>LR990652.1:21399183-21976827 GCA_905147715.2 Xestia xanthographa
TTCTTGCTTCACTGTCCACTTGGTAGATATTTTTACGAGCCCCTAGTTTTTTAAAGCATCGTACAATTAGTTATAGGAAATGATATTCTAATAAAAAGATATTTTATACACCTACAAAATCACCGAAAAAAGTGTTCCGCGGGGCAGAGCCAGCTCACATACACGCAGTGACGCAGAATAAAGGCAAAACGACCCAATTGACCCGTGTTAGAGTCTTCACGATTGCGCGCTCACAACATATCTGTTTAATAGAATATCATTAGTTATAGGTATCACGATCCAGATATCTAGTTTGAGAGGAAATTATGTTAATAACGCATTTTCGTCATCGAGGTAGTTCATTTCGAAATGGTTTTGGAATTTGGTTTTATGATTAGCCAGAGTCAGATTATGTGGCAGTGATCCAATGACCTTGATGTAAACAATGTACCAATTTTAATATTGTACTTCCCGGTTTGAAGGGAAGAAAAACAAGTGTACCAAACCAGTCTGTAATAATATAGACTGAACCTGCCAAGGATCAAGAAAGGGCTTTGAATTATTTGCCCTGCCTTACTTCTGCCATTTTATTTTATTTCCAAAACAGCGGCCACACATTAAACCTTTATTAATCAATAGCTGGCATCAATAAAAACAAGTTTTGTATGAGACGACAATCTTTTATTTTAATAAGCTCGAACAGTCATCGCAAAGTGTTATCAATATTTTTAAGATATTTAAGATTATTCTGCCTCTCTGAAAACCTTTCAGATGATTAGTTTTATAGAAGCTGCAGTAAAATTTGTAACAGCACTCTTAGAGACCGGTTTCCGTCTTTGGCAAGTCTCCGAAGTCCATACGTATATACATCCATACGGTCAGAGACAGAGGGATGTAGATGCCATTGTCAGAAGCAATTGTCTTTAGTAGCTTTATTATTAGCAGATTAATTTAAAATCAAATAAGCGAGTTTTAAAGAGTTAATTTGTCTCTTGTAATATACTTAAATATCAATCATTTGTAAACTCTATAGATACGAGAATAACACTGCTATCTGCAATGTTATACCCGATAAAATTTATGTTTTCCATTAATGAAAGCATAATATAAAGTAATTTTTGTAAGCGTAAGTTTTACTTGTAAAACCAAACTGTAAAGTTTCCGATATGTTTTACTATTAATTTATGGTATACAGTAACTACACATGAGCATATAAAACACCCATCCATCAGCTTGTGCTACATAAAGTAATATCTGCTCACCCATTAAACTAGATAGCTCTCGACAAGGCGCTGTACAGGAAGCGAGCCACATCAGCTTACATATTCTCTATTTACAGCCTTCCGTCGATTTGTGAGAAATACGTGCAACATCTGCTAAGCGCGTGATAAATTGAACGTTCGCATAAAACTGCGCATGTGCTGCCATCTGTCACAAAATGCTGTGTTTTATGGTCTTAAAGACATTACGTGGGGAATTAATACAGACATAATACGGCTGGAGTGAGCGGCAGGCGTCGTTTATGTAATCGATTGTTAAAATCGTCAGATATAACGTCTGTATCCGAGTTAGATATAAAATTAAACCTTATTATAGTATTGCAACTAACACATACTCTTAAAGATGAATAGGAAGAGCGTGGAGAGGCAAAAGCATTATGATACCAACAGCATTATGATAATTTAAAAAAAATTGTAACTGTTTTAACAACTAAAGCTGTAGACAAGGTATGTTGTGAGAACTGTACAAACCATTTGTATGAAATACATCAGGAAAACAATAAAATAGTTTCTGTCCCTCGCTGATTTACGAGTCACAATAAATCCGAGCCCCTGTTAGTACCTTCAGATCACGTTCAGCTCTCTACAAAAATAGGACATACGTAAATTATGAATCGGAACAAATGTAGCACAGATCGTGATATATCCATGTGAGCGTACGAGTAGTTCAGGGATACATAACAATCAATCGAGGAAAAACCTTCGTTTTGGTATTTAACTTTTAACGTAAATAGCTACGTTAGCTTTGCTACCTAGGATTATTATGAAGCAATCATGGTATGGTATTAAATACATCTTTATATTTATCCCACAACGTCGAAGGCTTTATTGGCTTTCCTTAGGCAGGAAAAGTGAACAATTCTTACAAACATTCCTGTTATCTTCGCTATTCATTTGTGTAAATATTTCTCAAACAAGGTTTTCATTTCAGCAAAGCCGTAAAAGCTTCGTTATCTGCCAACTCTTTAAGGATTTCAATGAATATCATATTCTGCCAAGTTGTAGCTTGTTTCGCTTAAGAATCTCTTGATTATGTTTACCGCTGGTAAACATAATCAAGAGATGCGAGGTCTCGTTAGCTGCTGAGCTAACGAGACCTCGCTAATTGGAATGCTCGCAAATAGTTGGGAATTACTGAATACTTTAGGACTTTAAGACATCTCTGCGGCCTGTACGACCTATTATTACGTCTATTTTAGGCTGCGGTACAACTGAGGCGGAGCGGAGGAGAGCGGAGCGTGATTCACCAATCACATGGCAGGAGTTGAGAAGAGATGTGGATTTCAAGCCATGTGATTGGTGAATTGCGACTTCGAAACGTTTTACAGAAATCTTCGGAAGACAACTGGAATACAATCAAGTTAAAAAGTTTTTCTTTTTTTTATCTCTGGGTTAAATGCGGGTCTTTTGGTCATTTTTAGTGTCGGAAATTGTCAGATACGTGTCCATTATAAATGTACATTATTAGGAATATTTTGGCCACTTTAAAATTCGTTACCTATTTTATTTTAAAAATTGCTGCTATACAGAACCTGTATTAATAAATACTTGATAGCATCAATACAAACAAGTATTGAGACGAGATCATGCCGCTTTGTTTACTGTAACATTATTTAAGCCCCGCATGTAGTATAGTTCAAAAATTTACAGCCGTTTTAAAGTTTTTACATTGCGGTGAATTTTTAATTAATTTTATAGTTTAGTACCTTAGACAAACCATAATTTGGGTAACATGCGTACCCTTGGTTAGTTAATGGATAAACTTTCATCCGGTATGAACAAGTTTAAAACAGAATTGTTCGAAAATCATTAGTTTACTACGAATTTAACATGTATTCAGTAACAGACAAACATTTTATTACCACAAGGAGCTTTGAGTAACTTCGTGATACATAAAACCGAACCAGTATGTCCGAAACAGACTAAACAAGCTAAACTTTTTTATCACGTAACTTTATGTTACGAGTTACAAATGTATTCTTAATTGTAACATGGATTGTATATAGCGTGTCTCCATAACACGTCACTGATCAGTAGCGCTGATATTCAATGGTACACGTGAACACAATGAGACGGAAATATTTCACACATGGTGGCGTATTTGTGTTTCAGTGTTTCGTACACGATTTGAATTTCAATACGCTATATTGACAAAGCAAATTTGTCAATATAGCGTAGGAGCTAAACTGTTTAATATTACTCAATCATTAGTTGGTACCTATGTTAAACTAAGTGAAACAGTTCAATCATAACGTACTAGATTAATTGAATGAATGCTACAAATTTTAATATGAAAGAAACTCTAATGTTTTTAAAGTTTTGCTGTGAACAGCTTTCCTTCCATAAATTTATTCACATAAATTGTTATCATTTAACTAACAATACTATTTTTTTCCAGTGACCGTACAGTGACGAATAAAATAAAACAATAATGTTATAATGGCCTCGTTTGCTTAGCTTCTGGGTGTTTTGAGTCACTCCCGCCCTCTCTGCCGTGTGGAAATATTTTACAAATATGCAACCGCAGTTTAAACGAACTTTTAAATTTTCCACAAGATATCATATTGGCATTATTTAACACAAGTTTGACGTATCTTGATGTAGGTAGTTTTCTAATTTTGATAAACAACTGATAAAATAGCTTTGTAGATAATATAATAAATACAAACATTTGTGTTCTACACCATCAAACATTGGTTTAGTTTTAATTGAGAAACGTTATATATTCGTGTTCACGAATGGATTTACAACTATAGGGACATGTTCGTGAAAACTCAACCATACCGAATATGGTCGAGTTAATAGTGCGATAATGAAGCGGTTTCTATTCGTGAGCGGCAATTAGTGAATTGAGCATGCATTAAAAACATCGTTAACATTGCAATAAACACCATTAAATGCTATTTCTTTAATTGCGACTTTAAATATATTATCAGAATAAAACATAATTATGTTTATATAACAAACTAGCGGTGTAAAATATTCACTATCAAATGTTGACTGTTAATCAGAACCGTCCCTAAAGTCGCAAAGTTTCTAATTACAGTCACAATATTTTACAAGATACAGAGCAAAGTCAAGATGACTGTGGACAGCCATTCTCCCTGAGGTCAACTAATTAAAACCCGAAGTTCTGCAACAACATCTGACCCTAATTTATTAGCTTTCGTGAAATATTACTTGAACTAAGTTCATGTAGACCTTTTAGAGGTTACAAATAAGTTAGAGATTCTAAAAGTAAGAACAAGAGTCATGTTCGTTTACACGCTTCGTTAGACATCTACTAGATGCAATTAATCTACTTAATTTGAAGACCAACCTTATTAATAGGTCGTATAATCAAATACCACAGAATGAAGCATTACATTATGATATGAAATTGAACGTAATTGGTCGAGATTTATAATATATTTGACGTTATTACATTTTGACATTGTGATAAATTATAATGGCATACAATTAACAAACCACCAGATTTAGCAAAATGTAACGGCAAAAAAATCACTTTTGATTGCCAAAGTTAGTAAATGATCACCAAAATTAATCCCTATTTTATCGTGAAATTAGGACCAAAAATTTATTTTTTTAGCTAATGACCACCAGAAATTGAACTCTTATGCTCTTGCATGCAAGTCGAGGGAGACCCAGTTGACGGAGCTTCGAGGGGCTCCTACTTCTGAGTAGGAGTAGGTATACCCTTTTAACCTAATCTATCCGTGTCGGGGTGCCCCAAGTCAGCCTAGGCAAAACTAGTTTGTCATCAACCACCTCATTAAAATTTGGTGCTCAATTTACTTAATTTTGTGATCAATCGATACTTTAGGTGATAGATGTTAGTGGTCACAAATTATTTTTGGTAGTCATTATATTTCCCCCAATTATAATCGTAATTTTCAAAACGTGGAATACGTTTTGAAAATTGTGATAAAATTGAGAGCGTAATTTGTTAACCTTAGGATACTCTAAATAGGAATTTCATTCATTTCCACCAACTAGATAATTTTTGAAATTTATTTTAGGAACACATTATGTTAATAACTAATATCGGTTAAATAACTGTTCAATACGAAGTATTTGACTAGTTACAACAATCGTTAAACGTTTAAAAAATTAGTAAATCTTGTTTTTGATTCCAAAATTTTAGGAAAGATCCTGTTTATCCTTGATCCATCACGAGAAATATATGACAACGCTGTTATGACTTTATTTAATAACTAAGTTTCATTAAAACATCAAAACTTTTCTTAAGAACCATGTAATAGAAAAAGTTTTTCCATAGCTCCAGAACTGTCAAAAAACATGAAATACGCTGATAAGTTATCTGGCAGCAAAAGTGTTATTAATAGACGACTAGCTGAAGAATCATAGAACAAACAATGTAATGAAGTTAGTCAGACAAGAACTTTCCAACCAACTTTTTTCTCGAAAAGTTGACTTTTAGCAACATGCAGGATTTGCTCAACCACGTCAGCCTATAAGCTACTAAAATGACAGAAGCCATAAACAAAGAGTACTGGAATCCTCAAATGTTTGTAAACTACAAACATTTGAGGATTCCAGTACTCTTTGTTTTCATTTCCTGTTTATGAAATAGAAAGTTTTAGTCTTTCACTGACTTTCTGTTTGTAGTGACACTATTCAGTTATGTAACATAAAGTTTTTTTTTTTAGGAAACGCTCAATATTTTTATGCACATTTTTTTTTTTGTATAGATGCGTAGATTTTAAATGAAGTAAATAACTAATTTGCATTTACGTAAATCTGTTTTCCTTTGAAACCTGTAATTTATGGTGTACTATAATAAGATTTCACACCACCTTAGCCTAATTACAACTAACTAATTACAACTGTTAACAATTAAATTGGAACACTTCAAAGGATGAAGTTAGTTCAAGTGTTAATTACGTACATACAAGTTAATGGTCTTGGATTAGCAACCAACAGACGCAGATCTGTTGTATTAATGTTTATTAACACTATCGTTGTTTACTCTGTAACAGACATTGTGACAGCATTGATTACATAATCATTTCTTATAATGAAACTAGTAGATCTGTTTTTGTAAATAATATGGTAAGTGTACCTAAACAGTGAGTTCGAACTAGTCATAGAACTCACTCCAGCTTATTATAGTTTTGGTGATCACCATTGATTTTTCAGAATTTTTGAATACGTTGATTTCTGGTTAAAATAGTTTCGTCGAATTTAAAGTGCGCATGTGGTATATTTTAGTAGCTACCCTTTCCAGCGTGCAAACCGCGCTAAATCAAAGACAGACCGAAGCATACCGCGCATGCTTGCGAAAAATTTGCACGTAATTTGACACTTTATATAAAAACATTTGTCGATCGCAAACTGCAAGAGTTAGAGCTCTAGAAATTTTTTATTTAATTTAATTTAATTTTAATTACAGTGAATAGCAGAATAGATAAGGAAACTGCTTAACTAAAAATCAATACATACAATTATAATTTGATACTCCAAAAACAATGTAGAACTTGAAAAACAGTGATAAAAACGAATATGTTGCTGATAAAATATTAATTTGATCAAAAACAATTATCTTTTTTATAATTTTTTATACCTTTTATACCTTTCCAATAAGACCTTAATTTCATTAATATCTCGTTAGCATCATATCAAAATAATTATATGAAACTAGATACTCACTGTTTGTTTACATCTGGAACGAATTATTGTCAGTCGCTGTTTGGACGAAAAAACACGGTGCGTGTGTTGGGGTCGAACTCGAGACTTATGACTTGGCAGTCCGACGGTCACACCACTAGGCTATCACTGCTTGCCCATTAAGCACTGTTTTTCCCATTTCACACACGTTTTAATCACTAAATCACTTATTTCTTCACACTTCACAATCAAAATAGGTAATTATACCTACGTCATTTTCACAGGCGTAATACTGCAACTTTGCGATTCGAAACCTAATTTGCGTTATCACAATACGATAGTACAACTTCTCACGAACATTTAAAGGTATACACTACAACGCACTATGAGTACGCATTACAATACACTATGGTTTACACTATAATACAATAACAAATACGTAGCTCGTAATCACTTGAAATGTGACAATAACGCTAACACGATGACGCAAAAAATGGCGCGGTCTGTTGACGTAACTTTGTTTATGTTATTTGAAAACTTGTCAATGGAGTAGAGCTGTGATATTTTTGGGACGGCGTTTGGAAATGTTATAGAGATGTGAAATAAACTATTGAAAACATGAACAGTGCAAGTTTTAGTCGATTTTTTATTTAAAATATCTTCATAAAGCTGCGTGCAACACATGTGACGTGGCGCGGTTAAGCTGATAACGGGTTTGCAACAAGTGTGACAATTAGCGGTCCAGAGGGTAGAAAGTTACCTGCAATGTTTTCTACAAACACAATCAATGTTACCCAAACAACATAGCAGCAATGTAAATAATCGTTTGTACGTCATTCCTATATGTGTTATGGTGTAGCTGGGCTCTCGGAGTTCCACAAAAGGTGTTCCAGATCTTCGATTTTTATAAAACAACAGAGAGTGCTCATCAGATTGAACAACTTTTGCTAAAACGTCATTCCTATATATATGTTAGTGTAGCTGGGCTCTTGTAGTTCCACATCAGGTGTTCCAGATCTTCGATTTTTATAAGTCAACAGAGTGTGCTCATCAGATTGAACAACTTTTGCTAAAACGTCATTCCTAATTTATGTTAGTGTAGCTGGGCTCTTGGAGTTCCACATCAGGTGTTCCAGATCTTCAAATTTATTATCTCAGCAAAAAATTCTCATCACGTGGAACATTTTTTGCTATGGTACCATTTTTGTATCTCTTATAGTTTAGCTGGTCTGTTGCGGTTCTGCATCAGGTGTTCAAGTTTCCAAGATAAATTATAGCCTATATGTTGCCCAGACTTATTACCTATACAACAAAAAAAAAACATTCAAATCCGTCCAGTAGTTCCGAAGATTAGCGTGTACAAACAAACAGACCCACAGACAAACAGACACACAGACAAACAGACACACAGACAAACAGACAGATTTTTATTTTTGGATTCATGCTCTTTTACTGTTTCTAAACCCCCCTCAATTATTTCTTTTTTAATATATTCAATGTACAGACACAGTTTTTCTACTGTTTTGTTATATGTATATAGAATATAGATATAGATTTCAATAACTTCCATTTTTCCGTTTACCATTTCTCGTTCCAGGTCACCTCTAATTAAAAACAGCTAAGTGACACATCTCGTTTCGGTGAAGAATAAATACCGCTGTGTGACGCCACCACGCTGAACGGATCACTTCACTTTCTGCTACCCCGCGTCGGGTATCTCACGGTATTTACATATTGATTACACTCTTTGAGGAAATCATATTCTTCGAGATCTATAGATCTGTTACATATGATAGATATGGCCAACAGAGGTTTTTCGTGTGACATGATATAGCAAAATAATCACCCTATAATTATCTATATTGGCAATACAGGTCAACTTGTGAAAATACTTTACTTTTTCACTTATAAGTGAAGACAAATATGATAACCTTGGCGAATAATAACAAAGAGTCGCTGAAAGTTCACCAGTAAAATCTTACAAAATCATTCCGAAACGTCAAGCATGAAAGGAATTCAAGCGGCAGGAAATGCGGAAATTCGTATCAACTTGGCATTTATTTTGGACAAGCACAGAGTAAAACTTAATTCATTTTTGAGGTAATTTATGAATAACAACAGGTTATCATAAAACTTCGATCAAGTAAAAATACACTTTGTGATTTCTATTTAAAAATCCTTAACGATAATCCTAAACAAAAAATCTGACGGCATAACTAGGAAGGCTTGGTTATTCGGTATCGACGCAAAATATAAATTTACTTCACCATCGGAGACAAGACAAGACATTTATTTGTGGAAACATGAGTATACATACAAGATATACAGGTTGTTCATAAACAAAAAGATCCATCATGTTCGGCCTTTGGGGCATACAAATATATACTTATGAAACAAAAGTCGTTCAAACGAAGCTAAAAAAATTATTAAATTAGTTAATTACAAATTTGAATTAAATTGTCCTATAATATAATTTTAAATTTTACATAAATATTACATTTTGTCGTTTCAAAATCCTAAAATACTGTAGTATGCTTTCCCAACTAGATATATTTTTAGCCGCTTTTTTAGTTTGAGAGCTTACTCTTGTCTAGATCCAAATGTCCAACAAATTCTCCAACAATATTATACGATGAGTCTATCTAGACAATACATACAATCTTGTGTAACGCTGTCAACTTCTCTCTATTCTTATGTTATACGTGATTCCTAGTTTCTACACAGATTGTCATTCTGTTCACCGCGTATGAATTCTTCAGTCTTTGGTTGTATATCGTATGTTCTGTAGTTTGTTCCAGAAATATTCAAATAGATGTATCTGCAGACATCATCCCAGTGTTTACATGCGCGCGTGAACGTGACAGGCGTGAGATGAGCCTTCGCAAGGTAAAGCGGTGCTTACTTGTAGTGTAAACAACATTTAAGAGCGTGAATCCCTTGTCCAGTTATACGGTTTAAGACATTTATTTCTCAAAAAGAATACAATTCACTTAATAAGGGAAATACAAGCTAATCTTAAAACTAAATATAATAATTACTTATAAAGAAGCTAGGTACTCGTAAATAAATAAATTAAGTAGTAGACATTGGACACATATTTTTTACAATTTTGTGGGTAAAAGGAAAAAGTAGTGTACTATTACATATCGATTCTTAAAGGTAAGTCAATAGCAATTACACATTGAACTATTTATAAGTACTTGTAATGTTTCGGAAATACAAAGTAGCTATCCTAATTAGTTAAAATTACTTAAAATAAATTACTTAAAATTGGTGTGGTGGGTTAAATTTAAAACCTGGAGAAATCTTTTAAAATGTGTGATGTGTTATTACTCTAAGGTACTGCTGTCGCACAAACGTTCTGACTTTTTTTATGCCATTCCCTGCAAGTTTCATGGTGACACCCTTTTTATCGCGACCCGTTACGACTTTCCGAGGTTTAACGTTTACCTCCAACTCGGGTTCAATTTGGATCCAAGTTGGAATAATACATACTGGCTCATTTTTTACGGGCCCCGGTGTTGGCGCGTTCATTGAGGGGGCGGCGAGCCGCCCACTACCTGAACGCGCCCCAAAAGGTGGTAGCCGTAAGGCTGGCCTGGGGCTACCGCACGATCGCCCGCGAGGTGGCGAGCCTCCTGACGCAGGTCCTCACTGGACACGGTGTTTTCGGGAGGTTCCTGCACCGAATCGGGCGGGAAGAAACGCCCGGGTGTTTCCACTGCGAGGATCGACCGGAGGACACGGTGGAGCACACGGTGGAGGGGTGCCCCGCGTGGGTGGAGCACCGCCATGTCCTCGAAGCGGCGATTGGCGGCGGCGACCTCTCGCGTCCGGCCCTGGTGCAAGCCATGGTCCGAAGCGAGACGGAATGGGACGCCGTCACCTCCTTCTGCGAAGCAGTAATGCTAGAGAAGGAGGTGGCGGAACAGGAGAGGGAGAGAACCTCCCTGCGTCCCGGCCGCCGCGGGAGACGCCTCGGGCGTAGGCGCGGGCCTGTGGACGGTGGGCTATGGGCTAGCTCGCCGTCTTTCCGTCTCATGACGACAAGCCGTGTCGACGGCGCGTTCGTGTTCCACACGCACCTCAAAGAGAGTCTGCAATAGGAAGGGGTCTGCAAGGGCCGATGCCTGCCGGGGTTGCGAGACTGTTCGAAAGAGATACCGCGGCCCCGGAACACAAAGGGCGATGAAGGAACATGGATGGGCATTAGTCAGTAAAAGTCTGACACTCCCTCCTGCTCCGCCCAGAGCGCGACGAGTCATTTAATGATTTCCCATCCGAAAAAAAAGACCTTGTTTTTCTGAAGTTTACTTTAAGAAAATTATCATGTTAAGAATGAACAAGTATGCTATATGCTCATATTTCCCGGTCCTGCAGGCAGGTAGTGTGAAAAATACGTTCTATCCTCAAAACAAATCTGTTTCATTTACTTGAACAGTCCAAGTTTATTCGGGTAACGTCGCGGAGACAAATGTGCTTACGTTTCAGCATTAATCTGCCACTTTATACATATTTTTATCTCAGGGACGGTTTCTGATTATACAGATAAAGTACAAAAAACCAAAATAACGATGCAACGGTCGGAACCGTCTGCCACATAAAAATGTTCTTTGAGATTTTAGATGTTTTCGTTTTGCTTTTATAAAGTTATGTTTTGATTTAGTCTTATTTCTCTTTTTAATATAGGTAGGTACTTGGTTTGGTATAGCCTTATATTCGAAGGGTAGTTTCCGCAAAAACATTAGTAATTCCTTGTTTTTTTTTTGTTTGTATTAGCAACAGGAAATGATGATATAAAACTGGTACGCAAAGAAGATTTGCAAGATCTTGTTTGCGAATATGATATACGATACGAACAAGAAACGAAAGCAGTCGCAGCCGTTCAATACAAGGGCAAGAGCAACACAAAACACATCTTCATATTTCAACGCTGTGATCACAATTCCTGCAGCGTACCATTGGGTCACGGTTCCGTATATTCCTGTAAACTAAATCAAATTTTCAAGCAGTCATAAAAGTTGAAAATATTTCACGGTAACCGCAGCGTCGCAGGCTATCAACGTAATGCTGAAATATATCATGGACTTGTTAAAAAGACTGCGCTCTCTTATAATTTCTCTTTTCCATATTCATACTCTGTTGAAAATAAACGTTCAGGAAAAGGATGTTGAAATAACTACTATTGATTTTCGAAATATTATTGTAATTTGTGAAAGTTTTCAAAGACAAGTACATACAGTCTTATTATTTGTACAACAAAATTTTAAGTCGAATCATGGAGCACGGAGCTTCATAAAGCATGTGGAATTCATAACTTCCGAGACCCTTATAAAACAAAAGCACAAGCTGCAATCTCTCAAAAGAGAACATCTTTCAGCGAAAGCCTCTGTCCGAAGAATAATAAAGTTATGAAGGTAAGGAATAACTCTCACAAAACTTGTGCTGTTACATTTTCAGCCAATCTAATATCGCTCACCTCTGAATTGCGTCACGTTGCCAAATAGATACGAAAACTTTTGTTAATTTCGTTGGAGTGGTCACAATATTTGAAAGACGAACCAAAATGACCAAAACTTAAACTTGGTAGCTTTAAGAGCAATGGCAAGAGCCAATGAGCTGAGGTAGTGGTTTTTATTTTTGAAAAACTAATGGGAAAAGGATAAAGATTACACAGTCTTTATCTTTCTGCTATTAGTTTTTCCACAGAAGCAATGTTTAAGCATTTTTAAGTTAATGTACTTGACTTACTTGACTTAATGTCCTATGTCCCCTAGATGGGGCAGAGGGCGTCCACAGATGTCCTCCATCGCGATCGGTCTTGAGCTTCACGCTTCACCTCGCTCCATGTCATTCCGATGCTCGCCGCTTCTGCCAACACGGTGCGACGCCAGGTTTGACGGGGACGGCCACGTTTTCTTTTTCCTTGGGGATTCCAGTCCAAAGCTTGTTTGGGTATGTGGTCAGGGTCCCTTCGGAGCGTGTGGCCAATCCATCTCCACTTGCGACGCTTGATCTGGCAGTCGATCGGGCTCTCGTGGCATTCCTCTAACAGCTCTACGTTGGAGATGGTCTCGGGCCAGTAAATTCCGAGAATGCGACGAAGACAGCGGTTGACGAAAACTTGGATTTGGCGTGAGATGTCCTTTGTGACCTTCCACGTTTCACACCCGTAAAGCAGCACGGATTTCACATTGGACCCGAATATCTTGAGTTTAATCCTTCGGGTCAGTTTCCGTGATTGCCAAACAGGTCTCAGCTGTGCGAAGGTTGCTCGGGCTTTGGCGATCCGTGAAGCGATGTCCTCTTCACTGCCCCCAGTCTCTGCCACGACGCTCCCGAGGTAAGTGAATTTGTGGACGCGTGCCACTGCCTCTGCGCCAATCAGCAACGGTGGGTGATTCTTCACACCAGTTCTCATCTCCTGGGTCTTCCTGATATTTATTTTAAGCCCGGTTTCTGCCGCCTCCTGCTGAAGATCGTTCAATTTTGCTTGCATATCGGCGCGGGTATGACTCAGCAGGCATAGGTCATCGGCGTAGTCCAAGTCTTCCAAGACGTTGGATAGTCCCCACTCTATGCCGCGGCGCTTGTTTTCAGAGATGCGAAGCATAATTCCGTCAAGAACAACTAGGAAGAGAAGCGGTGACAGAAGGCAGCCTTGGCGGACACCCGCGTGTACTGCTACGTCATCCGAGATGAGGCCGTCATGGGTTACCTTACAAGAATACTTCTTGTAGATACTCTCCAACAAACGGACGATTTTCGGCGGCACTCCAATTTCCAGTAGACGGGACCAGATGCTAGACCACTTCAGCGTATCAAAGGCTTTTTCGAAGTCTACAAAGGTTAGATAAATCTCCCTCTGCCATTCTGATGCCTGTTCCAGTATGATACGGAGGGTGTTGATCTGGTCCGTACATGAGCGGTTCGAGCGGAAACCAGCTTGTTCCCTACGTAGAAGAGGATCCACGGCCTTCGACAGTCTATCCAGGATGATTTTGCAGAAAACCTTAGAGGGAATCGAGAGCAGAGTAATACCTCTCCAGTTATCGCACTGGCTAAGATCACCTTTCTTAGGAACAGTTATGATAAGACCTTTGTTCCAATCATCAGGGAGCTCTTCAGCGGTCCAGATCTTTTCAATAAGAGGCGTCAGAACGTTGACTGCGGAGGGTAAGTCGGCTTGTAACATTTCCGCCGTTATCAGGTCGAGTCCTGGTGCTTTGCCTGTCTTCAAAGAACGGACTGCCTCCGCAACTTCAGAGGCTGTCGGTGGTTCCGTGTTGATGTTCAGATGCCGGGATGGTGGGGGATTGACTTGCAGCGCGTCAGGCGCTGATGTAGCTGACAAACGGAATACCTCCTCAAAGTGTTGACGCCAGCGTAGCAGCTGCCCTTCTGATGTCACAATGAGCTGACCATCTTTGGACTTCAGCGGCTTCTTCTTTGACCTGCTGTTACCTGCCAGGGTTTTGGTAGATTTGTACAGCTCCTTCAAGTTGCCGGTGTTTGCAGCTTGTTGAGCACGATCAGCAATACCATCAGCCCACTGTCGCCTGTCTTTGCGGGTACTGCGGTAGATTTCTTTGCGTTTCTGACGGTATTGGATGTTAAGGTCGGCCCGTATGGCGTCGTTATGGGTTTCTAAAAGTCTCAGATGAAGATTTCTCCTTTCTTCGATCAGGCTCCACGTGTGTTGTGACATCCAGTCCTCCCGAGAGTAAGTCGATTTGTGCCCTAGAACGGCGGAGCTGGTCTCTGTATAGGCCACTTTTATGCGCTTCCACTCCTCGTCTATTGAGTCCGGAGCAGTATCGAGTACAGAAAAGTGATTGCGCAACTCGAGTTGAAAGGCTTTATGCGTGTCTGGGTCATGCAGTTTGTTTATGTCGAACCGCCTTCCAATTTTGCCGAGTCCTCCAGCCGCACGGGCTACTGCAACTTTCAGCCGGACTTCAGCAACCACCAGATGGTGGTCGCTATCAATATCGGCACCCCTACGGTTGCGAACATCAAGCAATGAAGAACGCCATTTGGAACTAATGGCAAGGTGGTCTATTTGGTTATTGGTGACCCCATCGGGTGAGTTCCACGTGTACTTATGATGTTCACCATGAATGAATAATGTTCCTCCGATTGTAAGGTCGTGGTTCTGACAAAATTCAATAAATCGCTCCCCATTCTCGTTGCACACCCCAAGTCCCTGTGTACCCATATGTCGCTCGCGGTTAGTATTAACACTCCCAACCTTTGCATTCAGGTCCCCCATGACGATGATGATGTCTTGCTTTTTTATGCTCTTAAGGGTGGCGTTGAGGGCATTGTAGAAGTCATCCTTGGTATCCTCAGGTGATCCATTGGTTGGGGCGTAGCACTGGACAATAGAGATCTTCCGGGCTCTTGAATTGAAACGGGCATACATGATCCGGTCTGAGATTGGGGAGAGAAGTTAGGGTATGTTTGGTGGGAATCGCTGTTGGTGAGAGCAGCATTACCTATAAAGTGCCAAAAATACTTTCTGCTGTACCCGTGGCGGAGTACCGTATAAAGCAGAACCCTAGCCAGTCCGAGTCATCCACGTCCCCGTCGTTCTCCCTGGGACCTGCTGCAACCGCGCCGCCGCGCGCCCGCCACCCCGAGTTGCAGCTGAGCTAACGGATGCAGGGCGAAGGGCGAATATTTTGCGCCTTAAAACAAAATCACCTCACTAGGGAGGATACCCGAAACAAAACAGAGCACATCCGAAGGCTCTAAAGCGGCAGCCCCGCTATCGGATTAAGGCACAGTGGGCTAATCACCTGCTTGCCCGACAATAATTGATTCCTGAAACTGAAACAGATAGAAACCGGACCGATCTTTTACCGACGACTTTTGGCATGAAAAAACGGACACGAATTGCTTATTGGAACGTACGCACGCTTAGCGATGACAGTCGACTAGCCCAAGCAGAAGCAGTAATGCTTAACTACAACTTGCAGATACTCGGTCTAAGCGAAGTGAGGAGGAACGGGTTTGGGGAGCTGAGAACGTCCAGGGGCTTGACATTGCTATATTCTGGTAAAGAAAGTGAGGAAGATGTGCGCGAGTATGGCGTGGGGCTCTTCCTTTCTAAAGCAGCCAAGAATAGTCTCTTGGACTGGAAACCGATCTCAAGTTAATGTACCTAATTGTAAAATGCATGCCGAGGTAGACCGTGGCGAAAGTGGTGTGACGATCTGGCCCCTTATTCACAACGCTTCGATTCGATTTTCGATTCGGAAAGTCGAAGTCGGGTTTCGGAGTCGGTATGTTTATCTTTTTTTGACATTACGAAATCGAGCGAGATAGACATACGACTTTCCGAATCGAAAATCGAATCGAAGGGTTGTGAATAGCTATGCTAATCTTGTTTGCGCGGCGAACATGATCAGAGTTCACACAATATAAAGAGGGTTAGAACAAGAAAAGTGAGGCTTTCCGGCGACACTTGATACTCTAATAAAAAAATGCAATAGAGACAGTTCTACTAGATTTCTATTGAAGATTAATGAAGAGTTAACAAACAATCTTAATAACGATTAGGTTTACGATTGCGCGCAGTCTGTTGTCATACATGCCTCTTCTCGGCAACGTGGACATCTACTAAGTGGACCCGAGGCGGATGGTATTAAATAAAATAATAACTATTGTTTGTATTGTTCCAGGCTGGTGATGCTTGGCATTTCTCTGCTCAGCATCGCCGTGCCACACGCGTACGGTCAGCAGCGTCAGAGGGAGCACCAGGGACCACAAACCTGCGGCGGACACTTGAAGGCTCCCGTAGGAACGATAACGACACCAAACTTCCCCAACCCTTTCCCCGTCCCGATAAAGTGTAAATGGATAATAGATCACGACATAGTGAATGGGACTATATCGATATACTTTACTCAACAGTACACTACCAGTGGGCTGACGTTCACTGAGTACATGTATTATGACGAGACTTACAAGTTGGGCGAGAGGAGAGCGCTCACCGTCACCGACGAGAACATCACGAAGATCAAATGGCTTCAGGTACGTTATAGTTTAATACTGTTGATGATACTTTAGCTTCCTGAGACTGTTTTGTGTGCAATTTTACATAGTATCCTATTTGCTTATGAAACAGGGAAAGGACACCGAAGCACAAACGGTTACCCATTTACGAGTGGTTATGTCAACCAACTCTTGCTATAGCTAAAAAAAATCCAAATAATCTTACAGCCAATATAACTCAGTGTAGGAGAAAGAAAATGCACATTTTATATCATAAAAATAATCTCAAGTGGAAGTTACAGGTACCAACGTGAGATAAATAGCCGTAGACTTTTATACAATGACGGAGAAAATTGTGCACGTTCTTGTCATAAGCTGATCACTGTGTGAAGGAGGTTAAATAATGTGCCACATTAATGTAATAAATAATTCTACGTAACGAAGTTGTCGTCAACTGTACTAACGGTTGTGATGAGAAAATAATGTTGTTGAATTTAATACGCTTTGATGTTTAAAGTAGAGTTTATTTTTTCCATGTTTTAGTGTGAGCTAATTATGTTGTGCCCACTTTTTCTTTACAGTGAAAATCTTTTTAAGTAACTCAACTACGCACTTGTATTATAAAGGCTCCTTTCTAGTTGTACTACGAAAACATACAATCACACATTAAATAACTTCTAAACAACTAAACACTTTATTTGTAGCGTAAAACTGAGATGCTTTAAAACGTTTTATAAACACCGTAACATTTATTAAGTGTCGGTTGGATGTTCAAACTCAAACTCAACTCAAACTCAAAGCATTTATTTCAATTAGACCATTACGGCACTTTTGAAAGTCAAAAATACAAAAAAGAAAATCAAAGCTACAGTCCCAGTCACAAGGCATAATAACTTGAGAAAGTACTGTAGTTGCCCATTCCCTAGCGTAGATCTCTATGGAGAAGAATGGGCAAGAAACTCCATGGACACTCTTTTAAAATCAAAATATTGTTACAAAATCTTGGTTACATCATTAATTTTGAGATTATACATAAATGTGAGAACGATGTAGAAAGACGTGCACACTAAGAGCATCCAGAGTGAAAGATTAGATTAAAAATGTATGAATAAAGTAATTAAAATGAACCTTGGCAGCTAAGAGATGACCAGTCCCAACTGACAGCGCCCGTTCACAGACATGACGCATGTACCGGCGCCATTCAACTCAACCATATTGAAGGGAACTAAATGACCCGACACACCCGCCACCATCAGCGAGACATTTAAGTGAGCATGACATTCTCTCAGTCACCAAGGCATATTCAAGTCAATGAAAGATAAATAAATGTAAATGGTGGCTGAACAGTACAAAGTACTCACACATGTGCTATGCAATTATATAATACTAAGAACTGGAATCTATACAATGCAAGTATATTTTTACAATCTTCTGCAGCTTCCACAATACATTAACATGGGAATCAATTCTTCATCTTCTTCTTTACGTGTCGATGGACTCAAATAATGCCCGTCCAGTACAAACAATTAGTTTGCCCCCCTCCCCCCCACCTATGGTTGTGGAGCAGGACCAGCATTTAGCCAAGCATTTTTATCATCAATGTAATCCCCCAACTTATAATATGCTTGCCTACATAGTGTGCGTTTTATACAAGATTTAAATTTCGTCTCATTCAGTTGAAGAATGTGGGGAGGTATTTTATTGTAACATTTCAAACTGTACCCCATGAAAGATGAATCCACTTTAGCAAGCCTGAAACCTGGCTGAACTAGTTGGTCCCTATTTCTAGTGTTATAGTGGTGTCTGTCCCCTCTCTTACTGAATAAATGCCGATTTTTTCTAACGTACATGATGTTTTCATAGATGTATTGACAAGGTACTGTCATGATATTAATTTCCTTAAACAGTTCTCTTAGAGAATCGCGTCTACGTAATTCATAAATGGCTCTGATGGCTCTTTTCTGCAGAATAAATATAGACTCGATGTCTGCAGCCCGTCCCCATAGTAAAATACCGTATGACATAATACTATGAAAATAACTAAAATAGACCAGCCTCGCGGTATCAACATCAGTAAATTGACGGATTTTTCTAACAGCATATGCTGCTGAGCTTAGCCGTCCTGCAAGAGATGTTAGATGAGGACCCCATTGTAACCTTGAGTCGAGCGTGATTCCCAAGAAAACCGTTTTATCAACAAATTCTAGTTTCTCTTGATTCAATATTATGTCACAATCACTACTTTTGACATTTGGTAGAGCAAATCTAATGCATTTAGTTTTTTTCCCATTTAGTACTAAATTATTAGCGGTAAACCAATCGTGGACCTGCAGTAGGGCGTTATTTACGTCATCAAGATTAGTGGCACGTCTGTTTATTTTAAATATTAAAGAAGTATCGTCAGCAAACAACACCATATGCGGATGGTTGTTAAATAGATGGGGTAGGTCATTAATATATACTAAAAAGAGGAAGGGACCCAATATCGAACCTTGTGGTACACCCATTTTTACTTTTAAACCCATTGAGTTTACTCCATTTATTTGTACCTGCTGCTGTCTATCATTCAAATACGATTTTATTAAACTGAGCGCAAGTTTACCTAAACCGTAATGCTGAAGTTTCAAGATCAGGGTTTCGTGATTTACGCAATCAAATGCCTTCGAAAGGTCACAAAAGATTCCTATGGCATCTTGTGCCTCTTCCCACGCAGTAAATATGTGTTTTAATAAAGTGACACCGGCGTCAGTTGTACAACGTCCTTTGGTGAAACCATACTGTTGCTCATGTAATATTTTATTAGTGTTAAAATGGTTAAGCATTTGATTGAGCATTATCTTTTCAAACACCTTGCTGAAAACCGGCAACACGGATACGGGCCTATAGTTATTGGTGTCTTTACTGTCCCCGGATTTAAAAAGCGGTATTACCTTACTGAATTTCATTAGATCCGGGAAGACCCCTTGATCCACGCACAAATTAAATATTGAGGCTAAATACGGCGCTACAGTCTCAATAATTGAGGTACAAGCTTTGATAGACATACCCCATAGATCTTCCGTTAATTTGATCTTGATTTGCTTAAAACCTTTTATGACTGTTATGGGGTTTATATGCTGAAATTTAAATTCATTCGGACAGGCTGAAACGTTCGCTTTCAATAAATCAATAGAGAGCAAGGGAGAGGAATTTAAGGTTTCTGTAGTTTTAAGTGGGATACTGGTAAAGAAATTTACAAATTCTTGAGCAACTTCATTGTTGGAGCTCACAAGGCCACGCGATGTCTCTAGTGTGAAGTCATTGCCTTGTTTTTTATTTCTATTTGTTTCACTGTTGATGATTTTCCAAACCGTTTTTATTTTGTTGTCGGCTGATTTAATCTTGTTGCTAATGAATAAGGATTTGGCTACCTTGCAAGTGTTTTTAAAAATTTTCGAGTAAGTAGCAACATATTTATTAAAAGCTTCAGTGTTGATGTAAGGCTTAAGGCCGTACAGCTCAAACAATCGTTCCCTACTTTTCCGAATACCCTGTGTTGCCCAGTCACTGAAAATAAACTTTGGGCCAATAGTTTTAGATTTCTTTTTTAAAGTATTATTAAATTCGGTGTGCACTACCGAAAAGAATTCTTCATAAAATACATTTGCATTGTTTCTAATATGACCCGGTATACCTAACTTGCTAATTAAATTATTATTAAATTTGTCTAGATTGCTGGGTGTTATTTGTCTAGTTTGTATCTGAATTCTTTGTAATTGTCTATTGTACGCGAAAGTAACCGTCTGACCACTATGATCTGAAGGCAGGTAATTTACGATGGATTTATTTATGTAATCGCAGCAACAAAAAACATTATCGATACATGTAGCAGTATTTGTCGTAATTCGAGTTGGTTCTGAAAACACATTTGACAAGTTAAATGATTTAAAGAGACTTAAGAATCTACTGCTATTCACATTATTCTCTATGATATTGACATTAAAGTCACCACAGATAATTATTGGTTTATTACCAGTTACAAGTTTTGCCAAAGCATCTTCCATTACTGACTCAAAGATAGAATAGTTCAGGTAATTAGGGGGTCTGTAAACGCACACTATTATATGCTTATCTAGCTCAACACAAGACAATTCAATGCTATGTTCAACCGATAGATCGACTATATCATTACGAGACTTAGATTTAATACAATTTTTTACTAGGATTAATGAACCCCCACGCATCTTAGATTTTCGGTTAAAGCAACTGCTCACATTGTAATTCTCATAATTTATTTGCATTACTTCATAATCTTTCATCCAATGTTCAGTAAAACAGATAATATCAAACTTAGTTTTTTCTAAAAATAGTTCTATTTCTAGTTCTTTGGAAGAAAGTCCCTGAATATTCTGGTGAAACAATTTTAAGGAATTCTGCTCAGCCCCTTTTTTACAGTTATTTGATTGAGAGCTAGAAGATACCTCGAAGTTGACGAGATTAACTAAATTGTCACTCGTACCTTCTATTGTCTTAGTGACTAGTTTAAATCTAAGCTAATACTATTTGTATAATTACAATTAGTATAATTACTAATTTCCGTAGACCTATTTACAAAAAACTGCGACATACCACATATGTCTGAGTTTATATTAAAAGCTAATAGCCGAGCTATTTGACGTCTAAAACTAATAGGCAAGTACGCATGGTTTCTGGTTGACTTCAATTTCTGAACGAAACTGTTAGTGTCGAAAAATGTCAACCTGTCACTATAGTGACTAACTAGAAAATGCAAATGATTATTTAAGGCATGGATATTATGGTTTTGCTTGCTAGACAATTTCGTAAAGTACGGGAACGAGCACAGAATTACTCTCTTACAATTTAGTTTTAATAGTTGAGTGACATTGTCCGTGATATCATCAAGTTTAACGTTAGAACTGTTACCTACAAGTACAGTTATAATGGTATTAGGATCAAATTCCTTCCGAGTTATTGATCTTATTATCTGGTTGTAAGAAGCCTGAGGAGTACAATAATTTAGAGAAGAATGACTCAGATTGTTACTAATTAACTTGCCTAACCCTTTTCCTATACTATCTGAGAACAAAATGGAGCAACAACTGTGTGTATTACAAGAAGGGGGAGAACTACTATCTATTTGACCTACCTGTGATGAACCTTGTACAATATCTGGTGAATTTTGAATGGAGATACAGTCCGGAACACTGCTCAGCCGGGTCGGGTTCTCCGTTACCTCGGGTAGGAGAGTGTCCGGGCTGGATTCACTTTGTGATGTACATTGAGTGTTGTTGAAGGTCATCGTGTCTACACAGTATGCATTACTATTACCGCTATCAACTAATTCGTTTGCAGCAAGGATATGTTCCTTAATTTGTTTTTGAGAATTTACATACATAGAATAACATGACTTTAGTTGACGCTCTAAAACTTGAATTTCAGACTGTAAGTTTTGAGTGTCTATTTCATAAAACTTCTTACTATCCTCTAATTTAATTTGATAATTATTCAACTTTTTTATGAGGAAAACACGTTCTTTTATTAGTTGAATATTTTTGGAACTGTGTTTTTGTTGTTTTTTAAATTTCTTGCATTTTTTTATAATTCTATTTAGTTTTGCATATTTCTTTATTTTATTTTGGCTTACTTTATAACTACTACAATTATATTTCAGAATAGAATCTTCAGTAAGATCTATTGTTGTTAAGAAATGTGGGTTGCAATTTGAATTCAATAATTCATTATATAGGTGATCTGTTTCCCTAACCTGAGTACATTCTCTTTCTTTCTGAAACTCAATAATTTGTTTGTCGGCATGAAGCAGTTCAGAATGGTGTCTCGAGTTTGTGGACATCAAACATCTCGCTTCCACGAAGCGGGAACAAATATGTCTTACTTTTGTCTTCCGGTTAAACTTACATCTCATTCTACCGTTAGGCATATTTCTATATTTATACAGCACTAAACATAATTTTCCTGACATTTTCTTATTATTCTTAGTTTTCTTGACTAGCAAAATCAGAACTTATTACTTCAGCTTTGCTGGTGCTTCGAAAAGACTCATTTGAGGAGAAATTGCATGCATGACAGTTTGTCATATCGTGCAGTTATAGATTCTAAATTCTCGCGTTGAAACATGGTGGATGTAATTGAAATTAAAATTAGTGTTATATTTGGCATAAAATGAGTCACTTCACTCTTCAAACACATTCATGAAACCAGAAACTGAATTCAAGTTTGCAAATGACAAATTAATATCAAATAGTTGTAATTGCTATTAATTGTTATTAAACTATTGATGTGTATTTGCTATTTCTTATGTTTCTGCGAGCATGGTCCAGTGTAATCATTATTTATTTTACAGTGATTGCGTGCACCAGCCGTGCCCATTTGGGCAATTAGAGACACAATTAAAATAACAATTATTTTATTTATTTATTTTAATTATGTCTGTAATTGCGGGTATTGAATTATTAATTTTCAACTGTTTATTTTCAATTATCTACAAATACAAAACGTAATAAACGAGTGAGATACATAAGATGATCATGAGTTCCGTTCAATATTGTAGGAAAATTGCCCTTCCTAATTACATTCATTTCATAGAGGGATGCACAGAGCAAAAGTCATTTCCTGTTAAAGAAAAGTGGACTGAGATAGAATATAGAGGAAGGAATGTCGGATATGAGCCCATGGCTACGCAGAACGATTTCATTATAAATACATGTCCATGTAAGTCTGATTTAATCAGACTAAGGCCGATATTTCTCCTTGATATATTCTAAAAACTCGCTGAATACTCGGGCGCGAATAATAATTCAAAATCTCATAAGGATGCCAATATGAAGGGGTGAAATACGTACTGATTATTATCTAGGTGTGTTTGCATGTAGCATGCTAAATTTCGCACTCCCTGTTTGTATACTTGAGTGGGTGGTAAGCCGGTGCTACTTCCATGGTAAGCTGCAGGTAATTCAAGAAAAAGGTACAAACAAAAAAATATGTATATATTTATATTCATATCTCCGCAGTTTTAGACACGTCATACGCTGAAATCAGCACCATATCAATTACAGCTGAAACAGGCTGGGGATTCTCCGAGCGGTTCCGTAACACTAATTATTGAAAAACATCGAACACCGTCGAGCGAGTCAAATCAAATATTGACCGTGGGAACGTCCCGGTGTGTCGCATGCATGGTGGTCGGCAAACGCAATAATTTTACTGACGTTCAATATTACGAATCCGTTTTGTATGTAGGTACTAATTGTAAGTAATATAAAATATTGATAGGGACGGTTACCTATTAATGCCTTGTTGGTTGGTACTGTATTTCTCGGTTTTTTATTGATAGATTGAATCGAATTGGTGTTGTGAATAAAATTTAATCCGCAATTACATACTTTAATGCAATTCTCGCTACAGCTGAACGATATCGTTGCTTCATTGTTGTTAGAAATTTCCCCTTTAAAGTATAAACCATTCTCATTTTGTTATTTTTCCTTAGGACGGGCCCCGTGTCTCAGAGACGTGATGGGAATAGTAACCACCTCTCACAGACTTTCATAATTCATTCATACAAATATAGCTTATAGTGTACTGTGTTCTGTTCATTTGCTCACTCTTGGCCGCACACATTGCGGGTAACTTTTGTAACGTTAAACGTTTGCTTGAAATCATGAGCAAACCAGTAGCAAATGATGTCGTCATAATAATTATATTGAGCTTTGTTTTATGTCAAAATCTTTTCATCGCTGAATGTTTATTTTAGAAGAAACTCTCGTATTACTATATTACATACGTTCAAATACAAAAGTGTTCCGCTTGACTAATTGCCTCGGTACGGAACTCTTTTGTTCTAAACTTCAACTGTACGAGTATACGTTGCTTTGTTTGTTACAAGCGAGCTTAGAGAGCACATCACAATGTGACAAAAGTTACTAACATTGTAGACTCGTTTGTCAGTTTGCTGTTAGAAGCTGAGGAAATGAGCTTAAAAACTATTTAGAACTTGTTTTTTTTAAAGCAATTTGATAGCTTAATTGGAAATCATAATAATATACTATTTCTTAGTGAAAAACGTAGGCAACTACACATTAAACCTGATTTAGGTGATTGGAAAAATGGTAAAAGTGAAATCAGGATTTTCAGTGGTAAAAAGTAATCAGACTTCGTACTAACAGAACGTCGAAACGGGTCATTGATCATACGAGCTTGTTTAGCACATAAATGGTCATTTCCAACTGACCTATATACATAGTTACATACTACCGTTACTGTAAGCCGCGTCGTCTTATGGCTGTGTCAGGGCTCCACATCGAGGTTATTTTGGCACATATACATACTACCTACTATTATATTTTTATAGCTAGCCCATATTCTTCTATTGCTGGGACCCTATCCTTCCATCGCAACGGACACAATTCTGTGCTACTTGTTTCCAATTCTTAAGGAAGACATCCAGTTGTAGTCGCAGTAGTCCGGCCTTTTAAGCCACTTCAACTATGTATTTGTGTTTCGGATGTAACGGTGGGACAAGATGGAATTTGCTGCCGTAAATTCGATTGTCATCCAATTAGCCAGCTACGTGGAACAAACCGAGTAGAGATAGAGAGTGTAATATGAGTGTGATAGCAAGAGTCGTGCGAACACTTCTGATTTTAAAACAAAAAGGCTTCAGCTTAAATTGCAATGGTTAGAATTTATAGACGGTCAAGCATACAAACACTACACATTAACAGATGACCTCAGCATGTGGTGTAGTTCGCGAATGCGGGCACTCACAACTTTCGCAGCACAACTCCACAAAACAAGAAAAGTTTCGATTGGCGTTATTAGCTGTGTTTGTAGAGAACTAAACAAACATTACTAACAAATTTACCCTTTGTAAGTAATCGTCCAATATCTTGAGTTTTTTCTTGCGTGTGTGGGTTATTTTATCTTTTGGTCATATTAGGTTATACAGCTATTACAGGTTAGTTCTCAGCTATCCTATAATAACATAACATCACGCCTGCAATTTTCGAAGGATTAGGCAGAGGTGTACACCCACATTTCGCCAGTTTTTAAGGCCCGTATAAAAGGAGGTGAGCTTATTGCCATAAACCGGGCACTAATCCAGGTTCCGTGGCTGCTACTGAGAAATTCCTGATGAAAAACCCCAATAACATTTTATTTTAGAGAACATCAGTCAGTACACACAGGTGTGCTCTTACGTCCCTGTTCCCAAGACTATCGCTACAACTGTCTGCTCCTCCCCAAGGGACGCGGATGATGAGGGTACTCGGAGATAAGTGTTTCTTATTGTTTGACTTAGTGAAATAAAACATGAGCATTGTTGTGTATAACACGTGTCGGTATGGAAATAACAGAACACAACGTGTGTTCGGGAGACTGCTAATAATAACTATGCTTTGAATTTCAGATCTGATTTACGGCTGAAAGTATAATCATGAAAGATTAGTCAAAAACTTTCCCACAAAGTTCTAGTTCAAAGTAATGCAACTCCAAGTCCTATTAAAATAATCTAGGCAAAGTTCGTACCCGTAAGTTTACAACTCTGTAGAGAAGTACATTTAACATGTAGAAATTGTAGAACGTATGTTTACTGAAACTCGATCAAGTTAAGTTTACAAAATGTCGTTTGATCCCAGAACCTCAATAAGGCGAAAACTTACGCACTGAAACAAACTCCAAGATGGATTGCTAATCAAGTGAGCTTTGTAAATATCTAATGGTTATTTGCAAAGTTTAGCTAACTAAGTATTTCTGAGACAAGCACAATATAAAACTTAAGGTCATGTTGTTCTGGTGATGATTACTGAACGCTGCCAAATAGCGCTTGATTCAAACATTGACTACGGTGAGAGCTTGTGCCTTATCCTCTGAATATTTATCCGGCACTCGGAATCGTAAATTGGTGAAAATGTTTCAGGCGAAGTTTTCAAAAACTACAGTGTGTGTCTGTATGGTGTCGGACGTAAAGAATAGCACCATCCCATATCTTCCCGTGGGTGTCGTAAGAGGCGACTAAGGGACTTACCAGAGAATGAGCAGCAGTGTTCTCTGTGCTTTTGTAACAACCGTACTGCGATCGCCAACCTGCCTGCCAAGCGTGGCGATTATGGCAAAACCCCCCTTTTGGGGGAGGCCTATGTCCAGCAGTGGACGTGTTTCGGCTGAAATGATGATGATGATGATGATGACAGTGTGTGTTTCGAGTGGAGCTTTTAATCAGCGTTAGACAATTAAAAGAACAGCTTGGTTTGGTACGTAGCTAACATTTGAAAACCTTTCACGAGCAACCAGATCCATTTAGCAACTTTATGATTTTATAAGGGCTGTACGGTCAAACAAGCTACTTGGTTTACATTTTAACATGCAAATTACATTGTAAAATGTAAACTAAACAGCTTGGTTGACCGTACATTTCATCTTCTTCTTTGTGTCGATGATTCATATGAATGGGCTTCGAGGTTCGCTCCATAACATCAACAAATCATGTTGTGTTATCTTATGCATTTATTTACCCTTTGGGATATCAGATATCTTATTTTATTTCATATAACATCTGTGCCGGTCCAATGACCTAAAAACACAACCCATGTAACTCACTCTGTTTGGACCACGGAGTAAATACAAAGAGGAGATGGCCTAATTAGATTTCCTTAGGAAACAACGCGTGACACTTTACGGGGTGAGGGGGTGCTAGATCCCGCCCACTTCTCTATTTTCCATCTACCGGTCAATAGCAAAACTATTCGCTCGTTCTGTCGATTTTGTTTTGTAGTTACGTAACTATCTCACACTAGATGTCACTAAGTGCAGGATGCAACAGGGTCGTACTCAGAATTTTCGTACCGGGGAGTACTGTTTTATTTTAAATTAATTTTGCGAACCATCTTGATGCGTATTTTTTTAATTTAAATTGTGATTTTATTACGAAAAAAAAAAGGTTTCTGATGAATGACGAATGAAGATTATTAGATTTTCTCTTATACAACATTATTTTTTGTTTACACTAAACCCGAAAAGGTGTCATTGTACTCATCATTTTGAACAACTTTTTCTATGGGACCAACCTTGACATCGCGAAAAAAAATCAGCTGTTCCCTACATTTATACTCGTCAAAATGTAGGGAACAGCTGATTTTTTTTTCCAAAGTTTTTTTTTGTTACTATGAAGTATTCATCATTAAAATGGCAAGAACAAATTTTCGTATATATAGTCGGAGACCAGTCTTGTCTATTAATTTTTGTAATCCATTGCTGTCTTAGATTATCTTCGGATGGAAATCTAAAACATACATCATTTAAAATTTAACTAAATAAACTAGGTGGGCTTAAGTACTTTAAATAAATAATATAATTGTAGATAGAATATTGAATTTATAAGAGATTGTATTTTTATGTCCAGCGTATTTAATGTTTTAAGTAATTTCCATTTATGAGACAGCCGCAGCCGCGGGACATTCAGTAAAATAATTGATTTCTAATTACGGCCCTGTCTTTTTGTTGTTTATGTTTGTTGTTCATAGTTGACGATAGATGGCGGCCTGTTTACAAAATGATATGAAAACTACAAAAATAACATTTTGGCCATTAAAAGGTCTTTAGGAATGAATGTTGAACAAATTTCAGTATTAATATTATTAAAATATGTTAGTTCTGGGCTCTACATACCTAAATATTTTTAGTTTCCATGACACCAAGTGTCGCCATCTAGTGTCGGGTAGGATTATGTTTGGAAACGCCGACGCTAGGAGATTTTTCAAGAACTATTTTAATAAATTACGCATAAAATTACTTACAAATGAAATGTGATGCCATCCATAGCATCAGAACGTCTATCCGAGTAATTTTTACAAGACAAAACACAACACTTCATTCTTTTTTTCGTCTAGCGCGAACAATGCTGTAAAATGGGAACTTTCACAAAGTTGTGCACAGGACGAACGCCAACCATACACTGACTAAGGCCACGCCCACATGATGACGTCAGGACCTAGTTGAGAATCACAGTGCACAGTTGCTTAGGCCATCTCCTCTTTGTATTTACTCCGTGGTTTGGACACATTCATTTCGAGGATTTGGACAAAACCGCAAATTCGTAACTTTGATACTTGGAGATAGTTTTCTGCAAAGAAAGCTTTGGCCTTCTGAGGGAAATGAAATACTTTGTTTGTCACAGAAAAATCACAAAATCGTTTAGTTTATGTCTGTATGTATTCTTATGACTGCCTCGATACTACTACATGTACCTAGAATTAAATGACAGAAGTGTTAACAACACGTGTGTGAGAAATGATACGCATTTACATATTATACAGTTATAAACTCATCGAGGAGGATACAAAAGGGAATCACTGCAGAATACTGAAGATTATATTAAAAGATCAACGGAAATGTCTGACATAAATGGACTTAATCCTTCTTAGTACCTGTAGTGTCTGTGAGTGAAAGAGAGGGAAGCATTGTGTCGTCTCTCGTCGCGTACAGACGGTCACTTAGTTTTGTGCTTCAAAAGTGAACGGACGTGCGCGGGTCTGAGAGCCGATAATATAAAGGGAAATACCACATTTTGGCGACGAGGATTAACAGGACTACTGTGTGCAATTATTATTAAATTACAAAAAAAAAAAAAAAAAAAAAAAAAAACAGACGGTGTACGGTGTTTTAAGATTGAAGTTATGATTGCTCAAAATAATTAAA
The DNA here is from genome assembly GCA_905147715.2 of Xestia xanthographa. Lineage (NCBI taxonomy): Eukaryota > Metazoa > Arthropoda > Insecta > Lepidoptera > Noctuidae > Xestia > Xestia xanthographa. Next base: position 21,428,778 of record LR990652.1, read on the forward strand.
ATCACAGTAAATAATTACGGTGAGGCCCCGTGAAGTACAATAATACAATTTCTTTATTTTCTCTATTCACAAAGGATCACATAGTTATAATAAACATAATTGTAAGAATAACTCTCACCTCGATTGAAATGTAGCTTACATACAATGCAATGGCTAATTCGAAAACTTGATAAATAATTTATTGCAAAAAAAAAAAGAAAAAAGAAAAAAAATGTGTAGTGTAATGGATGTGAAGTAAACTGTCCAGTGAAATGTGCAAATGAGGTGAATAGTTAATGTGTGCCACTGAAATGAATGTGTGTGAGGAAAGGTAGGATGATGACCACCTTGTTACTGTAAGTCACTTATTTGATCTCTTTAATGTACTAAGAATGCTGTGTACACATATTGATACATACATTAGAACTGTAATATGTGTACTCTTATCGGTAAATGTAATAGTATTGTACCTACTGTTGGTGCACCTATTTTAAATTAATAAATATGAGACTACCCACTGACCAAAATAAATAATAAATAAAGTGATGGTGTGGGCGTGGATGTGTTGGGTGACACAGTCACAAACTATTAAATGTGTACGCGTTGTAGTAATTTACCCCGTATACCGATTTGTCGTGAAGGTTTATATGTTTAGAGAAACACATTCCACTAAGATGCACTAAGTAGATAAGTTTGTTTAAAGTATGAGTAAGTTACAGTACTAGAGTAGAAGTGATTATTTCTCTCAGTTGTTGATGGCTACCCACTTGTAAGTTCACCATATTTTAATTCGTTACGCATGTTGTTATAATATGCTAAATTATGACGCGCATCGTTGGCCTATAAAGGGTTACCGAGTAAACAGAAAAATGAACGGTGATGAGTCCGTACAAAATGATTATCAAGGGTATGAGAAGTAACTGCTCTAAAGTCTTGTTTTTGCAACTTTGAGACTTAAATCTTGCAATGATTATTTGGTAATGAAGAAATTAACAAACTTTTATTAATTTTAGTTGTACAAATAGTTGGCAAAGAAAACCTAAAATGCCGATGGGAGAAAGCAGTGTGGAAATGAGTAGTAGGACAAACTGCTTGTTTGCGTCGCTTTCCATCAATATTAGATTATTGTATCAAGTAATGATGGAGGAGCTCGTGGCTAAATAATAACAGCCGCACGGGTCGACCAAGGTTAAGCTGTGCTTGCCGAGGTTGTTCCGTGGATGGGTGACCATCATTACATACCGAGTTTCCTCCGTGCCTCGGAAAGCACGTTAAGCCGTTGGTCCCGGCTGTCATTTCTGGATCTTTGACACTCGTTATATGTAGTCAGAAGCCAAGGGGTTTGACATCCAGTCTTACCAATGGGTATAGTATTGCCCAGGTACTGGGTTGTGGAAGACAGATAGGCGGCCGCTTCATGTGAAGTGCTGGTGCTCGGCTGCATCCGGTTGGACTGGAAGCCGACCCAACATAGTTTGGGAAAAGACTAGGATTGTATCAAGTAATGATGTTCGTATAAAAGAGAACATGAGTCTCCTTCTGTATGGACTAAATAACAGATGATGCCTGTTAGTACATGATGTTACCAGATGATGCTGGTAGTCCGGAAACAGGTGACGCCTGTTAGGACTTCGTAATTTAATTTACTACAGGTGATACCTGTATGCACATGAGATAACAGATAATACCTGTTAGTACATGATGTTACCAGATGATGCTGGTAGTCCGGAAACAGGTGACGCCTGTTAGGACTTCGTAATTTAATTTACTACAGGTGATGCCTGTATGCACATGATGATAACAGATAATACCTGTTAGTACATGATGTTACCAGATGATGCCTGGTAGTCCGAAAACAGATGATGCCTGTTAGGACTTCGTAATTGAATTTACAACAGGTGATGCCTGTATGCACATGAGATAACAGATAATACCTGTTAGTACATGATGTTACCAGATGATGCCTGGTAGTCCGAAAACAGATGATGCCTGTTAGGACTTCGTAATTGAATTTACAACAGGTGATGCCTGTATGCACATGAGATAACAGATAATACCTGTTAGTACATGATGTTACCAGATGATGCTGGTAGTCCGGAAACAGGTGACGCCTGTTAGCACTTCGTAATTTAATTTACTACAGGTGATGCCTGTATGCACATGATGATAACAGATAATACCAGTTAGTACATGATGTTACCAGATGATGCCTGGTAGTCCGAAAAAAGATGACGCCTGTTAGGACTTCGTAATTAAATTTACAACAGGTGATGCCTGTATGCACATGACATAACAGATAATACCTGTTAGTACATGATGTTACCAGATGATGCCTGGTAGTCCGAAAACAGATGACGCCTGTTAGGACTTCGTAATTAAATTTACAACAGGTGATGCCTGTATGCACATGAGATAACAGATAATACCTGTTAGTACATGATGTTACCAGATGATGCTGGTAGTCCGGAAACAGGTGACGCCTGTTAGGACTTCGTAATTTAATTTACTACAGGTGATGCCTGTATGCACATGATGATAACAGATAATACCTGTTAGTACATGATGTTACCAGATGATGCCTGGTAGTCCGGGAACAGGTGACGCCTGTATGGACTTACTAATGTAATTTAGTACAGGTGATGCCTGTAAATACATACTGACGTAGGTATGTAAGAGTGTAAGTGGAAGAAAACTGAAGTAAAGAGAAGTAAAGTGAAATAAAGTAAAGCGAAGTGAAGTAAAGTGAAGTGAAGTGAAGTAAAGCGAAGTAAAGGAAAGTGAAGTAAAGCGAAGTAAAGGAAAGTGAAGTAAAGGAAAGTGAAGTAAAGTGAAATAAAGTAAAGTAAAGCGAAATGAAGCAAGGGAAGTGAAGTAAAGTAAAGTGAAGTGAAGAAAAGTAAAATAAAGTGAAGTAAGGTAAAGTAAAGTGAAGTAAAGTAAGTAAAGTGAAATAAAGTAAAGTGAAGTAAAACGAAGTAAAGTGAAGTGAAGTAAAATTTATTTGCATAGATTGCAGGTACATAAAATAAGATGGGTGAGTCTTGTACAGCATACCTTATGTTAGACATGCAAACATTAATGGAATTGTTGAGTAACGAATATTGAAAATAAAATAAAATTATGGTTTACAGTTAAAAACAAAGTCAGACAATAGTTTGCATAGTACATTCAAAATACAAACGGGGTGATGCCCGTAATATGAAGTTTTGTGTACGGATAACGCCCGTTTATTGAATTATGAAGACAATTCATACAAGATTGTTAGTTTAATTTGAACAATGGTATGAATAAATACTGTATGAAATAAATAATGAATTTGTCAGGTTGATAAAAGGATGATGCCCATTTGGTGACCAAAATTAGACATTCTTTATTTGTTTCAATGTCCTTAAATTTAAATATGATGTCAAGTTTTACTTTAGAAAAATTGAATACGATGGTGAAGCAGGATCTATTGGAGCTAGATGGGAACGTTGGAAAAGAGGTTATTGATATTGTTTAAGATACAATAAGTTCTCAGCAATATAGAATTTGCATGATGTACACTGTACACATTGATATTTCATGAGAACGTAAACAATGACTTGTCAGTTTATAAAAAAAATAAAAACAGAATATTTAATTTTTATCTTCGGCTTTCCAAATACCCGCGTTATCACTTATATACTAGAATTTCGTTTAATAGATCCAAACGAGACGGTACGAAGACGGCCTTATCTTTGCCCGCCGGTAGAAAGAAAAGCAATGCGCGAACGAGTGAATGAATTATTAAGATGCCAAAATAACAAGACATAGCAATTCACATTATGCAAGTTATTTGTTGAAAAATCTGACTGTTGGGAACGTATGTGTATAAATTATCGTGAGTTAAACAAAACCGGATAGATACCCGTTACAGTTGATTTCGCATCAGATTTCGTGACTTAATTGAGCTAATTACACTAGTTACAGCGTTTTGTTCTCGAGATGAAGGCCATGTGTTTGTATAGAATATTTGATACTTGATTTGATTCAGAGAGGGAATGAGACATCCAGCTTTCGGAATATTACATTTGAATTTTAAAGTTTCAACGTGTCCATGCATTAACGGTGTTACAGGTTGCAAAGGTTAGGCTGGTTTTAGTTGTGATTTGTGTCAATGTGCTTTGGGTGGACCAACAGTAGTCGGATGACATGTTTTGTCCCAGATGCTGATCAAGGCCCTTCGAATTTTGTTGAAGGCGAACATCGTGTCCATTGTTTTCAGGGAAAAGGTTCGGGTGTGATTGTGGAAAGTGATTCGTTTATGTTGGAGAATAACATGCTAGCGCGCATCCGTACGCCATCCTTCAATTCGGGTCGAATCGAGGCATCACTCATATGAGCTGGAGATGTTGGGCGTAGTAAATGGTGTAACACAATTTCGTTTATAATTACATGGAAGGAAGTTTGTTGTGGTAAGCAACTGCAACTCTTTAAAGTCTTCTAGTAACAAGATCGCGTTACATGTTTTCGTTTATATTTACATGGAAGGATGTTTGTTGTGGTAAGCGACTGCAACTCTTTTAAGTCTTCTAGTAACAATATCATGTTACATATTTTCGTTTATATTTACATGGAAGGAAGTTTGTTGTGGTAAGCGACGACAACTCTTTTAAGTCTTCTCGTAACAAGATTGCGTTACATGTAAAGAAGCAAAGTGTCATTCATGCAAGGTACAGGCAGAGTTGCACCCTATTGCGTGTATTGTATTGTTGCAGTACCTTGGCACACGGTACACATCGATGCGACAAGTAAGCTCAGTGGAAAACGAGCTAACAAGAAGTATGTGTTCGTACTCATTGATACGTTTACAGTTTGTCCTTTTACATCATACGATGCGTATTAAAATACAATATACATTACAATAAGTGTCCAGTGTGGTAGTTGCAAGAAACACCTGGATTTTGGATGTGCAAACATCTCCGAAACCGGATGGAGAAAGCTGGGTGCTAATAGGATGGCACAATGGAAATGCCCCACTTGCAGAACCTCATCACCAGTTGTGTCTACCCCTGAACCTGCGTCGCTGGATACCATACTGAGCGAGATCCGTGACATGAAACGGCAGCTACTTAACTTGCCGACCTTGGTAGATGACATTCGCGTGATCAAGAATGAGTTGGCCGAGCTTAAGTTGACATGTGAGGGCACTGGTGGGAGACTCGACGAGTTCGACACAAGACTAGTGGAAGTTGAAGCAAAGGTGTCTGAATTTGTAAAGCTTCAGGAATCGGTGAATTGTTTGCAGACTGACTTGGCGAGCGTGAAGCATCTACTCTCATCTTATGAACAGAGGTCCAGGTTAAACAATGTTGAAATAAATGTTGTTCCTGTTAAGAAGGATGAGAATCTTTACGCAATCATCGACGCTATCGGCCGTAAAATTAACTACAGCTGTCCCAAAGCCCAGGTGAACTACATTTCAAGGGTCCCTATTTTTGGTTCTAATGAAAAGCTAATCATAGTGAGTTTTTTAAACCGATATGTAAAGGAAGATTTCATTGCGGCGGCACGTGCCAAGAAGGACTTATCTACTTGTGACATCGGGTTTCAAGGCTCATCTCAGCGTGTGTATGTCAACGATCACCTGAGCGTCGAGTACAAAAAGCTTTTATCCAAAGTTAAAATCACTGCCAAGGATAAACATTACGAGTACGTATGGGTTAAACATGGTAAAATTCATGTACTTAAAAATAACCATTCTAAAGTTTTTATTATAAGGAAGGAGTCAGATTTAAACAAGATTGTCTAATATGCTTCTTAATTCTTATCCGTACTTTCCTAATTTACTATTTTATATTGCATCAATGGCTCCAAGTATTTAATACCGTTTGTGTCACAATAACTTTTTGCGAAATGTTTAACACCTCTGCCGCGCTAATGACCTCGACACCTCTCTTTTGTTTAGCTGCTTGTATCCTTTGTATTCGTTATCGCGCAGCTATGCCGCACTACCATATGTTTTACTCTCTCGCACTTGCACGCACCACGCACTATTGCTTGCTTTTTCGCACAGTCGTTTACTACTTAGCATCGTATGATTCTTGCGCTCGCGCAAATCTTATTGACTTTTACCTTCATATTATTTACTTAATTATATTATACCTCATTCTACAATATTATTTAATGAAATGGTTTATTTTAATGAATCTTACAGATTTATACACTATTATTAGTTTTAGTTCTTAATGGCTCATAAGTTAAATATATTTTATCAAAACGTTCGCGGGCTTAGAACTAAAAGTGATACTTTCTATCGTCAAATGTTACTGAACTCGTATGATATTATTGTTCTTACAGAGACGTGGTTATTAGATGGAGTTTTAGATTCCGAATTCTTTGACGAAAGGTACATTGTGTGGCGTCGTGATCGAGATTATGTTTTGACCGGGCAATCGCGTGGTGGGGGTGTGCTTATAGCTACACGTAGGGAACTTTCAGTTATATGTCAACCTACATTCCATTCTACAGCAGAGGATTTATGGCTCAGCATACGACTGAAAAATGCTAATACACGTAAATATATTACCTTACATATTTGTGCTGTTTATTTATGTCAGCAAAACTTAGGCCTTTCTTTTTCTTTACAACTTCGCAATTACCTCACAAAATTAAACCAAATAGTTATGAGTAACTCTTCTGATACGTTTCTCATCATTGGTGATTTTAACATGAGCGGTATTAACTGGGTTCTATCTGATAATCTATCGCTCGTTCCAATGAACCCGAACGGTTCTGATGAAGTTTTACTTAGTGACGAATTATGTACCCTAGATTTTGGTCAATACAATTGTGTTCTTAATAGGTACGGTAAAATTTTAGATTTGGTACTTTCAAACAGATTAGTTCATGTGGTTGAATGTTCAAGTCCGTTGGTTCCCATCGACGCCTACCATCCAGCACTATTAATTAATATGGATTTCGTTGATGCTCCTCTATTAGAGTGCGCGCCACGGAAACAATATCTGTTCGACAAAGGCGACTATGAGTCTATCAACAAAGACATTTCCACGACTGACTGGGAATCCGAGTTTGCGGCACGATCAATTGATGAATCAGTTAACTTTTTCAATCAAGTTATTCTCAATTTACACACTAAATACATTCCACAAAAATTACAGCGTCACAAAACGTATCCAACTTGGTACAATTCGGCATTAATTAAAACAATTAAAGAAAAATTCAAATATTTCAAAAAATTTAAGACGTACGGCAATATAGCTGATGAGTCAACATTTAGGCTTCTCCGTGAAAGGGTAAAGGTATTAGAATCACAATGTTATGAAAACTACTTGAAGTTAACCGAAAAATCTATTAAAGAAAACCCAAAATATTTTTGGACTTTTGTTAAAAAACGTCACAACTCAAATGCAGTTCCGAGCACCTTAAACTATAATAACGAAGCGTTGCGTACCGGAGAAACAATATGCGAAGCCTTTTCTACGTACTTTCATTCTACATTTCTCGATACCAACCCTAGTCGTGGAATTTCTTCACCCCCTCTTTTTACTGAATCTACCAGCCTACCTGATATATGTAGCATTGAAGTGAACGTTGATGAAGTTTCTAACTTGCTTCGCAAGTTGGATACGTCTAAAGCGGCTGGCCCGGATAATATTTCGTCTAAATTTCTTGTTCGGTGTTCGACTTCGATTGCCCAACCTATCTCGCTTCTGTTCAGAAAATCCTTGGACACCTGTGTTGTACCTAAACTTTGGAAATCGGCTTTCATAACGCCTATTCACAAAAAAGGGGCCAAAACCGAAATTGTTAACTACAGGCCGATATCCAAGCTCTGTATTGTGGCAAAAATCTTTGAAAGGATCATCTATAACCAGGTGTACAGTGCTCTTAAAAATTCGTTCAGTTCCTTCCAGCATGGTTTTCTGAAGGGAAGGTCTACCGTCACTAACTTAATTCTGCTCAATGATTTTATTACTGACGCCATGGATAACGGTAAGCAGGTTGATGTCGTTTATACGGATTACAGTAAGGCTTTTGATCGGATTGACCATGAGATCTTACTATCAAAGTTATTTAGTATGGGAATACGAGGTGATCTACTGAGATGGTTTTCTTCTTATCTGGAGAACAGGTCCCAAGCAGTAGTATTAAGCAATTACATGTCTAGTTGGGTGCCTGTCCCCAGTGGAGTCCCCCAGTGTTGATAAGTTGGGATAGCGGTTCGAAGGACCTCGCGGGTTGTAAATTTTGGCGGGAAATTAATTTATGCGGGATAGAATGTTGCCGGGCACGCAGTTTTATGTAGGGAAACAAGGACTTACTTGGAAGCTGATGATAAAGATGATCGCCTGGGACGATGGCTGATGCCGCTGGAGGTGCTGAAGCCCAGCGCGTGTTCTGGTGGATTCTTCCTTCACTTATGTTTATTTTACCGTGTCGGCCGACATTCACAGATTGTTTTTAGTTTAGAATTTAATGCGGTTTGGTGTATTTTGCGGCGCGCGCCGCAAAGCTCAGCAGTATTGCGTGAGGTGTTAAGCGGTTGACGTTGCGGATCCAAGAGCGCGCGGCGCGGCGCGATGCGATTAAATAGAAAGCGGTGCGGTGCGGTGCGGTACTGCCATTAGGTGGACAGCATATATTGCTATAATAGCGGATTTAGCGGAGCGGTCGATTCTTTGCGTGTGGTAGCTGTCACGAATCGAAACGAACAGTGTCTTCAAATATGGAGTGGTTCCTGTCAAAATCACCTCAGAAGCGCGCCTCATTGGACGCCGGCGGCGGTACTCCTTCTCTTTCTGTCGCATGGGAGCGTAGTAGGAAGGAAGGAGATGGATAGTTAAAAACTGCGGTTGGCAACATGACAGGTAAAACATAACGTGAGAGACGCGTTTGGAAACGTTGTAGTGAAATATCCCACATTCGGATATGTTAATATAGTAAATAACTTATACTACAAAAACTTGCGTAAGCATCCTGCCCGGCTTTGAGGATATGTAGTATTCTCAAAAGGGAAAAAAAAATATATTAAAGCGGGCTAAGAGAGAAAAAAATTATAATTTAAATATGGTAACTACAGCTAAAATTAGGTTATTAATTACGCGGTTATATTATTGGGAAGGTAAATGACATAATTTGACAACGAGTCTCTTGAAAGAGCCGCTGCATGTCTTCACCATAGCAACGCGGGTTGTCCCATCCTTACTAGGGAAAACCTCAGTGATTATACCCATTGGCCAACGTAAAGGAGGGACATCATCCTGATGCATGAGAACCACTGCACCAATCTTAATACTGTCTGCGGCATTCAACCATTTTTGCCTAACTTGTAAGTTATGTAGGTATTCTATCCGCCATTTTCTCCAAAAGCGGCAAACCATTTGATCAAGCAACTTTTTGCGGCAAGTTAGAGGCTTCGTTGTTTCGGGAACGTTCACGACAGGCAACGAAGTCAACGGAGAAGCCATTATAAAATGCGCGGGAGTAAGCGGTTCTGGGTACGGATCCACATTCAGGACACAGAGCGGTCTAGAGTTTAGAACTGCCTCAATTTCAGTGAGAACAGTCGAAAGCTCCTCGTAAGTGAGGAGTTGAGAACCGATAACACGGTATAAATGTGTTTTAATGGATTTAATATTAGATTCCCACAACCCTCCAAAATGGGGAGCGCGGGGTGGAATCATTTTCCACTCTATGCGGTAGCGGTTAGCAAGTAGTTCTTGCAATTGAGCCTTGGCTCCAACGAAATTTGTTCCGTTGTCGGAATATAAATAAGAAACAGGTCCTCTGCGGGAAATGAATCTTTTAAAAGCAGAAATAAAAGTGTCCGATGACACGTCGGTAACCAATTCAATATGAACTGCTTTGGTAACGAAACAAATAAATAAGCATATGTAAGCCTTCTGACTTCTTTGACCTCTGCGTCTACATAAAGTTACTTTGATGGGACCAGCGTAATCCACACCCGTATGCACGAAAGCTTTAGTCTCTTGCACGCGACAAGCGGGTAAATCAGCCATCTTTGGGCTGAGGTGAGAAGGAGAAACTTTAAAACAAAAGTTACAAGCGTGTACTCTTTGTCTGATGACACCCCTAGAAGAGAGGATCCAATATTTTTGGCGTAATAGAGAGCTAAGAAAGCTTACACCGGCATGACAATAAATGCGGTGATAATAATCTATTAAAACATGTGTAAAGTTATCATGTTTAGGTAAAAGAGCGGGATGCTGCGCTTCATAAGGAAGGTTCGCATTTGACAACCTGCCTCCGATTCTGATTATGTTATGCTCGTCTATAAAGAGATCGAGTCGTTTAAACTGTGAGCGAAGTTTATTACTTTTAATCTCGTCATAAATATCTAAAAAATGAAATTGTTGAATACAACGAATTAAATAAATTTCAGCGGTATCTAATTCACGGACAGTAATTGTCTTATGTGACTTGTCATAAGGAATAAAATGTAAAAATCTTAAAATGTATACAATTATGCGCAATATTTTATTTAATGATGTAAATTTTTGAGAAAGGCTATATATTAAATTAAGTTCTGATACGATAGATACTAACGTTACAGATTTATTATTAAACTCAGGCAACTGCTCACTGCATGAGGAAACAAACGGAGTGATAGGCCACTCAGCAGTTGGGCGCAGAAGCCACTCAGGGCCATGCCACCACAAATCGTGATTTAGTAGCTGCTCAGGTAGAAGACCTCGAGACAAACAGTCACTAGGATTTTCTTTACCGTTAATATGATAAAAATGTTTAGGATCAAGATTTTCTTGACATTTAGCGACACGGTTGCTAACAAAAATGTTCCATTTGTGCGGTGAGGAATGAATCCATGAAAGTGTAATTGTAGAATCGGAAAAGGCAAATATTTTATTAATAGCGGTACGAGAGCGGTAAGTGTCATAAACTAATTTAATTAAATTAGATAAAAGAACAGCAGCGCAAAGCTCTAGACGAGCCAGAGATACGACCTTAACAGGTGCAACTTTGGATTTAGCACACACCAAGTTTACGTGTGTGTTACCATTTGCGTCGGTGACATGTAAATATATGACGCAGCCATACGCATTCATGCTAGCGTCAGCAAAACCTACTATATTTGTCACACAACCCATAGTAACGGCTACATGACGCGGCAATTTTAAAGAAGAGAGTAGAGGCAATTGCTCTTTAAATTTTTGAAAAAGGAGTATAATAGAATCGGGTGGAGTCTCATCCCAATCTGTATTTAATTTCCATAATTCTTTTATGAGTAATTTCGCGAATAGAACTACAGGTGCTACTAGACCGAGAACATCCCACAGACGGGCAACAGTAGAAAGTATGGAGCGTTTAGTACAACTTTTGTCCACATTAGATGTAGTAAAGGTGAAACAATCCTCGGAAGGAATCCATTTGAGTCCAAGAATTTTTAAATTATCCCCGTCAGAGAAGTTAATAGAAGAGCGGTTGGAGTGTGGAATAGCCTCTAGTAGTTCCGAGGAATTACTTGCCCACTTAGTAAGGTCGAAGCCCCCAGCCTTAAATAAGGCGATAAGTTCAGCGGAGAGAATCTTGGCTTCCTCCAGAGTAGGGGTAGAATTAGCCAAGTCATCCATATATAGCTCATGAGAAGCGACAATGGATGCGCGCGGGAAGCGATGTTTTTCATCCTTTGCAAGCTCGCGCACAGTGCGCATGGCTAGAAAGGGACTGGGCTTAAGACCAAAGGCAACTCGGTTAAATTGAAATTCGCGTACAGGTTCAGCTGTATTAAATCGAAACAATATTTTCTGGTACTTTCGATGCTCATCAATAACAGCAATTCGAAGAATCATCTGTTTTATATCGGCTGTAACTGCAATAGGGAACAAACGGAAATTTAAAAGTAATAAAAATATGTCAGCCTGTAAATTCGGCCCTGTGTGCAACAAATCATTTAATGACACGCCATTATGAGACTTAGCGCTCGCGTCAAGAACGATGCGCACTTTCGTAGTTTGTTTATCATTCCTAATGACAGGGTGATGCGGTATGTAATAACCTATAGTCTGATCAGCAGCACTAGGTGTAATTTCAGTTAAATAATTTTGATCAATATATTCTTGAATAATTTCATTATAACTAGCGCGCAAAGCAGGGTCGCGAAGCTTAGTTTTTTCCAAATTAATTAAGCGTCGATAAGCGACAGCATAAGAATTTCCGAGTGAATCTGGATCTTTACAGAATGGCAACGCAGTACAGTACCTACCACCGGAGTCACGTGACACCGTAGAAGCGTACAGCTGTTCACACTCCCGTTCAGCGGGGCTCATAAAAGATTTTGAAGGAATTTCTTCGATATTCCAGAATTTATGCAAAGATTCGTCTAACGACAGAAAACAATACGAGTCATCTATATTCAACGCGGTAGAAAAATATGAAGCGGTATTTAAATCAGCGGAACTATTAATAATATGTAAACTAGTGGGTACCTCACCCATAAGAATATAACCAAACACGGTTTCAATTGCGGAAGGCGCGGTAGGTGAGATAATTTTATTATGGAGTAATAAATACGGGAACAGCTTTGCCCCTAGAAGCAGCTCAACCTCACCTGGTATATGCCACTGGGGGTCTGCCAGCGGTAATTCGAACAAATGTTGCATAGCAGAGGTATCCACAAAGTGTGATGGTAAATTATCCGTTATACAATCAACCACAAGAGCGGTTATTTTAAAAGAATTAGTTTTATTTTTAGCAGTAACTGTTATGTCGACGTAACCTATAATAGGCCGTGAAGAGGTTCCTACACCCTTTATAAATGAATTTGAAAGCGGTATAATATTTAATTGTAGTTTCTTACAACAAGCTGAAGTAATTATGTTGTTCTGTGAAGCGTTATCGATCAAACATCTTACAGAAACGTATTTGTTATGTTTATTGTCAACGTAGACTTGTGCTGTCGACAAAAGTACAGTAGTGCGCGATATGTTTGTGCCTAAGCGTGAAAATGCACACAGCGCCACCTGTTGTGAGTGCGCGGAACTAGGTACAGCGTCAGTCGATATCGATCGCGGCGGCGAACTTTGCTCCAGATGCAAGAGCGAATGATGCTTTTTATTACATGTTCTACAAGTATGTATAGATTTACACTGTGAAGCAGTGTGCGTTGCACTAAGACAGTTTACACATCCACGTTTGTTTTTAATAAAATCCAAACGCGCGTTGGCTGATAGTGCCTGAAAGTTTGGACAGGTGTACAGCTTATAATGATCATTTTTGTTACAGTATAAACAAGTTTGGTTATTGTCACAAGCAACAAAGGTATGCACTGTACTATCACGTGACTGGTTACGGTATGAGTTATTTTTATTTACTGATGCAGTTCGAGAAGAAATAGTCCTATCTAATATTTTAACTTGCGATTTTAAGAACTCAACGAGATCCGTATAAGTAGGAATCTCCTCATCTCTCATATGCATCTCGAATAAATGTATAGTAGCGGGGTCTAATTTTTTCAAAGCTAAATTTAATAAAATGAAATCCTTTATGTCGTTAATTTGTAATTGTTCTAAGGCAGAAACAGAAGCGTGAAAACTTTCAATAAAACTATTTAAAGAAGCGGAATTGTTCGTTGCAGGTTTAATATTTAATATGTTAGACATGTAGTGTGAGCCCAGTGCTCGCCTATCTTGATATTTTTGAACTAAGCTGTTCCACATAGAAGCATAATTTTCTCCTGATGGAATAATTCCTGCGGTAATCTGCAATGCGTTTCCTTTTAGGTTACCCATTAAGTACTGCACTCGCTGAGAATCTGTGAGATTTATATTACTATGGATATTTGACTTAAATGATTCATAAAAAACAGGCCAGTTTTCAATCCTACCATCAAAGAACGGAATCTGAATTGGAGGTAGTTTGATAGAAGTTTTAGAATGTTTCGCGTTGTCCTGAGACATTGAGTCCTCTAATGACCTTGAAGACTTCGCGGCGATAAGTGAGCGCACTCTCTCGACACGAGTGTAAACGCCGTCAAAGGATATTTGACTGTTATAGTCGATTTTATGATCTGGATTAATTTGTAAAGAATATGTATTTATTTTATCTAGGTTATTACTAAATTCCTGACGAGTGACTGAGAGTATTTGTGTGTCTGACATGAACGTTTCCGACGAACGAAGCTCAATACTAGTCGTATTTATTTTCTTTGACGTTTCGTATAACGACGATAAATGCTCAAAGATTGCTTGATTTTTAGCTTGAAGTAATTTTACTTTCATTTTAAGTTCTTCCATAATGGATTATTCTAGAAAATACAACGGACAAATTAATTTAGGTATAGCGGGTAGACTTATAATAATAATTTTATTATAAGCGGGTATAAGAAGTAATTGCGGTTGAGTATGTTGTAGGCAAGTTTGCCGAGCTAACTCACGATAATTAGCGGTTTTAATATTGACCTAAGCTATTTTAATGCAGGAGGAGCAATATTAAGTTAGTACAGTAGTTCTCAATGAATATGTACCTAGCGGGATGTACGAACGTTAGTACGCGTTCAATATGGCGGTTTTACGAACTTAGGTATTTGACCTAAATCCTAGGTATGAGACCTATAAATGCTGATTCTTTGAATCCGTCTCGAATGGACCAAAAACTTATGTTGATAAGTTGGGATAGCGGTTCGAAGGACCTCGCGGGTTGTAAATTTTGGCGGGAAATTAATTTATGCGGGATAGAATGTTGCCGGGCACGCAGTTTTATGTAGGGAAACAAGGACTTACTTGGAAGCTGATGATAAAGATGATCGCCTGGGACGATGGCTGATGCCGCTGGAGGTGCTGAAGCCCAGCGCGTGTTCTGGTGGATTCTTCCTTCACTTATGTTTATTTTACCGTGTCGGCCGACATTCACAGATTGTTTTTAGTTTAGAATTTAATGCGGTTTGGTGTATTTTGCGGCGCGCGCCGCAAAGCTCAGCAGTATTGCGTGAGGTGTTAAGCGGTTGACGTTGCGGATCCAAGAGCGCGCGGCGCGGCGCGATGCGATTAAATAGAAAGCGGTGCGGTGCGGTGCGGTACTGCCATTAGGTGGACAGCATATATTGCTATAATAGCGGATTTAGCGGAGCGGTCGATTCTTTGCGTGTGGTAGCTGTCACGAATCGAAACGAACAGTGTCTTCAAATATGGAGTGGTTCCTGTCAAAATCACCTCAGAAGCGCGCCTCATTGGACGCCGGCGGCGGTACTCCTTCTCTTTCTGTCGCATGGGAGCGTAGTAGGAAGGAAGGAGATGGATAGTTAAAAACTGCGGTTGGCAACATGACAGGTAAAACATAACGTGAGAGACGCGTTTGGAAACGTTGTAGTGAAATATCCCACATTCGGATATGTTAATATAGTAAATAACTTATACTACAAAAACTTGCGTAAGCACCCAGGGTTCATTACTAGGCCCACTACTTTTCATTTTATATATAAACGACATCAACTCTTGCTTGGTCTCATCCAAACTGTTGTGTTTTGCTGACGATATGAAAATCTATGCCAAAATATCATCGCATGCGGACGTGATTGCACTTCAGGATGATTTACGTCGTCTGGAGGCTTATTGTCGTGGAAGTAAGCTTGATCTCAACCCTGCTAAATGTTCGGTTCTAACATATTCTCGAAAGCGCTCAATCATACCTTCATCGTATAGCTTGGGTGATCAATTATTACCTAAAACGAACTGCATCCGAGATCTGGGGGTATATCACGACTCCAAGCTTACGTTTGAACATCATGTCAATGCCATAGTCGCTAAAGCATCTAAAGCACTAGGTTTCATAATGCGGCTCTCCAAGTGCTTCAGTCAAGCCAAAACTTTAAAAATCCTTTACTGTACTTTTGTTAGAAGTCACTTGGAATACGCGTCTGAAATTTGGAATCCATGTTATCACAAGTACATTGATCGTATAGAAAGAATCCAGAAAAGGTTCATCAAGTATTTGTGTTATCATCAGAAAGTGCCCTACCGGTCTGAAGATTATATCAGCCTCTGTAAGAAGTATCATATATTACCCTTAACTAATCGGCGAGCAATTTCTGATTGTGTTTCATTAATTAAAATATTCAATAATTCTATTAATAACTCCGATATCCTTTCCAAATTTTATTTTAACGTTCCCGGAAGGTCAAAGCGATGGAACGTGCCGTTGCGTGTTCCATTTACCTCTACGAATTACAGGCAAAATTCATTTATAGTGCGTGCAAGTAGAAACTTTAATGACATGTGTAAACAGTATGATTTTGATACTTTCATAACGAGTGTGTCCTCAGCCAGAAAGTGCCTGAGCCTTAGCTTTTTTAATTAAGATTTTGTTGTTCAGGTTTTTATTATATGTATTGAATTAAATGTGACTTAATATAAGATGTGAATTTTTTTTTTTTTATTTATTTATTATGGTATCCCGTGTTTTTTACAGGTATTAGCCACTTTTTTTTACAATGCAATTTCATTGTTTCAGGTACGTGATGATGTCATAATTATTATACTATGCATACCTACACGCAATTCAATATATTTTAACGAACTTCTCATCGAGTCACTTCTGATACAGTACAACGTCACATGCGAAGCTCTATTATAAACAGTTTCATGTTCTCTGCTCAAGTTATTTAGTCTGTGGTATGTGCTCTGCGGTCTGTTACTGTGTTCATAGAAGCCCAAACATAATACGCTTGATTAATTACTTACATAATATTAAATGAAATGCGTGGGTTTAGAGTCTAGCGGGTTCATAACTAAACACATAGAAGCAACTTGAATATATTAAGGCTTTAATCTCAAAGATCCATCTTGCCTCCAAAAGCATTTGGTACCAATTACTATATTCATAGATGTTAATCGTAATATTCTTGATTATTGTAGGTACCTCCTAAATTTTCTAAAATAAACTTGTGGGTTTGAAATACAGACCCAAAGATTGTTGAACGAGTTCTCAGAATACAAACCTCCTTAGGTATACATATAGAAAAGACGGCAGCTGCTGAACTTGCATTGTTGCTTACCTTTACATTTAAAAAAATAATTCATTCACATTAATCACTCTTTTTAATTTCAAATACCCACAAGAATAGAATACTTAAGAAACGGATTCTTCAAATAATTTACAAAACTTACCGTTTTTGCCTCTATTATCGACAACAACGTACCTACCTACGTATATGGACCGACATGGCATGTACCCTCGTCATGGAAGCCACAACCGCGCTATATTTATGGTGTAATTGACCGGACAGTAGCCATTGTGTGATTTTTAGATTGAATGGTGGAAATAAACGCGGTTTTTCTCACGTGATATTATGTGATTCGATTAGATACGATAGTAGAGAAAAAAAGTGTATTGTTTACTTGGTGCTGCTCATATTTTAAGTAATACGTAGATATTCTACAAACAAATTCTTAAAATGACTGAAAAGATTGACTGTAAGGTTAGCTAAAGAAGCTCCCTTAATTACGTTAGTCTTTTCTCATTTTATTCAACTTTATCAATTCTTTTTCTTAAATTTAATTTATTAAGAAAATGATTCTCTTTCTTGTACTTGATTAGGTTTTTATACTCTGTGGAGTAATATACTACGGCAAACAGAATCCAGATTATAGAGTCAACACCGAACATTACTCCCAAGTCAGTAACGAAAGCGGTCTTTTGTATTTATCTACGTAATACAAAAATAGTGTTACCTATGGTTATTATTCAGGGAAACATTCCATAGTTTTAGCTCCCTATTACCGACATAGCCACGGATAAGACGGTTTGATAAATTATTTATTTATATTTATTAAATGAGCAAAATTTAATTTAAGTCTGTTAATAATTAACTTTTACAGATTTTTATGTCTTTTTGGGTGCGTAAAATCGTAGGAAATATTAAAAAAATGTTATCAATTAGGTGTGCTTTTATGTATAATAGCTTGTATCTCGTCAGTAGTGGTTTTTCCGTCTCCCAAGTTTATTATTTAATAATTCTCGAAGAGTTGTTAGATCGCGTAATAAGATCTTTCTTATTTTGAAATAATAATTTAAAGACAGAACAGGGTGCGATATCATTTGAAACAGCAGCCTCAGTTGCTTTTCTCAGTCAAATTGAACCATCCGTTTCACACACATCAGTTTAATCACCTTCAAACTAATTAGTTTAAATTATGAATTTATAAACATTTCTCACTCGATGATTGTTTTAGAAGTCTTTCAAACAAGCTGATGGTCTCTGTTAATTTGCATCACAGTCATCTCGCCTGTGTAATGTAAGTTGAAATTAATTATGCGTCTCAAAACTAAACTATTAATTACACTTAGGTAACATAACCATGATTCATCATCATCATCAGCCTATTAATGTTCCCACTGCTGGGTCACAGGCCTCGTCTCTATGAGAGCAGGATAACCGTGATTACGTTAAGGCTATTGAGTTGGTATGATATTATTAGAATATAGTAGATATTAGAATAATGCTTAATTGATGTAAGTCTGTTTGTTTTATTGCTCTGATTTAATCACTCGGGCTGGGTAATATTCTCAGCTCGTTTATGGTCAAAATGTTACGAGGGTTTTATGATACTTAGGGACGATTTACGAGCAAAAGCTATAAAATTCAAGCGGGGTTAGGTTCACCCAAGTTTTCTTTACAAAAGCTGACCGTAGTTCAAACTTCCTTAGCAAACTATAAAAGAGCGTTACAGTTAGCTACTCCTGCCAAACCGGTTTCCTCAATATCAACTGAGAACCAGTGAGTATGGAAAGACAATAGCGTTGTAATTCGAAGAAGCCTCTTAGGAAAGCGATCTAACTAATAGACAACAAGCAAGCGTTCTATCTATGTAGAATTAACAAAAACTTTTCGTTTTCAAATATAGAAATTATAATACATATTTGTATTTTTTTAACAATGTAAGCTGAGCGCTAATCCTTTGCTTTAGTATCTTTTACTCTATGACAGTACCTCAATATAAATGCCGTGTCCGGTGTAGTAATTGGACTGTTCTTAAATACCTACAGAGTTAGTTGAAGATTCTTAAGGACTTACACACTTTAGTCTCTTGTCTGTACGTGTCTGTACGGTGCACTTAACTACCTTTACACAACGTTGCTTCTGTAAGTAATAGAACATCTTCCCCGTAGGAGCATAGTGTTAAGTGTTCATATGGAAACAAGAAACTGTGAAGCTGGGGTTCCTTATCCATTTGCATAGAATTTTAAGACTTAATATAACTTGGCATACTTTTGTTACTCCTAATTATATTTTCGTATAACATTATTTACGCATAACAGCTTACGCATAATTTTTGTAAGCATAATTTCTCTTATCATAATAATGATTAAGCTTAACATAGTAAGCATAAATTTATAAACGCATAATGATACGTGCAAGGGCAGACAAGACTAGGTGGATTCGCAAAAATGTGAAAGCATAGCGCTTTGTTCTAATCTGGGGACTTCAGCCATAGAACGGAGACGCATCGCCGTATCTGCGTTGTCCAGGCTTACCGTCAGCATTACCCTAGCATTGTTACCTATCGCTACCAACAATTAAACAGAGTGCAGATTATAAGCGAGAGATTGATGAATTGCTAGCACTTGATTGTGAAACAATTGATGACGTGGCGATGAGTCAGGATAATACATATTTTAGGACCGAAGGAAAAAAACATATGCGCGAACAAAGGATACATCATTATTTAACATATCTGTGGGTACACACGAGCACCATTAATTCATGTCATGTCTATTTACCATATTTAGAATTATTTACTGAACAAACTCTGAAACCTTGTTCCTCCATTAAATACTTGAGTCAACACAAACATAACCTACTTGTATACGGAAGTATAATAACAGAGATCTAAATGTTGTTTCTGTTGACAAGTCATGCATAATTATTACGAGCTGGTGCTGTTTGGATAATGTATTTCTATTTTTTTGTGATAATTACGCTATGCTCTCGTTCGTTCTTAAAAAAAAAAAAACTATAGACAGTTTAAATCACCGGCAAGCAATAAAAAAATATATATTTATTTTAAGTTCATGAAAGATCCCACGCATAGTCAAGACGTGTTTCATGAATTTGTGAAACATTCTCTCACCGGGCAGCGTTTCCTCGGCAAATAGCAAATACTCAGCATTACATAGCAATCACTGGCGGTCAGTGTTGCTCAATAATGCGGAACGGGTCAGTGGGTAGTGGCTACCGTATCATC
This sequence comes from Xestia xanthographa, assembly GCA_905147715.2. NCBI lineage: Eukaryota > Metazoa > Arthropoda > Insecta > Lepidoptera > Noctuidae > Xestia > Xestia xanthographa. The sequence continues at coordinate 21,448,958 of LR990652.1, forward strand.
TTAGAATTTTGAAATGAAACGGATATTTGAGTAAGCTTCGACCGTTCTTAACATCATCATTCTCGTTTAACCAATTTATTTGTGATCGACGCAGCATGTCTTTTTCTTCCATTTTTCTCTATTACTCGTCATTTCAGCAGTCATGTTTTAACATGAAGTTTTGACGTGACAACGTCTTATAAATTGGTTTGCCGGGTGACACTTCAAGAAACTGCGTTACGCTCCGCTCACGTTATGCGCTCACAATGAGAGCGAGTGAGAGGCACGCGTCCCTTCCACTCGGGCATGGTTAGCCCGCCTAAGAGCGAGAGAGACAGACATAAAAAGTGAAAGGCACGCGTCCCTTCCACTCGAGCACAGTTAGCCCGCCTAAGAGCGAGAGAGACAGAGCGAGAGAGAGAGAGTGAGAGAGATAGGCATACACACCGGTTCATGTCTTGCGCTTCTATGTATTCAATAAATGTTTTAAATTGTTACTATTATTTCATCCTTCTTCCTACTATACGAATGAATATTCACATTAAAATTATTTTACCACTCAAAGTCGTTGTCACGTAAAACTTTCGCCCGTATACCGACTTTACAGGCAACCAATTTTTTTTAAATAAATTATTACATATAAATAGCTTGCTTGTTTAGCTTGTTTCAGGACGAGAGTAAACTAGACTTGGCCGGAACATTTTCACATTGCGAAAATCATCGTGAAAGGATGTCGAACAATACGCGTTGTATTATTATAATGTGACAAGCACAATGATGGACGGCAGTGAGTATCGGAAGTGAGGCTCCGGTGCAGCGTGTGCTGAATACTGATGAATACGGACTGCATTTGAAACAAGTGGTGTGGTTGCATTCTATGGCCTAAGGAAAATAAAATATTAACTAACGTGTGCCCCAAGTATTCATCTGCACAACAAATTGACAAGTCACTTTATGTAAACAGAGGAATCAAAAAATGTATATTAAATCAAACATCGAAGATTAAAAAAAATGAAAATGCGTTTATTCGTGGTGACATCGTATTACAAAAAAAATATTACTTCTGCCAAACTGTAAAGCAGTTTAAACCGTGAAAATGGTTTTGTGGGGCATTGTAATAAATTTAAGACTGTTGTAAACTTTCATTTAATAAATAAATAATAATAAAATAAGCATAAAGTTGTGCAAAATATTAGGTCAAAACTATGTTGTTAATTCCTTCATTCATTATTTTACATATTTTTAATCATCATCAGCCTTTTAATGTTCCCACTGCTGGGACACAGGCCTCGTCTCTGTGAGAGGGAGTGGGCTATAATCCACCGCACGGGCCCAGTGCGGATTGGTAGATGTCACATGTCTTCGAATTTTTTGGTTCTAGGACATGCCGGTTTCCTTACGATGTTTTCCTTCACCGTTTTGAGAGCAGCGGTGATGAAATAAATTACACAAAGTAATGTGCCTGTCTAGGTTCAAACCCACGACTTACTTACTGTTCGTAAGTCGGGGCCGCCAACACTGGGCCACCGCTGCTCACATATTTTTAAATATTTCTATATAAAACACTTCAAAAATTTAAAATATAAAAAACTAGTAGCCCACCACCACTGGGAACAGGGTCCGCGCTGCCGGTGGTCAGGGTTGTTGAGAGAGGAACCTCCTAAGAATACGTGCCGTGTCAAACTCTTGATCCAGCTGCCAAGTGAGAGGCTTTTGGCTTAACAAAGCCATTGGCCGACACGACTATCGGCACAATGTCTGCTGTATTCACGTCCCACATGTCAACAACCTCGCGAGCCAGATCTAGATATTTGAATTGTTTATCTTTCTCTGCTTTCACGAGGTTCTCTTCATGCGGGACCGTTATATCAACAATCATTGTGCGACGCTCCAATCGATCTATCACCACAATGTCAGGCCTATTGGCAACGACAGTCCTGTCAGTATATAATATATTATTATATTAATCCATTTTTAATGTTATCTCCTTTTAGACAAATACAAGTTTGCACTGTCATATTATTATATGTCTTAAAACATAAAGTTCATGTTTGAGACAAGACAAATTTACTACAATATATTATTATTGTCTACCGCCAGAATAACTAAAGAGAAAAATAATTCCTAGTTACAAACGACAAGCGTAGCAATTAGTTTGCAACCCCTGTAATTTTCTTATTGTGTTTCACAGAAAATGAGATTTATCGGGGAGCTCACTTAGATATAAACGATTTTATTGTGACGCTTTAATTTATTGCATTCACTTGGGTTTGGTCTACACTAAACCAAAATGAATAACGACCAGTTTATCCAAGGACTCGATGTACAGTCACGGACTATAAATGATGAGCCACTTGCCACCATTCGTATTTTAGCCGTGTAATGCAAATCGGGTTTAGTCGGTTATATTCGTACTTAGTACAGAGTGACTACCTAAAGTAGGTGTAGCAACCGTAACCTAGCGACAATATTGTTTTAGCGTAGCCATAGTAACGTTGGCGTACGGAGAAATTTTATCTTTTCTAACATCGAGATTTCAACTGTCACTCTGGCTTTGGATAGGTTTTCAGAAATAAAGAGTATTTAATAAAGACTATTTCTTCAAAGGAGGTCAGTATCAAATAGATTGGGATACACGTCAGCACCATTGTATGGTTTTATCATTGACAACTTATAAGTCATTTTTCAACCTCTATGGATAAGACTATTTCCGATTACTTATTATTTAGTAATGTGTCATTTTGTTTCCGAGCATTCGGTTTGAGTTCGTGTTTAATCGTGTAATCTCGTGAATGTATACAACTGCAAAATTGGAAATCTTGAAACTGGCTTATCAATCATAGTCCGTGACTGTACAATTGAAATCCGAGACCTTCAGTTGTTTCAATCTATACTGGATTACCAAAATTCAGCATTAAATATTGTAAATACTACCGAACTACAATTTAAATGTTATTGAGTCAAAGTACAACTTAAGGGACTGCGCAGACGACAGACTTTTTGTGCGGATGAGTCTGTGGCGCACAAAATGTCTGCATGGCATACAAAAAGCCCTTTGCGGATTTTACGCAGACTCAACGCACACGACGCACATCTTTGATCTTTCTATTCTAGTGCAGATTGCATACCAAAAGTGTGCGCCGTCTGCGTTAGCGCGCGTTGAAGCAAACGTTATAATTTTTTCACGCACTGTTGTGCGGCGCAGCGCGGCGTGATCTGCCAGAATGACACGGATTTTTTGGCCGCCGGACTTTTTGTGCGCCGTATGCGTTACTGCATATAATTGTTTAGGTTTTATTTTCACAGACTAAAAGGTGCGTCACGGATAGTCTGTCATCTGCGTAGGCCCGTAGGCGTAGACTTACAATAGAATAGGAGATGAAGAATCGTACCGTAGCTTTCGTTCATTGTAAACGATTTTTAATCAATCTAATCTATCACAAATAAAGCATAACACAATAACATAACATCGCGCCTGTAATCCCCAAAGGGTTAAACAGAAGTGTACCTAATAGTATACCAACATTTCGCCAGTTATGTTTAAGTCCCATGTAGTAAGGGGTGAGCCTATTGCCATTAACTCGTCACAAACCCAGACCCTGTGGCTGCTACTGAGAAATTCTTATGGAAAAATTCAATAACAATTTGCCCGACCCAGAAATCGAACCTAAGACCCATGCTCAGCAGACACGATTGTGGCAACTAGACCGTAAGCAGTCTGTCACAAAGGTACCACATAAATAAATACTATCCATTACTCTGACGGTTGTTCGATAACATTCATCAATAGCGCGGCAGTGTAAAGCCTACCCTTTCAATAGATGTCATCAGAACAATCGATTGTTGAGCTGCCCCAATACTCACCCACCTCACTCTCATCGTAATTTGAGCTTTATTTGGCACACATAGAGCACACATTTCATGGAGTCAAGCTATATTGGCTTCTAGCCATCTTTTCAAAGATCTTATCCACCACAATGACATCTTCGTTTTATGTAGGTCTAAGTACTTAGCATTTAACGTAACATTAGGCGCATTTTGATCTCCTTCGTGGCTCAGCAAGTCAATGGACTGTTTCCACACAAGACAAAGTTTCTGTTCTAAACGGCTTTGAGTAGTCCCGAGCAGTTTTCTAAATAGTTTGCAACAGACTTATAAAGCAAACTTTTCCGTTTAGCAGCTAGCTGCTACCGCCCCTGACAATATCCTCGTATCATGTGCACACAGTGTAACAAGTTTTCAGAATGTTTGAAACAAGACACTGTAATGCAATGAACCAACTGAGTTTGCTAACTAATGTTGTTTGAACACCTGTATAATATCCGCATTTGCTTAAATCACTACATTATCATGCAATGCTAATCGGCTGGTTTTGCAAATATGATTCGCTTAAATTATACAAGCGTAGTAATTTGAATTGCACGAGTATACTAAACTGAATTAGTTTAACTAACAGCTTTCTGAAATGAATATCATGGGAAACATAATAATGATGGAACCAATAAAGTTCACGTAAATTAATTTATCCATGCTCAGCCGCAACATGTGTCTGAGTAGTGTTTTCGGTTATTGAAGCCAATCTATTTTGAACGCCTTTAGCTCAATTCGCCTCTCAAATTTGAAATATGAATTCTCATTTTTGTAAATATATTCTTATCTATATATTAACAAACATGGAATTCCGAATTTTCAAATTGGAAGCAAAAACAGGGAACCAAAACGTAAAAGAAAAGAAAAAATCGCAAAAAGAACATTCAAACCAATTTATATAATTAACTAGCTTTCGCCCGCGGCTTCGCTCGCGTTAACTTAGAATTTGACAATCAATTCGGGTTGTACTCTGTTTGTTGTTTGGCCGTTGCAATCATGGGCTCAGAATGGAACATTATTCTAAACCGCTCCTGTACACAATGTTGTATGTCCTTCTATTTGGCGCTAAATGTATAAATTCTGGGGATTGGAGACACGCAAACATGCTACATATAGCTGCCCATGGCAAAAGCATGGCTTTTCCAAATGCACCCCTGCTACTTGGGTGTGAGGGTACACCTGACAGCTCTAGAGTATTTAAAAATTCAGCGGGAAATGAAGTGCTCTGTTCTGGGTCCATGATGGTATCTATTGACAAATACTCCTTTATATCTCCCTGCACCTTATTCAAAATGTCAGTGTTTATCTGGTTAATAGTTTCATTTTTAGGTGCAATGATTGCTCTCGCACATAGCCTCTGATCACAATTTAAATTTACTTGTAAGTCTGGGTAAACTTTAGCGATGAGTTCCACACTGTTTTCAACCAAATTACAGAATTCCCCCGACAGTAAAATACAACTTTCAGCATCCGTGTCCAAAGGTCCATCACCAATTTTTAATATTGTCTCAGCATAATGTCCCGAATCTGCGTCATTATAAAGGTGCACTCTCATATTCGTTGATAAGCTGAATTTTGTTACTTTTGACCATAAGCTTGATGACTTGAGACAGGCTTTGATTTCATCTGCAGGTGTGCCTCTCTGGATCACCGGTAGAGTTTGTCGGAAGTCACCAGCCAGTAAAACTACCATGCCTCCCATAATATCAGTACTGTCTCGCACGTCCTGTAGAGTTTGGTTTAACGCCTCTATAGCTTTTTTGTGGGACATCGTACTTTCCTTCCAGACTAAAAGTTTACACTGTCGTAGCATCATACCTCGAAAGCTATTTTTGCTAAAATTGCAGATTGGTGACTCTTCCTGTGCAAGATTTAATGGCAGTTTTAGGACGGAATGTGCAGTGCGACCACCGTTCAGTAGTGTAGCGGAGAAAGCCACGGCAACAGCGTCTTTTCTTATGACCGCCAATAATAAGTTTAACAAAAACGTTTTTCCGGTTCCTCCAGGGGCGTCGAGAAAAAAAAGTGCACCATTCCCAGACTCTACTTGACGTAATACCTGTTGAAAGACGTGACTTTGTTCTGGAAGCAACCGAGGAACTAATACAACCAATTGCTGTTGCAACGCTGTGAAGTCGTAGTTTGATTCTCGAGCAATTTCATCGTTTAAGTCACTTTCACCTGATCGTCGAGGGCTAACCATTCCAAAGTCTTGTAACTTCTTCCCCGTCATTGTCATAACTTTGTTTTCAATCTTTGTCAGCACTTCGTTGTATATGTGATCATTAATAGACATATCTGCATGTACTTGCTGCAATCGCCGCAATATGTCTTCGGCCATGTACTCTTTGTACTTATCCCATAGTGTTTGCGGATTGGAAAGGCCGCAAGACGACATGAGGATTGCGTAAAGTTCCTTGATTTTGTCTGGTGATCGGCACTGTACGGCTTCCTCCATAGTTTCGTCCCAGTGATTATCGTTCTCCGAGACGTAGAGCTTCACATGCTTCTCTGTAAGTTCTGCACTCCTGACCGTTAACAATTCTAAGCTCCCTAAAGGTAGTTGGACCTCGAACTTGATGAAATAACATGCGCAGATAAAAGCATTCAAAGTTAGTTACATGGACGTTATATACACGGCCAAGAGCGTCCGATGATTTTACCCTAGGCCAATGTTCAACAGGCGTACCTTGAGCGCGGCGTTTCCACTCCCTTCTTGAAGTGTTCTTCTTATAATAACGGGGGACTTCAGAATAAAATAATGTTTTTGCGATAGATCTGTCTGACAAAGCTCGAAAAAGGCGGTTAATGTGGTTTTAGGCGGTGATGAAATCTTTTCCTGGAAATTTTAACGTAAACGTAATTACGTTCATTAAAGAAAACACGCTGTCCATTTTCTAAATGTACGGCAAGGTGAGTAACAGTCGGATGTCTTTCGTGTAAGGGTAAACTAAGAAGTCGCCACGCTGCCTCATTACTGCTGACATATCGCCCTGCCTGATAGGTTTGTACTTCATTAAGTGACTGCACTACACTATCATCACGTAGATTGAAAATCGCCTGATCACTCCTTTTATTAATATTTTACAAATATATTTAATGGCACGAACAGAGTTGCAGGCTTCTACATTAATTATTATTAAACGTTTATTTCAGATTATAATCATCCATATAAAAAATATAAAAAGTTACATAATTAATTAAATATAAAACACAATACAATTACAATTCAATGAAAACAAAAAAATATCATTACTAAATTATCCAATTCATACATTATATACAACGAATTAACAAAATTTCATAATAAAATAATACAAATAAAAATCAACCAATCAATCGGCGAGCCAGACCGTCACCTTCATTTATGTCGTCGTATCCTACGAATAGTGCCCTAACGAACATAAGGGCTTTCTTTTTTTATTGCATAATTCAATTCTGCTCGTCATACCACAGATAACCAGTTTAACGACTAAATGTATTAAAACAATTAGATATATATTCATCTAATTTGGAGCAAAGCACTAGGAGGTACAAAATTGACACAGAACACCTGCAATCCAAACTTGATCACCTACAAGAGAAGCTAAGTTCAATGACTAGCAAATATAATACCTCTGAACATGTTATGAGGGAATATGTGTTGGCGATGAATGATTTGGTAAACTCACAAACCAACAACTGTGAGCACTGTCAAACAACTTCACATGTAAATACACCAGACCATTCATTGACAACATGTAATACCACCTTACCGCAGCCATGTGTTGATTTGCATACTCCTATGAATAGTTCCCATAAGCAATATAAACAAAGTGTAAATAATGAAATAGTAATCTTTTGTGATGAGATTGGAAAAGACCTAGGTAATTTGTTAACTGATGAATATCCAGGACACTCCGTAATAAACAATTGTATGCCAGGATGTTCTTTATATCATATTATGAAAGAAATTATTAAATGTAAGTTTAACCAGGACACCATATTATTAATTTTGATAGGTAATAGAGGAAAAGTGAACAAAGGAGAATTGCTCCAGTATTATAGAACTTTGTCAAACTTAAATTTAAGAAAAATTGTGTTGTTTACATTTCCTTATAGTAAAAGTTTGCCACAGGAAGAAAATGACTATAGATATAATATTAATATGACATTGCATAATTTGACATTCAATAATAATTCATTTCATTTACTTGACATCAACAATTATATTGGCAACAATTTTTATTTGACAAAACATAGATATCTTGTAGACAGGTGCTATCTGACAAACTATTGTAAAAGACAAGTAGCTGTGTCGCTATCTTATTATTTTTCTATTACAGCCAAGAACTTGGCTAATCAAGTTGCCTCTGTTGATCAATGCAATATTAGCCTAAATTACTCTACCAATAGTTTGTCAACAATGAATGAATCAGAGAATCATTTAAATTAGCAATTTCGACAACAGAGGCAACCTCTTGCAATATAAGGAAGCCAGATAGTAAATCAGGCGAATGTTTTGAGAATTTTAATAGTATCAACCTGGTTCATCAAAATATTCAAGGATTTTTGAACAAAGAATTAGAAGTAGAACTTTTCATGAATTGTAATTGCATAGATATTCTTTGTATAACGGAACATTGGCTCAAATGTCACCAATTAATTTTCAATTTTAGTAATCACCAGGTTGGTAGTTCATTCAGCAGGGTAAATGCTATACATGGCGGCGCATTAATCCTAGTAAATAATCAGCTTAAGTTTAAAGACCGCAAGGATATTGTAAGCCTATCTGTTGAGCGAACAGTTGAAATAGCCTGTATAGAGTTGGAGCAGTTTATCATATTAAGTGTGTATAGACCTCCTTCAGGATTGTATGATTGTTTTGAAAAGGTAATGGATGAAGTGTTGCATAAAATCTGTAATTCTAAGAAGTCTATAATTATTAGCGGTGATTTTAATATTAATTTGTTAGAAAGTTCTGGGTTAAGTACTAAAATTTTAAGCCTGTTTCATTCATACAATCTTGAAAACAAATTTCTGGAGCCCACTAGAATAACACCAACTAGTGCCACTTGCCTAGATAATATTTACACAGATGTTATACCTACCCACAAAGAAATTATTAACTTATTAGATTCTGATCATTGTGGGCAATTGATCACAATTCCTAATGTAAGCAAGAAAGTCACTAAAAAGGATATCATTGTTAATCCAAAAACTAAAACTCGCCTGGAAACCTTTAAAACTAAACTTTTGTCTAAATTACCACTACTGTCAACTAATGATGATCCCAATCAACATTATAACGATTTTTTCAGTATGTATTGCACACAATTTAATACCACATTTATTCCTAAGACAATCTCGGTTAATAGTAACGCTTCCTTCAACGACTGGGCCACTATTGGTATTCATAAGAGTCGAAAACGACTTTATGAGCTGTATGCAGAGCGGACCTATATAAACACTGGAGAATTTAAGTTGTATGTTAAAAATTATTCTAAAATATTTAAAAAAGTTTGTTTTATAGCAAAGTCACGTTACTTGAGTTCAAAAATTAAAAATAGTAGTAATGTAATTAGAATGACATGGAATATTATTAATAGCGAAACGGGAAAGTCTTGCAACCGAAACAGTGACTACAGCCTTGCTATTGGCGATAAAATTTTAAATTCAGACACTCAAGTTGCCACAGCCTCTGAAAATTTCTTTGCGGATATTCCCGTATCGACTACTAAATCGCTTAACTCGTCACCTGCTGCTGCCGAGTCTTTACTAAGGGAAAACGTTTCAGTCTGTGATTCCGAATTTAATTTTGAATATGTCACCTGTAAAGATATAATTAAAACTTTTCACACCTTAAATGTTAAAAAGACCGCCGATCTATGGGGTCATTCTGTGGAAGTTGCTAAATCCATTATAAACATTGTAGCTCCTTCATTAGCTGTAATATTTAACGATTGTATTGACCGTGGTGAGTTTCCTGATCTAATGAAATATAGTAAAATAATACCATTGTTTAAATCGGGTAGTACATCAGACCCCACTAATTATAGACCCATTTCAGTACTACCCACGTTTAGTAAAATTTTTGAAAAATTAATTTTGGCACAAATGCAAAGTTTTTTCAATAAATATAAGTTATTACATAAAAAACAGTTTGGTTTTACAAGGGGTCGTTCAACTACTGATGCCGGTGTTGAACTTTTAGGACACATTTATAATGCCTGGGAGGACAAATGCGATGCTTTGGGCATTTTTTGCGATTTATCTAAAGCTTTCGATTGTGTTCTTCATGAAACATTAATCAGGAAACTACACCACTACGGAATCCGTAACGCCTCCCTGGCTCTTCTTATTTCATATTTGAGTGACAGGATTCAGAGAGTTGATGTTAAAGGGAAAAGATCTCCCGGATCCGTAGTAAGAATGGGGGTACCCCAGGGCTCAATTCTTGGTCCATTTTTGTTTCTTATTTATATAAATGACTTGCCTTACCTCATAAAGGATAATCATGACATAGTATTGTTTGCAGACGACACTTCTCTTTTATTTAAACTCAAACGTCAGCAGTTAGTTGCGGATGATGTTAATAGCGCCCTGGCGAAAGTCGTTAATTGGTTTAATGTTAATAATCTACTCCTAAATGAGAAAAAAACTAAGTGTATTAAGTTTACGATACCCCATGTACGACAAGTGGAAACTACTGTACTAATTAAGGATGAAGAGCTAAAAGCGGAAGATAGCACAGTCTTCTTAGGCATAACTTTGGATGCCAAGCTTCAGTGGGGCCCGCATATAGACAAACTGTCGAAGAAACTTAGCTCTGCAGCATTCGCCGTTAGAAGAATTCGTGATTTAACTGACTTAGAGACAGCCCGTTTAGTTTACTTTAGTTATTTCCATAGCGTGATGTCGTACGGTATTCTCTTGTGGGGCAATGCCGCCGATATTCAGACAATATTTGTTTTGCAAAAAAGGGCAATTCGTTCAATTTATAAATTAAGTCCCAGATACTCCCTCAGAGAAAAATTTAAAGAGACTAATATTCTTACTGTGCCCTCTCAGTTTATTTATGAAAACCTTTTGTACGCCCACAAAAATATTAATTTATTTAAAAAATACAGTGATATCCACAACATAAACACGAGGAACAAACACAAATTTGTTGTTCCTGCAACGAGGCTCAAAAAAATAGGAGGTACGTTCAGATGCCAATGTATACGCTTTTACAATAAACTTCCGAGCCAAATTCAAGCACTAAGCCTAAATAAATTCAAATCGTTTATAAAACGGAAGCTGTGCCTGAAAGCCTACTATCATGTTAATCACTATCTTGAAGATAAAAAAGCTTGGGATTAAGCTGCTCCAATGAAATTTGCTCTGTGAATGTCGAAATTTCGGACTTCGCTTGTTTATTATTGATTCCTTTCTTTTATACACTCTGACATTGAATTTTTTTTTGACATGTATTTTATTATTTTACTTTTTTATTTTTTATTGTTTTATGTGACATTTACTGATTTGACATGAATACTTATTTTTTTAAGTATTTTACTTTTTTATCATTGCGACATTTAATGATTTTTGTGTTTTTTTTTTTTACTTACATTCATTTGAAAAGAATTTGTTATTAATTTTATTTGATTATTGTGAATGTGGGGACCATGTGGGTCACATTTTTATTTTTTGTTTGTTTTTTTCCCACAACTGTCTGGCAGTTTGAGTACTATAAGCGACCTTCCCAAAAGTCCTATCTTTGGTATTGTTCGTCGTTTCGTTGAGCTCCTTGAGTTATAAGTCGAGCTACACGTTAACTGACAAATGCTTGCACTGACTGGACAGGTCCACTCAAATCTGTATGGTTCTTTCTTCAAAAGACCATCTCAGACACTAATCTGCATAGTCCTCATGTGAATTGAGCAAGATTGTCTGGACTTTAAAAGAGACTATGACCTCTGAGTTTGTTTCGGCTGTTTCTTCTCAGAGTAGTCAGGTACGAAACACCGGCCCCATCTAGTTTTAAAAAATGACGTGTAAAAGTGTTTGTAAAAACCTACTTGCAAAATAAACATCATTTATCATTTATCATTTAACAAAACAATTAAAAACCGCACAGGTTATCAAATAATTAGGTTTTCTAAAAAGCCACAATTTTAAGCACTACGTTTTCAACGAAGAAAAAAGCCACAACCGCCGTCGCGCCTTCGTTCTACGCGAGTAGTGGGGGTGCGGGGACGCGGCGCGTTCGTCTTAGCGCCGCTCGGCTAGTATTCGGCGGAACGCGGAGATTGTTAGTTGCGGCGAGCGTAAACTAATTTTTAAATAAAAAACTTTTAAGTCATTTTAATTACTTATTCATTTCCAATATAGGGTACATAGAAAAAAACCCTCATGGTGATTGTGGCCGTTTTCTATGGAATGACTAAATTGCGTATGTATAGTAGAGACGAAGCCCTAATTACGTTTGTGTCTTTCTTCTACGTCTTCTAGGATTTAAGGGACAAAATGCGTATAAACTATAAAGATAATTTATTGAAAATAATGCTAACCAAACCATAAAATACCAATACACATTATATTAAACCACCAATACATATTTTGTCACATTTAATTTAATTAAACACAAAAAAGTGTCTCCTGAAAAGTAGCTATTATGCAGTTACGCCCCTATTCGTAGGATACGACGATGTAAGGCCACCGCCAGACACCAACAAACTCCTGCGCTAGTTTGACGACATCTAACGTCCCAACATGATGTTCATCCATCTCTGTTGGATTGGGCAATCAGCACGCGAAGCAATCATCTTCAAGATACTGTTACTGCTGTCTCTCACGCGCTTAAAAATAGACGCGACTTTCTTGCGGATAATCGCATGAAAACCGTCTGTGCGCGCCTCCGCAAACATTGCAGATGCACTGCAGTAACGAGGCAGCCGTAACAGCATCCTGAATATGTTGTTGTACTGTACTCTAATGACATTGGCGGCCCGCCGGGTATGACTCACCCATAGGCTGCTCGAGTAGAAGGATTGGCAGTATGCCTTAAATAGAATGATTTTCACTTCTACCGAACAACGCGCAAATCTACGAGCAAGCATATTTCCTCGCACCGCCAATGCCCTTCGTTCCCTTTCCAAATCGGCGTCATCTGTCAAGTCTTCAGTGACAATGTGTCCCAAGTACCTGAAGCTAGCCACCACCTTCAGAGCCACTCCGTTGACCATAATAGGCGGAACATGGACCGGTGCGTTTTTAGTACTTTTAAAAATCAGAACTTCGCACTTAGAGGAGTTATATTTCAGTCCATGCTCCGCTGCATATGCCTCACATATAGCCACTAACTTTCTGATCGCACCCACCGACGGCCCCAGCAATACCATATCGTCCGCGTAGCTTATATTGTTGACACTTACGTCATCTATGTGACACCCCGTATGAGTATTGCTGAGCTCGCCGATTAGGTCGTTCACGTACAGGTTAAACAACAGAGGAGAGGTCAGTCCCCCCTGCCGCACACCACACTCCATGCCATACGCGTCCGATAGGGCTCCCGCCCATCTCACCTGGTTTTTCTGACAACCATACCAGCTTTATGTGGGCATTCAATATTTTACATAGAATAGGTGAATATGACACGACCCAGCTATTATCAAGAGATCCAACCGCCCCACCGCGAGTCTGAATCGTTACCCTTCCACCATCTTCGAGTGCTCTTCGTCTGTATAAAGGGTAACCTTTGTCATTATGCACTGTTTCCGTCAGCAGCTCTCGGGGGTATTTTTTTTGTACATATCGCACTTTTCATGCAAGGCGATGCTGGATTACGTGCTCCACAGGGGCCATGAACCATGTTTCTGGTTATGGTTTCGTGCAAATCCCTATCTTGTTCTGGATCCGGAATTTCGGCGCTTATAATGTTATCTATTTGGTTGGGACGCAGCTTTTCTTTTAACCAAATAAGAATTTGCACATGTGGAAGGCCTCGTTTTTGCCATTCAATGGAATATATGTGGCACTGGACGTTTCCAAATACTTTTCCCTTTGAAATAACATTAATTCGTTTTTGAACCTTTAAACGAAACACGCGGGCAACTAAGTCATGTCGGTCAGTAGTTCTTTGCCCACGCATAAGCTCTTCTGTTATTTCCTTCCATGGGGGATTGCTGGTGAAAGTCACGAATAGGTCAGGCCTGCCGTAAGTGCGTACATAGGCGAAAGCGTCTTGTGTATATTCATGCAGATAGCGGGGGCTGTTAATAAAAGTAGAGGGAAGTATAAAAATTCGGCCTAAATCGTTGGGGTTTATATTACCATCTGTGCTAATCGCATGTTGCAGATGAATATAATTTTCAGCTCGTAGTTTTTTCTGGTTTAAAGAAATGTAACGAAGACGTTCGCTCTCAACTTTGACGTACATATCTACTAAACATTGATGGAACAGCTGTCTTGGCCGTAGAAGAATGTTAAAATCATTTTCTCGGTTCATCATGTGGTAGGCGTAAAAATCCATGCAGGAAACTTTCTTATTGGGTACTGGCTTTTTGTAGTGGGATTAATGAGTGGTATATCAAAATAGTATCCCGACTGTCCCTTGCTAAAAATTAATGGGTACTGCAAAGCATCGTAGAACTTATGAGTATCGGCTACGCGTCAATGTATTATCATTTGTGTTCGTAACATTATGTCTCGTGAAGAGAACTGGTCGCCACTCACTACGACAGCAACTTCATTAACTGTCGGTGCATTAAAGCGCCTCTCGTGTTCGCCACGCGGAGTTCGATTAGCATGAATAACGACCTTGTAATCTTATCATAATTAAGGATCGAGTCCAGATTTTGACAATCAATCCTAGCCTAGCGAATAATATTTGAAGAAACAGGAACAACAATTCTACGACTACTTAACTGATGACAATTTTAACACCAAAACTAACGACGATTTCAACACCAAAACTAACAACGATTTCCAACAAAAAATCTTCAAAGGTCATTCTTCCACAGAAAATCTTAACACCGCGATTTAGAAAACGGCGTCATCAGTACAACGCCATATTTTAAGCTAATTGTGAAACTGTTGAAATTATGCTACTAAAACGCCATATTGAGACTCGACTCACAAAATGTCCAGTATTATAAATTGTAAAGTGAGTCTGTTTAATTATTTTATCCCTCGGGAACAGTACTTTTTCCTGGATGGAACGTTTTTTTTTCTGTATCCCTTACAACGTATATGCAAAATGTCATGATGATCGGTTCAGCGGTTTAGGGCCTGTATCAAGCAAAGCAAATTACTTTCGCATCTATAATAATAATTATAGTTAACAGGATAAAAAACGGGTCTATCGACTCTCTAAGTCTAGACTCACGAAATGGGGTACAAAAGGTACTTCAATTAAAAAAAAATAACTCATATCACACCACTAAAGCTTCGATGATTCGTAAGACACGTGGCGCCACCTATTACCAAAAGCACGTTATTGCTGTTTTCCTCGGGAACAGTACCTTTTTTCGGGATGAAAGGTACCCTATGTCCGTTACAGTACACCTGAAAATGTATATGCAAAATTTCAGGATGATCGGTTCAGTGGGTTAGGCGTGAAGAGGTAACAAACAAACAAACAAACTTACTTTCGCATTTATAATATTAGTATGGATTTACATAATTATGAAACCAGAGCAGCCGCATGTGTATAATAATTATAATATCAACGGCTTAGCATAGTTGCATTCACAAGCTTTTATTTAACCATGCTATGTTGGTATGTTAATTGTGGTTTGTTTAGATCAATTTTTACAACTTTTTTTTTAGTTTGCGTTCAAAAGAGACAAACAGAATTAACTGCCAAGATTTTATATTTTCATGCATATAGTCTGGAGAATGGGTCATGTATGAAAATATTAAATTGTCTCAATTTTTTTTCTGCACTTATGAATAAGCTAATACTATCTACAAAAAAAGTATCAGATTTATCTGATTAGTATTTCCAGAGAAATAAATTAAATTCTGTTAGAGGCGGCCATCGACGGTAAGCATTGGATTTTTATTCAATTTCCTTAGCCTACTCAATTAAAAAGTAAAAACTGTCTGACATCTGTCATAACTTGTCAATTTGTCTTATGTGTCATAACATAACTTATAACCTCACTTTTCACCTCTTGCTTCGTGTTTGTTTGCGATTTTGTGGATATATCTTTACGACGACCCTCACGCTTTGAATACTGGATTAGATTTTGACTGCCTTCGCGACGACGCCCACGCTTTGGACACTGGATTTGATTTTGATTGCTTTCACAACGACCCCACGCCTTGGACATTGGATTACATTTCGACTGCCTTCACGAAGACCCGACGCTTTTGATATTGGATACGTAGTGCGCTTATAAACAGATTCATTCTGTTGTTTACAATGGATTCCGAACACCAGAAATGGCGTGAGCCTAAAAAATGTTTCATACCGACATGCCCTAACGACGATTTAAAGAATCCAGGCATGCTATTCTTTAACATTCGGAAAGAATTGAAAGAAAGATGGTGTCATTTGGTAAACAGAAACTGTCCCAAACGAAATCTTTATTGCTGCGAGGCCCATATAAATGTAAGTTGAAAATGTAAATTTCTTTGCTATCCAGACTGGCAAGAGCTAAACTTATCTGCTACTGCTATAATATTATATTTTCCTTTTGCAGGCCGAAGAAGATATAGAAAATTATACGCAGTGGATTTCGGGTGTTAGAAAACCAAAACTGAAATTGGATGCTGTCCTGAAAAATATTTCTGAAAATGTTTCTAGTGCAAATAACCCGGAAAATAAGATCATAGAATATTGCGAGTCCAACACAGGCATAAGTGTGGTAAGTGTGGTTCGTAAGTAGATATCTGTATACTATTTTTTCACTAACTGTTTTTAAATGTTTGCTTATATTTTTAGGTTCATGAAGAAGTTCAATGCTGTGTTATGACAACCAGCAAAGCTGTTGTAGTAAAACCAACGATGATAGACAAAAGTACAAATTTTCGAGCCAGGAAAGTTGTAGGAAAACCGATGCCGTCTGTGTGGTCACATAGTGCTGATGATGAAGAAAGTCTCTATCAGTCTGGGTCAGTTGTTGGCACATCAAATTTAGAATCGTCTTCATCACAGGCATGTGGCCAAACCACTGAAAAAAGAGGAAGAGAGCATATTATGCAGCTCGTTAAAAATAAACCAAAAATGTATATTGGTTTACCAAAAAATTTTTGGTGGCTCATTGAATTTATATGCCAAAAATACTCATGTGTAGCCCTTCATATCATCATAACATTATTTAAAATAAAAAATAGTGATTCATTTGTTAGAATGAGTGAACAATTTGAAATTGCAAGATCAACAATTAAAATGTTATTTGAGAAAAATTTGAAAATACTTGCGACATACTTCCAGAACTTTATTTATTTGCCTTCGCCAGTTGAAATAAAAAAAAATCTACCTCTTGTATTTAAAATCCAATATTCAAATGTTCAGTGCATAATTGATTGCTTTGAGATCCAGATTGAAAAGCCAAGTGATCCTGTTAGGCAAGCTCAGACATGGTCACAGTACAAATCAGCCAACACTATAAAATATTTGATTGGATGCACTCCTGCTGGATTGATATGTTTCATATCAAAAGGATTTGGTGGAAGAATATCTGACAAAGCAATCACAGAAAAAAGCAATTTTGTTGATATTCTTCCACTAAATGCTGTAATAATGGCAGATCGAGGGTTCAAAGAGATAGAAGCAATGCTATCAGTGAAAAATATAAAAATTCTTCGCCCTCCTAGTGTATCCTCTAATCAAATCCTCAGTAAAAGGGAAGCTATTGAAACGAAAGTTATTGCGAGTTTACGAGTGCACATAGAGACAGACTCCGTCTGGTGATGCGCCAAAAATCCCATTAATGAGTAGGAATCCAGAATCATGTATGTTAGTATTTAAGTTTTCCTCTAGATTCTTTACTATTTTCTTCTCCAGTATCTTGCCTCTTCGCATCGCCTTTGTTTCTTCTAGCTTGTATCCGCCCAATAATTCTTCTACGAGACTACCATTTGGTGTCTTGCAATGAGCAATCTCAAATAGTTTTGATCCAGTTATACTTCCCTGTCTCATACAATGCCATAACTTTGAGTCAACTTGTTTCATGGTTTCTTGGAAAATTTTTTCTTTCATGTCCTCTACCTTACTGCTACTAAAAGCTTTAAAGTTTTCAAAAGTTTGATTATATTCTTTCAAAGTAAATTCAACCATTAAATCAAACACACAGTAACTTGTTAGTTTTTCTGGTCCTGCATAATTTATGTCGTGTGTTACTACAAGAGCTTTGGAACAAGCATGTTTTTTTGCTTCAAGTCGAAATTTCTCCAAAACAGTGTTGTCTTTTGGCCCTATTTCGATGGCCTTGCCTTTAAATATTTCTTTTGCAGTTGCAACTTCTTGACGTGCAGAAGTAAGGCCTGGCTTGTTCCAGTAGCACTGCACACTGGTGGGTTCAGGTTCAGAGCTTCGTTTCTGTAGCCAATACAGAAACACCAAAGTATGTTTGCATCCACCTGGAAAGCAGATTTAAATTATTTTAATTGAATAACATTTGATTCATTCGTACATAGGAAGGTACCTAATATTTGTATAACCTTACAAAACAATTAAGCACTTTCTTTTGCACTTGTTTACTACAATTTATGGTTAAGTGAGGGGGTGTTTTTTTTAGCTGGATCCTTAGAGTATAAGTACATAAAACTACAGAGCGCGCTCATCACCCAAGTCTCAGCCGTCCAAGTGTAAGCAAAAGTTATATAGATTTCTGTACTACTTATTTCTAGATATATACACGAACTAGCTGACCCACGCAACTTCGTCTGCGTCACATAAAAGAGAAACTGCTCCGCTCCTTTTGGTCGCAGCGTGATGTTATATAGCCTATAGCCTTCCTCGATAAATGGACTACCCAACACTGAAAGAATCATTCAAATCGGACCAGTAGTTCCAGAGATTAGCGCGTTCAAACAAACAAACAAACAAACAAACTCTTCGGCTTTATAATATTAGTATAGATATAGATATATACATATATATAGCAGCAGGGAGCAGCGGTGGCCACTGGGCCACCGCTGCTCCCTGCTGCTGCTGCTGGGCGGCCGCCACCACTGGGTGGCGGCCGCGACTTACGAACAGTAAGTCGTGGGTTCGAACCCAGGCAGGCGCATTACTTTGTGTAATTTATTTCATCACCGCTGCTCTCAAAACGGTGAAGGAAAACATCGTGAGGAAACCGGCATGTCCTAGAAACACAAAATTCGAAGACATGTGACATCTACCAACACGCACTGGGCCCGCGTGGTGGATTAAAGCCCATTCCCTCTCATAGAGAGGAGGCCTGTGTCCCAGCAGTGGGAACATTAATAGGCTGATGATGATGATGATGATGATGACATATATATAGATATATACACCTAAATCGTGAGAAATAAGGTTGACTTTCCTATGTCTTACTGTTCATATCCGTGCTTACTGTTCAAACTCGCTTGTGCACGCTCATAGTTTTATCTATACTTACTCTAAGGCTGGATCCTAATAGATGAAAGGGATATTAATAGTTTAGTGTATCATTACAAAACATCTTACCAGCAGCAGCAGCACATCCATCACATGTTGCATCCATTATTATGTCATCTGATGCATCTACAAAAACTTCAGCGACATAATATTTACTGGACAGTTTATGTTCTGGAGAGATTCTTGCTCTTACATGGCAAATATTTCCACTCCTCTTTACCTCTACATAGCCTACGGCATTATCGACGTATGAAGGTCTTGAAGACCTGAAACAGAAGATTAAGTTCATCAAAGTCGGATAAGTATGTAAATTATCATCAAAAAACTTTTCCCTAACAGAATTTGAATATTTGCAAAACAACACTTACATTGAAGCTTTCACTCCTCTAATTTCAGCGATGTTGTGCTTGTCACTGCTTTTCATGTATTCTAATATCATAAGCATGTCTATCTTAGGTAAATTTGTCGAGTTCGCACGAACATAACAGGCAGTATCCATAATAAATAGTTTACGGCAGCGATCTCCTGATCACTATTCCCAAAACGGTGAGGTTGTCGTTAAAGACTTTCGAGATTATTATCCAATTTCCAAAAGCGTAGGGTCTTCGTAAAGGCAGTCGAAATCTAATCCAGTGTCCAAAGCGTGGGGGTCGTCGTGAAGGCAGTCGAAATCTAATCCAGTAGGTATTCAAAGCGTGAGGGTCGTCGTAAATTTATATCCATAAAATCGCAAACAAACACACGAAGCAAAAAGTGAAAAGTGAGGTTATGTTATGACAAATTGGCAAGATTTGATGGATGGATGTCAGACGGTACAGATTATCTACAGTTTTTACTTTTTAATTGAGTAGGCTAAGGAAATTGAATAAAAATCCGTTGCTTACTGACGATGGCCGCCTGTAACAGAATTTAATTTATTTCTCTGGAAATAATAATCAGATAAATCTGATACTTTTTTTGTAGATAATATTAGCTTATTCCTAAGTGCAGAAAAAAAATCGAGACAATTTAATATTTTCATACATGACCCATTTTGATGTTCTTTTGAAGACGATTTGATTTTAAATTCATAACTTGTTAACCAATCATAAAATGTATACTCGAAGTTCACGTGCTTGGTTGACGTTTTTCGTTAGTGATTCACATCCCGAGAATTACATCTTCATTAAAAATTTCATCTATACAGAAAACTTTACAATTTAAACTAGTCATCCTCATCATCATCATTTCAGCCGAAAGACGTCCATTGCTGGCCATAGGCCTCCCCCAAGTGTCGCCACATTGTCCGGTCCCGTGCGACTCGCTTTCAGCGGATTCCCGCAACATTCATCAAATTATCGGTCCACTTAGTGGGAGGTCTTCCATCGCAACGTCTTCTGGTTCGCGATCGCCACTCCAGAACTTTTTGGCCCCATCGGCCATCCGTTCTGCGAGCAATGTGCCCTGCCCACTGACACTTAAGTTTGGCAATTCTTCTGGCTACGTCGGTAACTTCGGTTCTCTTGCGGATGTCTTCATTTCTGTAAGCTAGTAGGACAATGAAAATGTGTTTTCTCGAGTTGCAGAATGATATTTCGCGAATCAATTTATGAAATGAAATGTTATAGCTAGAATTGTAGTACATTTAGAGATGGTCAAGTTGGAACATGAGACTTAGATTTCAGAACTCTGCCCCTGTTCTAAAGAACCAACATTATTCCTCGTCTGGGAATAATGTTGGTTCTTTAAAAGTTATAACTTTTTCAAGAAACCGGGACTCAGGAAAGTAGGTACACAA
Organism: Xestia xanthographa; assembly: GCA_905147715.2. Taxonomy (NCBI): domain Eukaryota; kingdom Metazoa; phylum Arthropoda; class Insecta; order Lepidoptera; family Noctuidae; genus Xestia; species Xestia xanthographa. The sequence goes on from LR990652.1 coordinate 21,470,140, forward strand.
AACGCAAGCTAGGGGAAGAAACGCGTTGTTTGATTTCATATTTGAATTTGAATTGTTATATGTTCCTCTGTCATATTGCTGTAAATTACGTTTTAGAAGAACATTTTATACAATGAAAATCATACGTAGAATATTACAATAATCAATTATGTAAGGCTTCCTGTAAAAAGTAACAGTATTATTTAATTTGATTTCTAACAAATTCATCGCGAGACATTTAAATGAAAAGTGTCCTCACCTCGACGTCTCCCATCATGACAATGGCAATAACAGCTTTATTTCGTTTCGTTTTTATGATGTCTCATTTTTTCTGGACTTGGAAGAATTATGCCAGCTTTCACGTTTTTGCTTTGTATAATTTGATATTTAATATTTGCTTGGCATTTCTTCAGATTTGCTTGTTGAGCTTTTACTTCATATCACACAGATTGACATGAACTAAAAGGAATAGGTATTTAATGAAATTGCGAATTTTTTGTTACGACCTTTTGTTAGTTTCTAGCGAATGTTCTAGTAATGTCACAAACAACGCTACACGTGCTGTTTATTGAGTCCTGTGTCGCAAGTTTTCTTCATCTATTCATGATTTATTATATTTAATGATTTTGCAACGAAACACAAATTGTATGCACGGAGTCCAATCAAGCTATGCAAAACCAAATTAAGCTGATTTCTCATTGTATGGAAGCTCATACAAAATGAGGTCAGGTTATACTGGATACGCGGTGCCATGTGTACTTACTCTTAATATCTAGGTAGTACAGATTTATGGAAAACCTAAATGTAAGATGTTGCACTTTTGAAGCAATTAGCATCTAATACGTCATTTGGGTACAAACGTATTAAGATTTATGCTCCAATGAATCTTTTGTAATACAGGGTGTAAAAAACCTCATCACGAAACCGTCAACCAAGCATTCTGTACTTAAACTATCTTCTAATCTTTATACAAAAATAATTGCTGGGGATCTACTTTTTTTTGGGGTGAAAAATTATGTTTTGTGGTAGAACTCAATGTAACGCACTCAAAATATTGTGCTGATGGATGGATTGAATAGTATGGGGGTCGTGGAGGTGTTTAAAGTAAAAATCTTACATTAAAAACTTACAAGTTTTTAAGTTAACTTACAAGTTTTAAAAAAAAAACTTGTCAAAAACTTGGAGCTTTGACCCCCAATATCTCCGTAACTAGAAGGTTCCCAGGTATGGTGTGGAACAAAAAAGTAACGCAATGAGGGCCTTTCGGCTTCGTTAAGAGGTTTTTTACGCCCTTTATAAATGCAGCTTTCTCCACCGAAAAATCATCTTACGGGAAATTTAAAATTATTATATCAGGTTGTTTTTACTCAAATACGGGGAACAAAATCGAAAAAGGTTATCTTTTCTGCACCGATTCAAGTTACCATACCTTTCTTGCATTACAAGAACAATACTTACTTATTTTGCAATCCTCCAATATTATAAATGCGAAAGTTTTTGAGGATGGATGTTTGTCATTCTTTCACGCAAAAACTACAGAACGGTTTGGATGAAATTTTGCACACAGATAGTTTATAACCTGGATTAACACATAAGGTACTTTTTATTGTGGTAGTATGATCCCGTGGGACAACTCGAACTCTACGCAGGCGAAACCGAGGGCATAAGCTAGTATCACAGTAAGTTCCTTGGCCTTCATAAACCAAAGTAAGTTCACCTTTGAGACAACTTCTCAAACATTATCAGTCAATCATAGACGCTCTCGAGGTGCGACAGACAATCCATCACGCATACTGTGTTAGAAGATTCACATCAACAAATAAATTCACGTGATATGGTAAGATGTCGGCCATGCTCATACATACAAAAGCTTACGTTCAGAGGAATACAAAGGTGACAATTGCCTTTAGATCATACTCGGCTGAATCATTCTCTTTTGGAATAAAACATAAACAAGATAGTTAGTGACCCTAAAAAATAAGAACAAAAGCTCAATATAAACTTACTGTATCTGGAATTTTGCACGGATACTTGCGCAAATGGATATATTCGTGACATAGGCCCGTGAGATTCGCGCAAAAGTCCGTTCGCGCAAATATCCATGAGCGCAAATTTATTTTGGCGACGATGTCATCCGCGCAAATTTTAATGTCCTGATACCAAAGTTACTACAGTAACAGGTAACATTATTGGAATTTTATTGGCAGTAAAATCTACTAAATCTGAAAGTAAAAGCTCTTGGGAATGGTCTCAGTTTGCACCAGCTGCTGCTCACTTTACTTATGTTGAGACAGTACTGGTGAAGTACTGATTCTTTTTCAGCTTCCTAACGCAACAGTCAAGAGAATACATTATATTAAACACTCTCGCTATGAATAATTCTGCTCTTTCCAGATTCTTTTTTCAGAAAGACATTACTTACAGCAGGACTCGCCTGTTTCATTTACTTCCTCACGAAGTTACTTCGTTTTTCAGTTTATTAATTTTACGGTATTACCATTATGAATTTCTTCAGGCTAAGACATTCATAAAATACTTGTATTTCCCCACGAGTTTGTTGTAACTTCAGAAATACTTATTCATCCGTACAAAAAGCGGTCGCCTAGAAAATCTGATCCGTAAAAGTTCAATCAAACTGCATAAATCAATAAATCTCCGTCTTATGTTTTATGGGGCAATGCCGCCGATATTCAGACAATATTTGTTTTGCAAAAAAGGGCAATTCGTTCAATTTATAAATTAAGACCCAGGTACTCCCTCAGAGAAAAATTTAAAGAGATTAATATTCTTACTGTGCCCTCTCAGTTTATTTATGAAAACCTTTTGTACGCACACAAAAATATTAATTTGTTTAAAAAATACAGTGATATCCACAACATAAATACGAGAAACAAACACACATTTGTTGTTCCTGCAACGAGGCTCAAAAAAATAGGGGGTACGTTTAGATGCCAATGTATACGTTTTTACAATAAACTTCCAAGCCATATTCAAGCACTAAGTCTAAATAAATTCAAATCGTTCATAAAACGGAAGTTATGCCTGAAAGCCTACTATCATGTTATGTCGCAGACGCTCACCGCGAGGCACGGCTTAAATTCCAGGTGTGGACAATGGCTGGTCGCCCAGCCAGTGGCCCTGTATTTCGTGATATGGCGGAGGCGAGGAGACATTTTAAAGCTAAACTCAAGTGGTGTCAGAACAGGCAAGATCAGCTTAAAATGAATCTCCTTGCTTTCAACCACGCTAACAAAGCCTTTAGGATAAAATAATGAATGTGCGGCCGAGTCTCCCGGTGAGTGTCGGTGGTATTACTGACCACAAGAATATTGCTGATGCTTTTAGGGACCACTTTTCGGTGCAGTCACTCTTAGGCTCTCAGGGAGCAAGCGGTGCTGAGACCATTGAGACCGAGCGGAACACGAAAGTACCAGCCAAGAGTGTGGCTGCAATTATTTCCAGAATGCCACGTGGGAAGTCGCCGGGTCACGATGGCCTCAGCATCGAACATTTTAAACATGCGGGAGTCCATTTGCCTAGAGTTTTGTCGCTATTTTTCACTCTTTGTCTTGGTCATTCATATTTACCGGAACCACTTATGCGGACGATAGTAGTCCCCATTGTTAAAAACAAAACTGGTGACACATCCGACATGAACAACTATCGACCCATCTCGCTAGCCACCACCATGGCCAAGGTGCTTGACGGTCTGATGAAAGGCTGCCTCTCGGAATATGTTAAAGTGCACGACGCCCAGTTCGGATTTAAGGCGGGCGTGTCTACGGAGAGTGCCATACTCAGCCTGAAGCACACCGTCAAGTACTACACCACGAGGAGGACGCCGCCGGTATACGCGTGTTTCCTTGATTTGTCGAAAGCTTTCGATCTTGTCTCCTATAATGTGCTGTGGGACAAGTTGAGGGGCACGGGTGTGCCGGCGGAGTACACAGCCCTTCTCCGATACTGGTATGCTCACCAGAAAGATCGGGTGAGGTGGGTCGGTACTCTGTCGGATGAGTATCAAATGGAATGTGGTGTGAGGCAGGGGGGGTTAAGCTCGCCCTTGTTATTTAATTTATATATAAATGAACTTATAGAGCGGCTGAGCAGCACACATGTCGGCTGTCATATAGACGGTATATGTGTTAATAACATAAGTTACGCGGACGACATGGTGTTGCTCAGTCCATCTATGAGCGGACTGAGGACGCTACTCACGATATGCGAGACATATGCGGAGGTGCACGGCCTTAAATACAACTCAAAAAAGAGTGAGGTGTTGGTGTTTACGGCACCTAAACAACAGCCCCGTCGTGTACCTCCAGTATACCTCAACGGCGTAGTACTCAATGTGGTGAATAGTTTTAAATACCTTGGGCATGTTGTCACCAGTGACCTACGCGATGATGGCGACATAGAGCGTGAGCGCAGGGCGTTGGCGGTGAGGAGCAATATGCTCGCCCGTAGGTTTGCTCGCTGCACGGCAGACGTCAAAGTTAGTTTATTCAAGGCGTTCTGTCAGTCCTACACGAGCGGCCTGTGAGTGTCATATACGAGCCGAGCCTACAACGTCTTGCGCGTACAATACAACAACGCTTTTAGGATGCTGTTGCGGTTGCCGCGACGTTGCAGTGCATCAGGAATGTTTGCTGCAGCTCATACGGATGGCTTTCACGCCATCATGCGTAAGAAAGCGGCTTCCTTACTGCAACGCTTGCGTAGCACTGGGAACAGCATCCTAAAAATGATTGTTGGCAGAGTGGACTGTCCCATCCAAAGACATTGGGTCAAAATAAGTATAGGTTTATGTTAAATTGAATTAAGGACTACTAATAACACTAACATAGCATATAAGCACAATCTGTTACTAACCACTAACAACGTATGGACTGTTATAGGTCTGAAATAAAGATGTTTTTATTTTATTTTTATTTATAATCACTATCTCGAAGATAAAAAGGCTTGGGATTAAGCTGCTCCAATTAAATCTGCTCTGTGAATGGCGAAATTGCGGACTTCGCTTGTTTATTGTTGATTCCTTTCTTTTATACACTCTGACATTGAATGATTTGACATGTATTTTATTATTTTTTACTTTATTTTTTTATTATTTAATGTGACATTTACTGATTTGACATGAATACTTATTTCATTAAGTATTTTACTTTTTATTATCATTGTGACATTTAATGATTTTTGTGATTTTTATTTACATTCATTTTGAAAGGAACTTGTTCTTAATTTTATTTGATTATTGTGAATGTTGTGAATGTCCATGTGGGTCACATTTTTATTTTTTGTTTATTTTTTCCCACAACTGTCTGGCAGTTTGAGTAATATAAGCGACCTACCCAAATGTCCTTTCTTTGGTATTGTTCGTCGTTTCGTTGAGCTCCTTGAGTTATAAGTCGAGCTACACGATAACTGACAAATGCTTGCAATGACTGGACAGGTCCACTCAAATCTGTGTGGTTCTTTCTTCAAAAGACCATCTCAGACACTAATCTGCATAGTCCTCATGTGAATTGAGCAAGATTATGTCTGGACTTCAAAAGAGACTATGACCTCTGAGTTTGTTTCTGCTCTCTCTCTCTCTGCTGTTTCTTCTCAGAGTAGTCAGGTACGAAACACCGGCCTCATCTAGTTTAAAAAAAAATGACGTGTAAAAGTCTTTGCAAAAACCTACTTGCAAAATAAACATCATTTATCATTTATTTATCATTTAATTATTAAATTAATTTAAAGACTAAATTATCGAGATTCATATACGCACTAAGCAAATTAAAAAGCAACACAAACTATGAGACCGCGCTCTCAGCATACTATGCATATGCTTATGCATGGTTTAACTATGGCATAATATTGTGGGGCGATAGTACAAACTTTAATGACATATTCATCATGCAAAAGAAGTGTATACGCATCCTTATGAATATTAAACCATGGGAAAGTTGTAAACCACATTTCATAAAAAATAAAATAATAACGTTACCCTCCCTTTATATATTACAAATAGCTACCTTCGTCCAAAAACACAGGAATTACTTTATATCAAACATAGAAGCAAACCAAAACTATAACCGAAGAAATAAAAACAAGTTGATTACACCGACACCAAAATTAAAAATAATTAAAAATAGTCCCAACTATAGAATTGCAACAATTTATAATAATTTACCTAAATACATAAAAGATGAGGAGAATACAAATTCATTCTATAATAAACTAAGATTACTTTTAATAGAGAAATGTTATTACACGGTAGACCAATTCATGACGGATAAAACTTTATAGGTGTACCTACACAATTTACGAATCTTTTTCTGTGAGATCCGGTCTGGTCAAGACATAATATTGTTTAGTTTAGTGACATTTTTATCTTTTATTGTAAAATGACACCATAATTCAATTTAATCAATTGCGATATTGACATGACATGATTGTAATTATTACCTATTCCTTATTATTGTTATTACTTTGTTCCATTCAATTTGACTTGTATTTGTGACCTTATGTGTATTATTGTATAGTGTTTATTACTGCTACCTGGACATCATGACGACTTTTGGACATATTTTAAGTGAAATGTGATCTGTTGTGTTTTCACGGGTTTTGACTCAATTTGTTTATTATATTGACTCAACAGCAACCAACATTGTACTTTGCGGTGCCCTGACGGGGTTCATGTGCGGAAACCGACAATAATAATTATTGTGAAATGTGTGATGTGCATGAGAGCAAATAAATAAATAAATAAATAAATAAATAAATAATTCAGTAAAGCAGTTTTAATATTATTTGGTTATAAAATCGCTTACAAATGTAGCCGCTAGATGAAACGTCCTGAAGCAAATGGGTTTTTAAAACGGTTAAACCCAGTGGGTAAAAGGTTTTACTCTTTGTATAATTTTAACGAGTCTCTGTGTATAACTTTCTCATTAAGGCGATCAATAAGTGCTGAAATGTTGATTTTAATTAACTCTAATTAAAAAAATGTTTTACAGCACCTTTTTTTATTAAATTATTTCTAGTTGGTTTCAAATTCCACAATTAACTGTTTTAAATATCTATGAGTACATTTTATAAACAAACGTCTTCATGGTGAAGTAGCAGAAAGGTATTAGCGAGCGCAGAGATTTGAAACAATAAAGTTGTTGTTACATAATACGAATGTCTTGAGACTCTGTGAGTTCTTTTTGAGTTTTCGAACAAGCAGTGCTCTGGGAATTATGAAACGTTGTAGTACTCGAGCGGAAGGCGGCTGGAAGTAAATGGTCTTCGGTAGAGCTTTTTAAACGTTAGTTTTTGTGATTCTTTTTAATAACAATTCTGATATTGTGTTTTAAAATAAAATAGACACTGACTTTAATTAAAGACAGTGTTAGCACACACCACACGACTGTACTGAATATTGTATGCGCTGAGTGTTCAGTGAATTATTCCTCATTTACCAATCTCAGTGGAAGGTCAGCGTAGGTATCCCTTTCCGTTCCTTTCCTTTGTAAAGTGATAGTTTCACGCCAACAAGGAAACTCAACTTGAGGTTTTTACCATCCATCTTAACGAAAATCCAATGTTAATGTATAGGTATTGAAGTAAAAGAAGATTCTATAGACGAAAGAATACTTACCATTCTTACTCAAAGCTTGATGAACTCAGCGCACACGTAAAGTTCCGTGTAAAACTTATTAGTTGAATAAATTAATTATCTTAATTCTATCTGCTGCTCGGACGCGGATCGTGACTGTTGTGTACAATTGTAGAACGAATGCAGGTCTCAATAACTTCGTCTGACTTTACTTAAATAATGCTGAAATAATGCCATAGTGTGCACACTGTACATTACTCTACATGTTCGAGAAATGAGGTTAAATATCGACGCGTGAAAAAAAAACGGGTGTTCCATATTCAAAATTTTGAAATTATGTTTCATTTATTTGCCAACAAAGCTGATTTTGTGTGTGATTACCCACCAATTTATTAATTGAGAGTTATAATATATTTATTCATTTATTGGTAAGAGCTTTGTCTAGTTATATTATGGAAGAAAACTGTTTTAATGAAAATAAAATAGGATTTTACTAATAACAAAGGAGGAATCTGACAATTAAGTACCTATGCTAAACATTATTGTTCAACGTGTTTGATCAATTTTACTGTCAGTGAAATTAGAAGCCGGATGTTTTAAACGCGATAATTGTTCGTGTATTGGCTGTTTGGGTGATAATAGTAGATTGTATGACAAGGGAGCAAAATGGTATTTTTACGGCGAGGGCGCTATTTTGAATCCAGAGCGAAGCGAAGGATTCTAGAATAGAATCCCGAGCATAGCGAGGGATTCTAAAATAGAATCCCGAGCGTAGCGAGGGATTCAAAGTACATCGCCTGAGGGAAAAATATGTTTGCTCTCGAGTCATATACTCTACTTTCATCTCGTTCTATGAGAAAATAAATAAGAGACACTTTTAAGTAATCAATGAACAAGTTTAATTAAAAAATGACATGAATGTAAAAAACCGGCCAAGTGCGAGTCGGACTCGCGCACGAAGGGTTCCGTACCATTATTATCAAAAAAAGTGAAAAAAAAAATCACGTTTGTTGTATGGGAGCCCCCCTTAAATATTAATTTTATTCTGTTTTTAGTATTTGTTGTTATAGCGGCAACAGAAATACATCATCTGTGAAAATTTCAACTGTCTAGCTGACACGGTTCATGAGATACAGCCTGGTGACAGACAGACGGACAGACGGACAGACGGACAGACGGACAGACAGACGGACAGACAGCGAAGTCTTAGTAATAGGGTTCCGTTTTTACCCTTTGGGTACGGAACCCTAAAAAGGTTAATTACAAATTTATATTTATATCTAATACACTGGCGAAATTTTGAAAATTTATTGTCACTGTGTGTGTGTTTTATTTGGGATCGATATAGTTGTGGATTTATTTATACAGGATGACATTTTTATCACTTTCCAAATAAAAAATGGGTATAATAGGTGAACGGAGTAGAAGCAAATGGCATACTTAGTTTTTTAAATTCGATATTTTACATTTTTTGTTTTTTTAATTTCTCTTTCTTTGTTCTTATATGAAAAGTTTACTTGAAATTTGTAGCGTTTTTTGATGATGGATCAATTCTTTTCTAAGCTGTGGAAAAAATAAAAACAAAACTAGGTATGCCATAAGCTTCTACTCTGTTCACCTAATATAACCATTTTTTTTGGAAAGTGATAAGAAAGTCATCTGGAATTTTGAGTGTTTGTAATCTCAGTATCTGGCTGGTGCTCAGGAAAAGGCACTGATTCCTTTGATGTAGAAGGGCGTGGCGACGTATGGTATGGGCGAACTATCTGCAGCTCTTAATTAATTATTTTGTACAATGCGGGTGCTGACCCCCGCACCGTACAGCAAACACTTACAGCCAGTCATACAATTTTCTTGCGATTTCAATGAACGATTCATGTTCCAAATTCAAATCTCATTACTGCCCGCTAAAAAGTCTAGTGGAGAAAATACCTACTTTGCTCCCGCTCAAAGGGGAACAAAACGTCACTTTTCGAATAGAAAGGATGAAATAGTAGATTTTACAACAAGTGCACAAAACGAACCATTTCTATCCGAGATTTTTAAGGCGAGGGCTGATAGTAATGTCGAGGATAAAAATGGTTTTGTGGACGAGTTATAAACTCTGCTTTTCACTTCGATTGAGAGGAAATAAAACAGTATTATAAATTGAAGAAATTAATAAACACGCAAAAACAAGAGCTGTTTCCCGCCGCTTTCTTTTTTTGAAATCTTACGACATTGATATAAGACTTGGGCTGCAAACCTATACAGCCTACTATTAAATATTTTTTTTTTATAATAATTTTCTTAAATTAATTAAATAACCTACCGTAGGTACTTGAATCAATTTTTTTATGTCTTTTATGTCTTAAAAAACACATATGGCAAATAAATTAAAGTAAATATTATAAAATAACAAATTCTATCTATGAACTTCTTATTGCGTTTGGCTGTATGGCTTATTTTCTTTGCCTTAATATAGATACATTTATGAGTAGACATAGTGACATAGTGACGTAGTGTACATTAATGCCCTTGTGCACAAAATTCGATTTTGTGCAGCCTATATCCTGCACAGACAAGCACTTTCAGAGCATGACAAGTGAAAAAATATTAATGTAATGGGTCTGCAATTTTTGCCGAAGTTATCTCAAAATTATTTGATAGTTCCAACAACTTGATGAACAGTCGCGTCGAGCAAAAGCTACCGTTCCAAACGCTCATGGATTCAAAATTGCTGCGGAAATTGCTCGCCCTTGGGAACTCGTAAATATTGCAACACACTCTTTTATAAAACCCATCCACCGCAATAAGTGGGTTTTATTACTCTCAAATAAAAAGCAAAAATAACAACACAACCTTTTGTAATTTTAATGTAAATCTTGCTCAAGGGAGTAATAAAAAAAAAATCTCTATCGAGTTGATGAAAACAACTCAATACTGATTTTAAATATCGTTATAATGCCTTATGAAATTTAAAAATCGTAACCAGTTTGTTTCTCCCAAGTCATTAACTTGGGAGAAACAAACTGGTTACGATTTTACCCACACATTGCCATTCGCCATTGTGCCCACACTATTTCTGTGATTGTGCTGTATTAGGCAATTTCGTCACATTGTTTCCCTTTATATAAAATTACAAGAAACTTCCAGATTTCAAAAGAGATACAATTACTATTTCTTTGTCTGGAGATTTGCCAAATCCTACCTCGTTTCACATAGTTCATTTTGTAATTTTCGTTCTTCGTATAGACGCCAGCGCGGGGGTGGCTGATCTTTTATGTTATTCGACAGGGCGTTTCTTTTCGTCTTTGACGTACGTCTCCTTTGTTGTTGTATTGATGTGTTTTTAATCGGTAGTAACTCCCATAGCGACAAGTATAAGTAGATAGATACGAGTCAAATTATGAAAGTTCCCTGTGTACCGATATTGAAGATGTTGTGACGTTTATAAATTTGTAAAACTATTGAATACTGGAAATAAATATTTACGACCGAGTGGCAATTATAATAATGTACCAGGTCTTGAATCATGATTGTGTGTCCAGGTGCAGAGTCCAGTGCTGGTGGTGGAGCTGACCCTGAACAGACTAGAGGGCACACAGCTCAGGGCGCTGGGTCTGCTGTCCGTGTACGGGTTCAACGTGACGTATGAGGTGCGGGGAGCGACGCAGTCACCGGGACCCACTTCATGCAGCCCCATCGAGTGCAGGCTGCTGGGCCACTGCTACGCCACAAGGGATTATCAGTGAGTTGGACACGAATTTAACGATAAGTACGAAGCTTAGGCTCTCCAAAAAGGCTGTAACTTACAATTAAAGCCCTTGGTCATTACGTGAAAAAGTTTAAAACCAATTAAATTTCGATAAAAAGTGGTTTCAGCCTCTGTAGAAAACTCCATTAGAGCTCAGCAATTAAGCGCAAGCGAGAACAAAACACATGCCAAACTCACTGATAAAATAAGTGAACGGCATTCATTGTTTACGATTGCAGGTGTTCTCAGCGAAAAACCTCGTTTTATTTATAGCCATAGTATCGCTCTGGTACAATCGCGTGTGTTTTTGTAATACGTATTGCTAACTCTTTAATATGTTCCGCGTCGCAGACAGTTCTACTGTTCGTGTTTCTCCGGTTACTCCGGGGCGGACTGCGGAGAGGGTCCACTGTGCCCGAGGACCTCCAACATGTGTCAGAACGGCGGCACATGCAGGTGAGTGAACGTGTTTGAATTCGTGCAATAATGAAATGTAAATGATGTTTTTTGAAGTAAAAATAAAACAGAAAATGTAAAGGAAACACGTTTTCATTTAAACTAGCTACAAATCTGTCTTTTATATCTGAAAACTGACAACCATTTGTATAAACTCGTAAGTAAGGGTCACATTCAGAGTTTGTAACAGTTCCACTTTTTGCGTAGTATATCCTCAATTTCGTTTTTTTCTCGAGAACAAAACGGGAATAGAATTTCGGGAACATTTTTTACTGAAGGCAGCAGTTTTTTGTTAAAGTGTATCTACCTAGAGGAGCAAATCACTCTATCAAAAAAATATCATGAAAGTTGTTATTGTTCCTCATCTACTACAAGTAGTATGTCGACAGACAGATGGGCCCGGCCGCCGTCAGCTGTATCTGCGCGCCGGGCTACACGGGCGACCTGTGCGAGGCGCAGCTAGCACCACCCGGTGAGTTAAGTTTTTTTTAATCCTTTAATATAATATGGTGTACCTATTCATACACGAAATATTTTCAGAGAATCATCTAACGGCTATAAAGAAGCCATTTCAAGGTAAAAAAAAATTATCAGAGTACATAAAAAAAAATTAAAGTTACCTACTTGATCCATAAAATAAATTATTATATAAGAATTTATTGTCCAAAAATTCATTTTAAAATTTGTAACATAATCTCTTAAATAAAATATTAATTTGGTTCCTACAACTAATAAATTCATTCAATTGAACATGCATTTTAACAATAATTAAATAAACAAAAAATTATATTTTAAATATATTATGTAGATTGATGTCTTATTTTAAAATAAAAAATAAAATAAATGAAATCAAATTAATTTGCTACATAATCAATTGTTAAATTACTATAATTGGGTGCCCATTTAAGAGCGAAGGCCTCATCCATCTTATGCCATTCCTCTCTACCTTGGGCTATTCTAGTCCAGGTGATGCCGGCCGCGGCCTCAATATTATCGCACCACCGACGCCTGGGTCTGCCTGGGGTGCGTGGTGAATCGCGAGGGTACCAATGTTGAACCTTCTCGATCCAGCGTCCATCTGTCGCTCTTGCTACGTGTCCTGCCAAATACTGACCCTTTATTTTTCAACATACATTACGCTAGTTTACTACGTCACCACGTCGTATACGTCATACTTCGTCGTAGTTATGGTTTTATGCAAAATGTCTCAAGAAATTTTGGAAAATAATTTCGTAACAAACAAAAAACATCCTCTCACCCCAAACGCATACAACGTCTCCGTTCCGTCGTGGGTAAAAACAAACTCAGATAATTATTTTTTTCGTTGCTGTGGCTTCGTTGTAGCCGTTAGATAATTCTCTGAAAATATTTTGTGTTTGAATAAGTAGACCTTTATAATTATGTACAGGCGTTTACAAAAAGGAAGGCTTTTCCTGACTTTACGAGGTGTCGTTTTGCATCCTGATCAAATTCAAGGAGGTATATAGATACTTCCATGAATTTGATCAGGTTAAAAAAAACTACCCATTTTTCGAGAATCATTAGCATAGGCCAATGATTTTCGAAAATGGTTTTTTTTTTACGGAAATTAAAATTTGTAAGTGTAAACCACCCGTATTAAAACGCAGCCCGTCTGTAACTGGTCCTATAACCTTACCTTCACACATACAAATAAACACACACAGAGATATGTCACGCGATGGGTGATTCTTCCATTACTTTCGTGTTATTCTGAAATATTGTAAAATTTAAACAATTTAAAATAGCAGCTTTATTAATTTATTTGACCGGGTATCGTTATTTAAATTGATTAGGTATTTATGTCTTTTGTGACAAGCTCCTGAATTTTGACAAGGATGCAAAACTACACCTTGTATAGTGGTACCAACATTAGTAACTTAGATGTGTACAGTGAGTGAGCGCTAAATCCAAAATCCTTGTCCATTAACAATACTACCGGCAATTTCTGCAGCGCAATTTAACTTCTATCATGATTACGAAGAATTAAGGTTCCTGTGATCTATCATGATTACGAAGTTGGTCCCAAAATAATGATCCGCTTTATGGAAGAAATTAATAAGGATTTTAGGAATGAAATGCTTCTCTGCCCCTACACAACAACTTGATTAGATAATAAATATTAATTTGTCTACTGATTGAATGATAGCCGCATTTAGTATATTTTACTTTTTAATAAAGAGAGATACATAAACCAAGACGTAGCTTCTGTTTCAAATTGTTACTAAAGTAAACCCTAGTAACACATGTTGCCTTACAATATTTTTTTCAGAGTGCGGTATAGAAGAATGTGCAGAAGTTTGTAAGCAAGGAACAGTTTGTGATTGTAACCCAAAGGATACAGATTTCTGTGAGTTACTTTGCCTTAAAACGACGGTAAATATGCGATTAGTAAGAACCTGCTATGTAGGTAATCATATTTAAACGTTGTAATGTTTATAGCATCAGCACGATTTGACACAAAGCTGGAAGTAGTTGATCAAGCATATGTAAACATATCTCAAGAAATAGTTAAACAGGTATTTACTGCGAAATGTAACAGCATAATTATTGTATTTGAATGGGAAAACAATACTAAAATAAACAGTATTACTTTTTTCAGTTAACAAACTATTTAAAGGCGTCAAACATAACATTAGAAAATGAAATAGAAATTTTAAACATAAGGTAAGTTTTTTATTGAATACTGTTGTTTTGTAACTCGTGATGTTATACTTATGTATTAGCGTGTGTGTGACAGTGCGGCGGGTGAAGGGAGCGCGCGTGAGGTGTGGGTACGCCTGTGGGGCGCGCGGCGCGAGGCGGGCGCACTGCGCGCGGCACTGGTGCGCATGCGCACACACCACGTGCGTCTGCGCGCCAACACGCTACACTTCCACATGCAACCTGCGCTTAGTTTACAAGTGTGTATATTTTATGTCATGAGTTGAGTCTCTTAGTGACTTATAAAAAAAATATGAAAACTGACTTTTCACCGTTGCCGTAATTTTTTCGTTTCAATTTGGTAAGAAACTTTTGCAGACCCTGGTTGTGAACCATCTTCCTGAAATATGGGAGGGATCGGAGTTCATACTAACATGTATGGCGTATGGATCTCCAAACATCACATTCACGTGGTACAAAGACGGTGTCAAGATAAACTTTAATGGAACTTTGAGGTAAGTGACTTGGTAACATAAGTCACTGACATTGCTTGAACTTTACTTGGATTAGATAGTCGCAAATGCGTTGGCATGTGTGAGGAGTGTAGTTAGTAGTTCAGTAAAAAAAAAACCTTTAAAACTAACCAGACTGTTACACCTGGAGCGAATGAAAGCTAGCTAACAGTCTGGCATGTAAGCGTAAGCGAGATTGTGCAGTCCCAGCACCAAACGAGCGCCCATCAAATTAACGGCGATTGTCATTTAACCGCTCCCATAAATCGCCAAACTTCCAACACGCTTGCTTCCTGATGGTTGCATTACGTTAAGTCTTCGTTATCGAAACAACTGTATTCAGTTGACGTGTAGATTTTCCAACTTTTTTTAAACGATTCGTAATTTCTCTTTCAATTTTTTTTTGTTCTTGCAAAACCAAGACGACACGGTAATACTATAGCAGTTGGCAGAAAGCAAACGTTGTCATTAGAAGAGTATTCGGTTTCAGAGAGATTTGGACGCGCACGGTGTCTGAAGACGCGCTCGGTCGTCGCATGTCGGTGTTAGGCATATCAGAAGCGAAGAGACCCGACAGTGGAAAGTGGTCCTGTGCAGCAGACGATGCTGGCAGGAGACGGTGTAGAGCGCTGAGGCTGACGGTGCTGAGACCGCCCGACATACGACTCGTGCCCTCCACAATCACTGTCAATAAGGTAAGGCAATCTAGAGCGACGATGGTTGAATCCAAATGTTTATGAAAACTATAAACATTTTGAATTTGAAGTAATGTTATAGTTGTGTGTCAGGGCGATAACGTGAGTATAACATGTCTGGCGGGAGCGGGGCGGGTGCATGGTGCGCTCGGGTTCAGTTGGGCGAGGGAGAGGACGCTGCTGCCGATGGCGCCGGGCAGGGAGGTCTGGGAGGATCTGTTCCCCGCGGGGAGCGTGCTCAAACTTTATAACGTACAGGTTCGTTACATATTGTTTGCCATATTATTTTTAGTCAACCAGTGTAATGTGCAAAACATCCATAATTTTATTAGAGGTCGTACTTTTGGTCTTTTAAACAGAAATCCAGCGAGTTCCGGTGTCAAGTATCGTCTGTAGTTGGCACCAACGCCAAAGCCGTGAACATGTGGGCTCTTGGAGCTGACGACGTAGCGTGTGAGAGTGACGACTCCCATGGCTTGCGCTGGCCGAAGACTGCTCCCGGAGCACACGCCACAGCCTACTGTCCACCTGGATACAGCGGGGAGACTACCAGGTAACAAGACAATATTCAGAAACATCGTCTGACCTATTCTCTTGCAGATAATTTAACCTGTAATTACATCCATGACTTTGCAATATCAATATAACATATTTTCAGGTTTTGTGAACCGAAAATAGGGCAACACGGCGTCAAATGGATGCTTCCGGATTTTTCTGGTTGTGTTGCAGACTCACTCAAAGATATTTATGAACAGGTAAACGAAAACTGAACAAATTTTTTTGAAGATTCTGTTTAATCACAACTACTACCAAAATAAAACGTCATGATGTTGTCAGTTTACTCTGATATCGCTGGGCTACTCTTGGCACGCTGTGTCGCTCGTGGCGCGGCAGTACGAAGCAGTGCTGCGCTCGCTGCCGACACACCCGGGTGAGAGCGAGCCTCCCCTCACACATGCAGCACACATGCTGCACTACCTCATGTCTGCTGCAGCTCAGCCAGCCGACAGGTACCACAGCGCGGAGCATCTGATGCACATCTATGACCACCTGCTCACACATCCCGATGCCTTCCTGGATGAGGAGGTATCTAGCTACAGATCGTTTAAATGATTTTTAATGCAACGTTAAGTTAATTTAGTTTGCGATGTTACATTGATACGCTATGTCACTCTTATTAGAAAATCTTCGATCTCCAAAACGCGGTGACGGACACAGCGAGAATGAGGAGTAACTTCAACAAGCGGTTCCACGAGTTCACAGTCACAACGAAACCAGTACATTTGGGCAACGCGGCGCACTTCGAGTTTCAGCCAGCTCCAGTGGGGAGCGCGGAGTGGCTCGTGACGTCGGCAGGAGTCGAGCTAGCAGATAGAACTGGCAATGCTTCCGTGGCCACCGTGCTGTATCATGACTTGGGAGCAAGGTTGCCGTCGTTGAGAAGATACGTCGAGTATAAGTAAGGACCCTCTCTTTATAACGGTATTTTGGTGTTTATGAAATCAGTCTTGGTTTGAAATAATTTTATTATTATGTTTTTCGGTTTTTCAGAATTTTAATGTTATTTTGTTTTGTAGAGTTATTTATTTAAGTAACTTTCCTTTCCCTTTTACACGGTATTTTTAGCGGCGACTCTTTCAGATCCGGCCGCGTGACAGAGTACAGAGTAGCATCACAACAGGTGCAGGTGTCTGTCAGCAGCGCGGGAGTTGATCCCACGCTCTCTCATACTGTCACACTGATGTTCGCACACTCCAAGAATTACAGTGCTATTGGTGAGTAGATAGATCCAACTCAACACAACTGCAATTATGACAAGAAGAACGTACTGAGCTCATGTAGTTGTCCTGGCCAGCATCTCAACTCGCGTGTGGAGGACGGTCGCGTTCGTCGCCGCACGTGTGGAGCATGCAGGCGTGTGAGCTGCGCATACCGGAGCACACACACGTCGCGTGCCGCTGTCGGGGACCCGCCACCATCGCACTCTTCACTGTAGAGAGAGAACCATTTGTGAGTACTTTAGGAGAAGTACCATAAAGATGATGCAACATTTGATAACATCTCAATCTTATTTTCTTTAGACAGGTACAGAGAATGACTTGCGAGGTATCGTGAAGATTACTGTTAGCTTGGGGGGTGCGATGTGTCTAGTGGCGGCATTACTGCAGCTCCTCGGCCTGATAGCTGACAGTAAGATGAAGCTGCTAGTGCTGCTGAAAGCTGCCACAGCTGGCTTTCACTCTGCAGCCATGTTGGCTCTACTTGAATGTGACACAAGCAAGGTGAGTTGAAATATGTTCAGTCTTGTGTATCATGCGGTCTAAGTCATGTCTGAGTAAAGTATGTACCGCAGAACGTGGCATGCGGTGGCAGCGCGGGCTGGGTGGTGGCGCTGTGTTGGATGGCAGGCTGTGCCGCGCTGTGTGCTGCGCCGCTGCTGCTACACGCCGAGCTGGCTGCCACAACCTCGCGCGCACCCTCTGTCGGACTATTGTGCGGTACGTGCAGGTGCAGACGATACGGTGTGCAGGAGGACCGCCGTGTCGCTATACTCACGTGAACTGGTTGCAGGCGTGTGCACACTATGCTGGCTAACAGCTCGACTGTGGGGCGGCGCGCCGCTGCAGCTGGGCGCGGCTGCCAACGCCGTGTGTGCTGCAGGCCAAGCGCTACTAGCCATGCTCGCACTTGCTCTCGCACTCGCGCTCAGAGGGCGAGCACGCGAGCACAAGCCGGCTAGGCAAGAGCACGTGCGCGAGCGAGCAAGAATAGTGCGGCACACGCTAGTGCTGCTGGCCACTACGGCAGCCACGCAAGCGGCCGGAGTGGTATACGTGCAACCCGCGGAGACCAGCGTGACCCGCGCCGCGGTACTGAGCGCCGCCGCACTCGCTAATGTGAGTCTCTACTCCATTGATTCATTTCGTCAAAACCATAGGGCTCAGTATACATATTGCACTGCTTGTCCAGGGTATAGCGATGCTGGCGTGCTACGTGATCATGGACGAGGAGTGTCTGCAGGCAGCGCGGCGCCTGCTCACGCTCTCCTCACACAGCGAATGGCAGAACCCGCCCGAGGGAGACGCCTCACATAGTCGTGAGTGATATTCTTCTTTCTGTTACATATTTTGCTACGATTCCGAACAGGTACCAATCAGAATCTAACACCATAATATGAAATGCCAGAAGAGTGCACTCATATATTAGTCTTTTTTACATTTGGTTTGGATACAAGTTTTACTGTTTGATTTGGTTCTCGTGAATGTTAAGGAGCACGTACTTAGCTAATATCATCACATTGTTGTAGTGTACATAAAGCAAGCTCGCGAGGTGGAGTGCTCCTCGACTCACGTGTCGCCCGCTAGCACCTACTGGCAGGCGCCGCCAATAGAGAGCCCGAACACCATGTACAGGTGAGGACTGAGGTACAATCTCACTACTACTCAGTCGCAATCTATAGTGGAAGTATCGTTTTCATCAGAGCTAACACATTGGTATGTTGGTGCAGGCGTCAGTCGAGCGACGCGTGTGTGGCGGACATAGTGCGGTGCGTGGAGTATAAACGCGAGCCGCAGTCACCGCACACGCACACGCGCGCACTGTGCGACCTCATACCCACAGGTACGAACTACAACTTTACGAGCCATTAGGCTACATCTAACTCCGCTGTCACTTGGCAAATCTACTTATATACTCATTTGAAAATCCCATTTTTCACCATTATCTCGATATTTTATTCCGGAAGGCTTATGTAATACTTTCGCATTCATAAACTTACGTATTCTTAAGAAATCTTTTTTTGTAGTCAAAAATACCTTGTTAAGCTGAAGCTGGTTTTTCTGTTCTGCAACGACTCTAAAATCTCTCTTCGCTTGTGTTTTGTTGTGATTGTAATGATGGCATTATGTTAGAAGGCGGTGGCGGTATGTCGCACGTGTGTGTGGAGCTGCGCGTGCTGCCACACGTCACCGACACGAGCGCGCGCACCTACAGGGACAGCACCGACACGCCTAAGGTAGTGCTAGTTCAAATACACATAAATGCACTTAATATTTCAACTTGTAATCTAATCGCAGCATCATTGTCCCAGGAGAGCTGTACGATCTGCAGTCAGTCGACGCCCGACGTGTTGGCTCGTCCGATCAAGAGCTGTCTCAAGAAGCGCGCGTCGCAGATGTCGTGCAGCAGCTCGCTGCCGTCCATCCACCGCGAGTGCAGCGCTGAGCACAACCACTCACACACACAACTAGTCAACCCACACGCACACGACACAACAACTACTCACAGCACGTACACACAAACTGATAAAGTGCTGCACAAGATATCACATGACCTGGACTTCCTACTCAACAGGACGCCGAGCCGGGCCGTTGACCACAGCTCGCAGCGCGTGCAAGAAGCGCCGCCTTAGTACTATTAGTGTGTAGTAAACTACTACATTTTCATGTGAGTGCTACAGTGATACAGGGATTTGATATGACAAGCAGCTTAGGTATAATAGTGTACATAATATTGTAAAAGATAGTATAAATGTATTTTAACTTAAAGACCTTAACAATATTTGGTCATGCACCGTATGTTCATAAAAACAACGAACATAAATGTTATGAAATTTTTATTGTAAAATGAGTTGCGTTTCATAAAAGTTATTTGCTATACGACGGATCTCATTGTAAATTAGTTCGGTATTCAATTTGTATAAATTTTGATAATTATTTTAAAGCAGCGAAACATAATGTAATGGAAATTATATTTTTGTACCTGTATTTCGAGATTGTTGTTTTATTTTTTTTACTTACTTTCCCATAAAATATATACATTAGGGCAAAAAAGCCAGCCCTCTCAATAAGCTTGCCTTTAGCCGTGACTCGCCTGATGTGAAGCGATGATGCAGTCTAAAGTGGAGCATGCTTCCTTAAAAGAAACCTATACACTCGAACTTTGAATAGATCCAGATTATAATGATCAAAGAATAGAGAAGACGGCAGTGAATTCATTTATAATAGTGATTCTTATTATTTCTACACCTGCCAAGTAGTTATAAAACAACTGTTAGACGTAAACGTTGTTGTCGTTTATATTTCTTTTTTAAAGGGTTTTATTTTGTTTTGTATGTGTCAGTTACGATTTGCTCAATGTTGTCGCGATTAATGCGCTCCGTTAACGTTGAAAACAAATAATGACGTGTAAATACAATCAGTTGTTTGTATTCGTTGTTTACATGATGTTTCCGTACGGAGTTTGGGTTTTTTGCTTTTATATTGAATACAATACGTTTCAAATGTTTGTGAAACGGTATGTTGTATGAAACAAAAATGAATTGGCAAGAAGCAAGGCAAGATCTCACGTATTAATCTAAATAGTAATTGAATCGTACATATCAATAATTTAACACCTTCCGTGCCGGGAGCCCTCCTAAACAGTTCCGTCTAATCGCATTGTCGAACTGAGAGCTCTTTCGAGGGCCTATTTAATACAGCTATTAATAACAACTATTAATAAATGATTGATGTCTCCGTAACGTTGTGACTTTATTTATATGCGTAGGCGACATTTCACTTTAATCCAAGAGTGAAACTATCTTAGACAGCAATAAAGCAGACAGAACTATTAAAACACGTTATAAAATTACGCGGCTTCTGGTCTTTGTAATTATCATCATCATCTGCCTGGCCTTTTCCCAACTATGTTGGGGTTGGCTTCCAGTCTAACCGGATGCAGCTGACCAGTATTTTACATGGAGCGACTGCCTATCTGACTTCCACAACCCAGTTAGTACCGGGTAATACGATACCCCTTGGTAAGACTGGTTGTCAGAATTTTTGGGCCTCTGACTACCTAACGACTGTCAAAGATCTACTAATGACAGCCGGGACCAACGGCTAACCGTGCTTTCCGAAGCATGGATGTAACTCGGTATATAATGGGCAGTCACCCATCCACAGACCAACGTAGGCAAGCACCCAGCTTAACCTAACGATCGACCCGAGCGGCGGTTATTATTAAGCTACGAGCTCCTCCATCTTCACAATTATAGCACTTGGAATAAATACCGCGATCGTCATCAAAAGAGCAATAACATCTGTTTCATTCACAGAACACTTTATTATGTTCTGTGGTTTCATTAACATCGAAAACTATGAATGTAACAACAGATATTTGACAGTCGATTTTAAAGCAGAATATTATCTTAAAATAGATCCACATGGCAAGAATCAAAGTTATTTTAACAGTGTGGTGAATTTTAAAAGTTGCGTGACCCACCTCGGTTTTTTCATACATTTTTAGAGCGGCATTTGCCATTTGAAGACAGTCTCGGGTTTAAACGAGATTTGAATGCCTGTTGACTGGGTCAAGTTGTCTATTGATGGTGAGGACAGTTTGAAAGAGGCTTGCGACTGAACATATTAAGCTGACCTAAAAAGCCTTTTTCAGCTTTCAACAAAAAAAAATGCTTTACACCATCCATGGAATCAACTTGAAATATAACAAAAAAATTATGTTGCTCAATTGAAAGAAGTGAATGGACCGTTTTATATTCTAAAAGACATTCCTGTTCACTTTGAGCGATACGTGGTCACTTTAGATACTAAGTATTTGAGTGCGGTTCGGTTATCTTTGATGAACCCAAGCGGAAACTTGGGATCGATAGATGGATGGCCGGGTGAGGCTAGGTCCACCGGGTATAGACCCAAAAGATAAGTTACATACTGACCTTGACCAAAAACCCACTATGAGGAGCCGCGACACAGTCAGAAGGCCAAGACCTCATAAGAGAACAGGTGGCGGGAAGAACTGCACATAAACACCGACCAGCCCGTGTAGCATAAACGAAAAGCCGTAGAAACGAAATAGAATCGACAAATCTTTTGTTCATCTGTAATTTTTTAGATTTAACGACAGGTGAACAAAAGATTTGTCGATTCTCTTTCGTTTCTACTGCGGTTATGCTATGCGGGCAGTAGTCCACATAAAACCTGGTTAGAATGAACTGCAAGTCATGAGGAGAGGCTGCTCACATCTCTTCAGGTGATGTAAGCATAGAAATTTATCCAAACCAAGACTGAATTCCACTTCTATTCGTATCTCAAATTAAACCCTTAGAATGAGCGGAACAGCGCAGCAGTAGATGGAACGTGTCAGGGTTTCAGACAAAAAGCTCGAGTGAGACTTAGATAATGTTCTTAATGTCTACTCCGTAATGTCCGTCTTGGAGAATTAGTACCTACAATGGACATACGATGCCTTCATGTCGAGTTTTAAAGAAATACTATTATTTACTGAAATATTAGAACGTATTGTGTAGTATTCACAGCTACATGCCATGCCACTAATGTGAAGTATTTCCTTATATTCCAATTCAGTCATTTAGTTTTCTTTGACCCTTGTCAGCACGGCACAATAATTCGTTTGTTTGAATACTAGTAATAACATTAAATCGGAGTACTTTCAAATAAATGGAAAACATTCCAGTGGTTTATCGAAACAATAATTTACATTGTAGTTCATTACGTTGGTAAACTAATGGGTTTTCGGGAATAAATTCACTTTGAGCCATTTACTCCATTGATACCGCAGAAAATCAACAGTATTTGCTAATGGAGTAATCATCAGTTGTAATACCACCGTAGATTGTTGGTATCAACAATGTAAATAGTTTTGTTTTAGACTAAAAACACTACGTGAAATAAGTGAGTATAAAGAGGGTGATGTTACAAACAATTTTATTTGGTATCCAAATTATGCAACAGAATATACCTAATGGATAAGTTTTCTGAGCTAAATGCTTAGACCAAATAATAAGGTAAAGATGGAACTCTGCGAACAGCGAAGTGAGGCCGGTTTCGTAAACATGTTGTGCATTTATTGAGGCGTAGTTTAATAGGGTTTAAGCATGATTTTTTTTATCACTCTAAACAAGGCGTATTAACATCAGAAATATCAAAGTATTTTTTTTTTTAACATTTACAAAATTAAAACTAAGTTATAAGCATTTGAAACTGCTGATTAGACAGAGAGATCCGATACAGCGAATGACGTCATTCGCTGCATCTACGTACAAAATCCATACTAAATTCCGTTTATCTAGAAAGAGATAGAAACAAAAGTTTAAATGTTTGTAACTTTTGTATTGTTGGGCCGATTTATGTCTTGTTTTCGCTTTTTGTCATAATTATAAAAAAATATGACATAAGGCGAAAACAAGACTAGTAGTACTATTACATTCCGTATCGAAATAAAAAAAGAATATTTATGCATATTCCCTATTGTAGTTTGATGCAAACGTGTGCGTGTGAGCGTGTATAAACAGAGCGAGACGTAATTTGCGCTGGCCTCATTTTATTGTTCGCAGCGCTATGTCGTGGTTTTATAATTGGTCTGGGGCTAAATGTATGAGAATTATCATCTAGCTTAACTAATTTACTAAACCATGTGCTTAAAAACGACGCTTTGATTTTGTAATTTCCTTAACAGCTCGTTGGGATATAAAGGAAAATCTTTAGCCTCCAAAATTCCCAATTTTTAAACAATATCTTTTGATTGGGTGCCAAACGGCAGGTTACGTAACTGCGTTCTTGGCTATCAAGGGTAAGGGAAGGTGATATCAGACTCGCTCGGCCCATTCCGACCCCGATTTTGCCAAATTCACATTTCGTAGCCTAGAGAATTGCTCAGTCCTTATTCACGTTTTACTTGCTGTGTAAAAGCCTACTCGACTAGGGACAAAGGAACTGTAATTAAGACTTTATTTGTCACTCAAACGTTGTTTGTTGATATCATTATTTTATCTACACCCATGCTATAAATCCTCTATAAATGTATCTGAAACAGTTAGCTTATGGCCAACATTAAAACAGCCAGTGTCATAATAACCATTATAACACCCAAACGGGTTTTATAATGTTGTACTAAATTTCATTATGCAACTCGTTTTAAAAAAAGAACATTGTCTAGCACGTAATTAAACACCACAGCGCCGTAATTAAAAAAAAACTTATACCTAAGTTAATTCGAATTCACGTCGTGTCCCGCCATTTTTGTTCGATAAATGTATTGCATTATGTACTTTGTTGTTTACAAAAATGAGTGATACAAGCTCTGTGCATTTTAATAATTGTACAATCAAAATGTAAATAATTATATTATTACCTATACATGGTTTGTTTGTATTATATACTCAGCAATTAAACTTGCCATGAATTGACATAGACTTCTTACAACACTACAACACCCTATGGTTTCAGAACATTTTATATGGAGGATCATATCATGGATGTAGATAAAGTCTTGTATGCAACTGTACATAATTAGGTATTAAAATACTCAAGTGATACTATTATCACACTCGGCTTCCCCTCGTGTGATAAACCCACATTCGTATTTTAATACCCCTCATTATACAACAGTTGCATAAATAACTATTAGATTTCTCGTTACCGTTTAGTGGGTTTATAAGTAAACGTACTATTTTCACGCGCTCTTTGCCGGCTGTCTCTTAAAGAATTTGACAAAACTGCGAAACTTTCAAAAAATAAAGTCTTAAATGTCAGCATCAGTAGTTTCCATTTTGTTTGCAAACTTCGACGCTCATGATTTATTGCTATCGTCTAAGTATCGTCTCTTCTTGGTACGGACGACGATACATTCATATTATTAAAAAAAAATAGATTAGAAGCACCACCAAATTACAACTGCCAGTAATCATCACAGTTACTTACCCTGTAGCAGTCGCTGATAGATGTTGTAAGATGTGACAGGTGTAATTTATTTGCATTTTCTGTAATGCCAATACCAATACACCACAGAGAGTCTGCTCATGACACCAACGAAAGAGCTTGTTATTACTTACATATCTACATTCTAATTATAGCGTCATATTTGCACTTTGCAACGAGAACAGGTGCCGAGTTCAACGACTGATGTATCTAGCTACGAGAGCCGCGATCGCTGGCTACTTCATTTGCAAACATTTTAAGAGCTTTTTAATGAATGTACGCAGTTTTATGTAGCATAATTACAATATTTTATGTCATCGCTCCCTCGTCTTATTCAGCGCATCTCTCATGATATTCATAAAATATGCGGAACCACGGGAGAGCCCGCAGTGAAAAATGCTTCACTACCTAATTAAAATACTGGAAGTAAGAATGTGGAGCGAGACGAGTGAGGTCGGGGAGTAAGGAATTGTATGACGTATTGCAATGCTATTGAAGAGGTTTTGCTGTTTTCAATTAAGCTAGAGATTATAAGCGCAATAGTTTTGGAATTTACGGAAAGTGCAGCTGAAAATTTTATTTTTTCAGTGTTGTGTAAATGCAAAAATATTTTACAACTATCAGAATTCCAAATAAAACTAAACTGATTTTAATTCGAATAGGAAAACGTCCACACTGAATGTACAGCGAAAATTAAAACTTGAAGTCACCGCAGGTTTCCAATTTCCATCCATTTCCCCCAACATTGACGCCCCGGAGTACTCTGTGCCGGATGTTCAAACTCAACTAACGAGAACCGCTTTCATTTGCGTTCTTTGTAGGTACTTACAGTTACAGTTGCCGTTTCTATAGTTCTTGGTATTTTTGCATCAGTTTGGGTCGTTGTTATTTTTGTTAATTTACCATTAAATCAAGGTTTCAAGAGGCGTTATTTGTACCCGTTTATGTTTCCGCAGGTCTAATCTCAGCCTCAGTAAACACTTACTCGTACACATGTTAGATACGAAAGCATTCTCATTGCAGTCAGTAAATCCTTATGACTCAGGAATGTTTTATCAAAATCCGGACATATTTAATCATGTGTAAAAGTACACGAAGTCGGTAACATAGTCACAGCAAAAAATAATGGCTTGGATGTTTTTAAAATCGGTGAGAGTAGCTACTACAGTACTTGGAACAACTCCATGTGCAGTAGAAATAGATGGTCACCCTGTGTGAGAACGCCATTGCCCCGAATAAAAATTTTGTACGTGCCATTTTGTAACCCCAGAATTCCTAGTGAAAAACTATTTCAGTTAAATGTTTCGGTCGGCATGGTAACGGAATGTTACTGTTCGTTTACCATTTAAAAATTCTCACTTTTTGTGACTCACATGCTCTTTTCATTTCAGCTTTAAACATAGTTTTATTAAACCAAGATTAAAGTTCATGATTTTTAAACCGACTTCCAAAAAGGAGGAGGTTCTCAATTCGATCGGTATTTTTTTTTTATGTATGTACACCGATTACGCTGAGATTTATGATCCGATTTACGTGATTCTTTTTTAGTTTGATGCGGAATAGTTGCCATTTGGTCCCATAAAAATTTTACATAGTTACGCCTAGTAGTTTTCATTTTATGAATATTTTTACTTCAGTCGTGTGGTATAATTTCATGTATGTTCACCGATTTCTCCTCCATTTGTGGAGCGATTTTCAAAATTATTTTTTTATTTGTAAGAATATACTCCTGAGATGGTTGCATTTTAATTTGGTGAAGATCTGATGCTGGTCTTCGGAGATATACAATGGAACTCTTCAAAACTAGACAGTAAATCGGTCGTGATTTTTGCAATCGCTTGGATGTTTATTGTTTATACAACATCATGACGTAACATCACGCCTGTATGCTCTGAAGGGTATGCAGATGTGTACCATACACGTAAATTTCGACAGTTTAGATATGTTAAGTTCCATTTATTGGGGATAAGCCTATTACCATGACATGTATTGTTAACAATGTAAAATAAATGCATAGCATATATTTGTATAGGCTATTACGACTAAAAATTGAAAAATAAAAAAACTTTTTGCAAAAAAAAAATAACCGACTTCAAAACACAAAAAAGTGAAAAATAACTTTAGCTTCAGAAGTCGGTGACAAAAAAAAAACTAAATGAATCAAAAAAGGTCACCGACTTCTGAAGCTAAAGTTATTTTTCACTTTTTTGTGTTTTGAAGTCGGTTATTTTTTTTTTGCAAAAAGTTTTTAGAAGGAATGATTAGGAATGGTGTTATTTGTCTATCCACAAAAATATTCTAATTTTAATCATTCATCTGGGCTTAAAGATAGAGAAAATCACAGTTTGTTGATGATCGCATTATAATATTCCAATAGAGCGTGTCCCGTACTCATCTGACATCGCTGCACTTTGTGGCTTCAGGTGAAAATATCCACCAGAAAGGCCGTCTAATTTCAGCAAAAAGTAATTAGGTTAATGTCTGACTCTATTTTTAAACTAAAGAAGAGAAATACAGAAGTCTTTGATATCTGTTAGTTAGCTATAGAAGTGATTATGATTGAAATCAATGATGGTAGTTGTGACAAGATTGAGACTCATTTTGACTAGTCTGAGTAGAAAAACACCCTTATGACATCGTAATAGACATAAAATTTGCTACTCTTTAGAAAACCTGAACGCAAAAGGCGTCTTTAAAAGTTGGCTTCACGTTGTAACTAATAGGTATTCGATTAAATAAAAAATAAAAATAAGTAAAAATACAGCATTAGTCTACTAACTCGTACGAAAGAAAGATTATGTTATAATCAAAATCGCCGTGAATTACGAAAAGATTCAACAACACCTTGAATTGTAGGACTAGTGGCAAAAAATATTCCCACTAGTTCTACCATGGAACTGTATAGAAGAACTAGTGGGAAAGATCCCATTTTTAGATCATTTTCGCAAAATACATGAGTACCTACATAAGTAAAGCTCGACGTAGGTATTTATTCGGTAGGTGCTAAAAATTCGTCTTACAGTAATGTCGCGCTTCAACTGACGCGACGACGCGACGCGAATATTTTGCGAGATTTATGCATATTAACTATTAACACCCATTAACGGGTCAGAGCCCATTCGTCTCCTAAGATTCGCACCCTGTGCCCACTCGTCCCCTGGAGCTTTTGAGGGGCCCATTCGTCCCCTGAAGAATATTTATATTTATTCATTCTTAGAAGAATGAATAAATATAAATATAGATAAAAAATAAAATATATAATATAATATAATATAGATATATATTATATTAGAATATAAGTACATGTATATGTGTATACTGCAGCTTGGTAGTCCTGGTACAGTCGCGCAGAAAAGGGTAAAATAAAAAATATAGTAATTCGGTAGATATCATGTTTATTTCAAATATGATTAAGTTTAATAAAATGCCTTTAGGCTCTAGGCATTAAGTCAGTCTTCAAAATAATTAATCAACTATTGGTTTCTTGTACATTTTTAAATATTAAGCAAAATATATTATAACTATAATATCTTTATGCAGTAAAATAAAACTGTAACTATTTAAATAAAATCCCAGTATGAATGAATTTTAGATTAATTTACATCCAGTGTACAAACAAATAACCAAATATTATATATTGACCAATATAACAAAAATAACAATTCATTGTTAGTACTTTGTACAGTCAAAGAAATCTCAAAATAATGCAATATCACAATAACTTTGTATAAAAGTAATATAAAAAGTAAAATCAGTCTTTATCAACTATGTAAAACCAACATTTTTACTAACTACAAATACACATGCAAAATCACAATGTCCTAGAAACTAACAAAATACAACTCTTTTACAAAAATCAGCCTTGATTGACCATCATATTAAATCAACATTAAATATAAAATATGCAAAAAAATAGTCACAACACATAATTATATAGTCAGTCAGAACACATATCAACAGTAAATAATCACTTCTTATTTTTTTGTATATTTACCAACTACATGCAAATTCATAATAACTTAAATCTAACAAACTATAACTACAATAACAAAAAATGACTAAAATCACAATAATTATTGAAGATTAAACAAATCAACATTATTTTAGTATAAAACTAACCTTATATTTGTTTTTTTTTTCATTTTAAATTAAGAATATATGCGTAGCTTTTCTATGCAGTGGCCTAGTGAAATCTGATTTTTTTTTAAATAGCTAGTTATGCGATTTATTCTCGCATTCAGGAGTCCGATTATTTGTTTGGACACCCCTTTGCACCTGATCTATTTTGTAACCTGTTTTTTTAACAAGCCATTCGTGAGACGAGAGACAATATTACATCGTAAGCCTATCGTCAGGTTTTATCATTATCATGACGGATTATCATTGATCATAGCTCTTTTTTCAATGATCTGTTATGATTTATTAAATTAATTCCGTTAATAAACTGTTCACAAGTGTACTATGTTAACCGTTTCTTATGTAAAACATAGCTAATTTTATCTCAGGGGACCAATGGGCACCTGAATAGGTGCCGAATCTTTACATTGTATATATATTAGAGGGGACGAATGGGTACCTTAAAAATAATATTTTTTGTTAAAATATTAATTGGTCCCCTACCAGGAGACCAATGGGCACCTATAAAGGGGCCGAATCCACAACTTTTATGCTGAGGGACGAATTTTAGGGGACGAATGGGCTCTGACCCATATTAACCGAGATTAACGCACTTTTCCCGCGCTTGGAAACTGATGTTTGAAACCGTCAGGAGATGAAGATATGACGTAGGTTAATTTCAAGTCAAAGATAGGTCTAGGGTTTACAAAACGTAGCTGCTCTGTCATTTGTAGTCGGACTACCTTTGACCATGATTCTTTAAAACTACTTACAGTTAATAGCTATTTTTAGGTTTCCTTTGTTTTCTTTATCGTGTGGTTAGTCACCCTAGTGACTAACCTGGTTTCACAGTTTTTATGCCGACATTGGGCCTCTGACTTGACCTTATTTTTAGGTACGGTCGACCAAGCTATTTGGTTAACATTTTACAATGTAATTTGCATGTTGAAATATAAACCAAATAGCTTGGTCGACCGTACATCGACTTTTGAACCAAAAAATGATTACTAAATGGTTTAAATTCATTCGAACGCCAACACAAGCCGTATTATTTTCACGATAAAAACATTATCAACTTCATCATCATCTGCCTAGCCTTTTCCCAACTATGTTGGGGTCGGCTTCCAGTTTTACCGGATTCAGCTGAATACCAGTATTTTACATGGAGCGACTGCCTATCTGACCTCCACAACCCAGTTAGTACTGGGTAATACGATACCCCTTGGTAAGACTGGTTGTCAGACTTTTTGGGCCACTGACTACCTGTAAGGACTGTCAAAGATCTACAAATGACAGCCGGCTTAACGTGCTTTCCGAGGCACGGAGGAAACTCGGTATGTATTGGGTGGTCACCCATCCACAGACCAACCTAGGCAAGCACGGCTTAACCTAACGTTCAACCCGAGCGGCTGTTATTATTTAGCCACGAGCTCCTCAACATACAACACAACATTACCAACATC
Source organism: Xestia xanthographa (assembly GCA_905147715.2). Classification (NCBI taxonomy): domain Eukaryota; kingdom Metazoa; phylum Arthropoda; class Insecta; order Lepidoptera; family Noctuidae; genus Xestia; species Xestia xanthographa. Next base: position 21,501,062 of record LR990652.1, read on the forward strand.
AACATTATCAACTTAATAGCTTGTAAAGAATCTTTAATGTTTTCACAGCAATTAATTTTATGGTTTTAGGAAATGGCTCATCAAACATCTTTTTTACGACGACCTCCTCCCCTGAGGTTGTCAACGCGCCTTAATGCTCTGATTAATGGTAATTTTGTGATTTTAAACTGAACGGTTCCTAGTATTCTTTCAATTGGCCCAAAGTGTGTATAAGCCAAACATTTAAAAAATCTTTAAGACAATAAATAAATGATAATGAAATTGAGGGAAAATGAATTACTTTTTGTAATACAGCGTTACTGCTCAAATGTTTGATTGAGTCATTGAATTAACAGGATTACGAAAAGTTTTCAAGACTCAATCAAACTCCAATATTTTAGTAAAATATAGAAGTTATTCATAAATTTAACGGCAAGATAAAGACATTGTTGTAATCGCGTGAGTTAACAGAGTATATTAAACATTTGTCCTGCTGAAGAAAAAATCGTGGCTGTATTTTTTGGATGATGGATCCGGTAATTCCGGTTCCACCGAGAAAAAAGAGCTTCTTAGGAAAAATTACAAACAATTCAAGATAGTGTTATCGTTTTTTTTTTCATTGTGCAACGTATCACAATATTCGGATACGCGAAATTTTGGAGGGTTTTCTCCCCAAAATGATACCCGGTGGTGTCATAGAATTTCACATAACAGCTACGAAGGACCACTTTTATATCGTCTTTTATCTAAAACATTTTTGACGGGTCTCTATCCTTTAGATCGTTGAAGAAATAAAACAATGTTAATGACAAAAAAAAACTCAATTTACTTATTTTTAATTTGCTTCGTTTAAACAAGCGTCGAAGTGAATTTCTTATCAAATTCTAAACCCTTTACTGTTGACTATTATTTTTTAATGAATTTAATATCAGAGTACAAAGTGGCTCCTTAAAATGCCTCTGTTTTAGCGCGTAAGATAATGTTCTCAAAGCTTAATAATGACATAAAGAACTTTGTGAACTTTCCATGAAACAGTTGCTTAGCTTGTTAGATCTTTTACTTACTGCCCTAAAAATATAACACAATGACCCACTACTCTCAGAAGATAAAGTGACGGCTTACGATGCACTTCATAAAGTTTATAGCCGCAATACTATCAAATGTGGCACGTAAGTTTTGTGAGCAGTACGAACCGTCATTATGAAAGAGAATCGATATTTTTGTTCTTGTTGATTTACTTTACTACGATTTTTTAGTAACATATTAATAGGCTGATGATGATGATGATGACTGCTTTTTAGGTACTTTGTTCTGTACTGACTACATTACTTTACTACCTATATTAGTCTCGAATCATTTGCTACAGGCATGGGTTATTCTTATTACTTATTATGAACTAGCAACCCGCTCCGGCTTCGCACAGGTGCAATGTAGATAAACATTTATACATATAAACCTTCCTCTTGAATCACTCTATCTATTGCTGAAAAAATTAAAATCCCTTGCGCAGTTTAAAAGATCTAAGCGTACAGACAGCGAAAGCGACTTTGTATTATTGAGAAGAGTGCTCAAAAGTCGAGACAGTGCCATAGCAAATAACATAATTATAATTATGTTCATTGTACTGATTTGTCTTAAACATTGAAACATCCGTTGATGTGAACAGTTGTAGTTAGGTCACTAACTATAAGTATAATGGGTGTAAAAAGCGCCTCAACAGTGACATCATTTGTTTCTTGAATTTCGGGAATGTTCCGTTAAACAGGGTGCAGTCGTCACTCGGAACCTCTCCTCTAAAGTGGCAAGAGCCTTGATAAACATTCCTTTCTTCTTTTACTTAAAATGTGATTCTCGTCCCCTCTGCCGCGCCGTGTGGAAGTATTTCTAAAAAACGACCGCAATTAATTCAAGCGAAGTAATTGCTGATTTTTTTTATTAGACTCCTTGACTTTGAGAGTAAATAGAGATGTTTATTTACTCCGCAGCTGTTTGAGATGGCTTTAAAGAATGTTTTACGTTCGTTTAACAGAAGATGTCTTCAAAGGCAATCTTCACGAGGCATTTTTAGCTAAATCTGTTAAAGTAGAAAACAGCAAGAAAATCAATAATGATTTTCCATCTGAAGAACTTCAAAAGTTTTGTCGACACAATAAATTATCACATTAAATAAACAAAAAAATAACTCCATTTACAGACTGATATAATGAGTTTAACCTACTTCCATTAGTTGAAATCATTTAAAAGTCCATAAATCTTTTCCTAAAAAAAAACTCGTCTGAAACTTTGTTAGGAAGTTTTTCTTTTCTGGAAATACTTTACTTTCTTGAAAAATGTATTAGATGTTAATCTTTTTCCCAATAAATTAGTAAAACGTATCATTTTAGGGTTCGGAACATAAGGGTTAAGGGGTGAAACAAGGCGGAGGTTGTTGAAACTGAGCGATAAAGTAGAATCTTTTTACGACACTTTTAGTTTTAATTTTATTAACTGTCTAAAACTCTTCGCTTTTTTGAGAATTCCGGAGATGTTTAAGAATATTGGGTAGGTATGTAAAACCCTTTAGGCACATAAAGTCTACTTTACCAAAAATACCACTTTATCAACCACCACAACATGATAAGCGTGACAAATGTCAGTTTATTAGAACGTATTTAAGTTTTAACTACATTAACTTAGCATAAATAATCTGACTAAAGATTTCAGTGGTCGCTCACACGTGTTGCAAAAGCGATTTAAGAATAATTGTCTCCCATAATCAGTATTGGAACGACCCGTGACTAAACTCTGTGAAATTATTCGTTTACAAAACTGAAACAAAAGTAACTTTACTGTTACTACAGGAGAGCTACATGACTGGCAGAAAATTTATATTGCTATATATGCCCTAACAATCTATGCCTAATTTGTGTTTTGAAAAACATGGAAAAAGACTTAATTTTCCTATTCAAAAGCAAACTAAGTAGGTAATGTTTAGAACCCATTGAAAACTGTAGTAAGACTTAAATCTATTTGTTGCTCAGTCGCTGCTGAGGAATTGCTACAGAGAGAAGTTCGATATACGTTTAGATCTGTTCACTGTACCGAAGTATTATATTATCTGTGACTGTACCTATGTGCTCATCCCGTGCCGAGCAGTAAGTTCGCACAACTGATTAGATTCTGTGTGTCTACAGATTTACCTGAGCAATAAATAGTAATTGGGCTCTTGATAAATGACGTAACTGATACCTCATCTAGAGTTTTTTATAGCTTTTCAGTGAATAAGCTGACTAGATTACAAACACATGAGTTACTACATAATGGCTAAGAAATCTGAGTAAAACTTTGCGAGCAACCAAGTTTGGGTAGGTAAAAATAAAGGGTGTAAAAAACCTCTTAACGAAGCCGAAAGGCACTTGTTTTTCCCATCATTGCAATCATTTTTTTGTTCTGCACCATACCTGGTTACCTTCTAGTCACGGAGATATTGGGGGTCAAAGTTACAACTTTTTGACAAGCTTTTTTAAATACAAGTTTTTAATGTAAGATTTTTAATTGAAACACCTCCACGACCCCCGCACTATTCAATCCATCCATCAGCATAATGTTTTGAGTGCGTTACATTGAGTTCTACCAAAAAACATGTTTTTTCACCCCAAAAAAAAAGTCGTTTCCCAGCAATAATTTTTGCGTAAACTTACTTAGTTTGATGTACAGAATGCTTGGTTGACGGCTTCGTGATGAGGTTGTTTACACCATGTATAAATCTCAACTTTTATTATTGAAACTAATGGGCTTTCAATGAATTGAAAACCTTTACAAAAACGTTTACACGACTCGCTTCTATTTAATTTGTAAAGAGACATTTTAAATTTCAAATGGACCTGGGATCCAATTACAAAATGCAGAATTAAGTTTCTCAAACTTTTATTAGTACAGAAATGGCTTTAGAACTTGGGTCATCGTCGTTGGTTCTCTTTCTTTCAATTGTACTTTGTACAAGTTTGAATTTGCAGTACATTTAACTGGAAATTACTACTTTTTAGTTTGGATACCAATATCATTAAAACATTTGATCGGGCTGGTGCCCGATCAAATGTTTTGTAATGTAGTATGTGTGTGTGTGGGATGTGTGTTGTAGTAATGGTTTACTGGGTTAAAGAAATAAGCGAACACACGTGGCTGTAATCACGAAGATTGTTGGAACTATCCCGAGGGATGCGGAAGAAGACCTTGTAATGTGGGGACGAGTTATAAGAATTGATTAACAAAGATAATCTAAAGGCTGGAGCTACTTAATTACTAATGCCAGTGAAGCTGGCGGAAAGTACTGAAGATGAAACGCAGAATGAAATAAATAACTGAAGAACGTCCGTCTTCAGACTGTGGAGGAGGACCGAGGAACCATCAACTCTCAGGCCGTAGAGAAGGGCCTAGGGCATCTGTCTTCAGACGGTGGTGGACGGCCGAGGACCGTCAATCCTCAGGCCGTAGGAGGAGGGCCGAGGGCATCCGTCTTCAGACGGTGGTGGACGGCCGAGGACCGTCAATCCTCAGGCCGTAGGAGGAGGGCCGAGGAGCATCAAATCTTCATCAGGCTTGTGTAGCTCAAGGATCAAGGTTTCCAGGTGTTCTTGGTGAGGGTGCGGCACGGAGAGAGGCCGACTTAAAACCGAAGAATAAGGGAAACTGCCCTTTTAAATATAATTTTATGGAGCTTCTCAGAGGTGTTACTGCTCTCAGCTCTGAACGTAGACTCCCCTTCCACCACCAGGCTCCTGTCAACTCCAGATATTATACATTAAAAATTATTAAAAAGAAAATCGAATGAGGTCGATGTGATTTACCTATACAACCTACAAATAGCTCCAGCAATAAATTAAAAATAAAACTAGGGTTGCCACTAACTAACATCACAAAAGTAAACAAAGATTTAATAAAGATAAAAACTTAAATAACATAAATTACAAGGTAAAAAGGCCAAAGCCGTTGCTAAGCCTCCAAGAAATGACCATGAAGCTACCTAGGTAGGACGAATGCTTAAATTTTCAGGTTAATAATATCCAAAACTGTAAGTAAAAAACATGTAAAAGACATACACATTACATTACCCCGAAAACCCCGGAAATTTTTTGAATACAATGAAAAAATTTTCTTATTTAGCATTAAGAGAGCGTTAATCAACAAAAAATTAAGCTAAATGAGTATATACAGTAATAAAGTAAGTTTAAAAACAATTAAAACTAAGATTCCCCATAACCCCAGAAAATTACTAACTAGAAAAAATTTCGAGGTTGTAAATAAGACCTTGCTCTTTCATACACCTTTCATCAACCTACCCTACACACTTCCTCAATCATACATCACCAGCATACTTAGGGGATATGGTTCACATTCAATGACGCATACTCCACAAGGAATTATTTTTAAGGTTTACGAAGGCTTATTTATTTAATTTAGGTGTCGTAATCCGCACCTGTTCTAAAACCCGATAAAATTAAAAGAATATATTTACAAAGTTTTTCTGCTTTAGAAAAGCAGCCAAGGTTTAAGAGCATAAAGCGCTTAAGAGAAGCCTTTAAGCTTTAAGTCAAGGGTCAAGGAGGGTCAAGGATAAAAAATTATTATCTAAGTTTAAAAAAAGTACACTAAGGCTTATTTTACGAGTTAATGCGACCGCTCGACACAACGGCTTATTTAATGAGTTGTGCACCGCTCAACACAATGGCTTATTTAAAGAGTTGTGCACCGCTCTACAAAATAAAAAGAGGGATTTAAATAAGCCAAAAGTTTTAAGGGAAGGTAGACCTTGTGGAGTATTGTAACAGATCTACTTGCTCCTATTTAAAATAAATGGATAAGCAGACTTGTTCAATTAAATTTTAATAGAGGGGAAAGATAAAAAATACAGCTAGTTATAAAAAACTACCTAGCACGCACTCAGTTTTAAAGTTTATGCACTTAGATGGACAATAATGTGTTTACCACACTGTAAGAACGGGAACAGGCGTCAGGGTAGCAGGTCGATACCGGAGTAACCTTGAAGTTGAGCTCTGAAGCAGTAGAAACGGCGGCAGCGCAGATCTCAGAGTTCACCAGGACAGCTCAGCAGCAAGACAGTGCAGAACTCAGGGCCAGACGTAGGACAGCCCGCCAAAACCAAGCTGCTCTCTGATACTCCTCAAATCAGATTCCCGAGTAGACTTTTCAGCCGTCCGTCAGCTCGTTTCTCCCCAAAGTAGTCTTCTTCTTTCAAATCTTAGTTTTCTTAGTGTGGCCATCATCTCAACTGACAAGTGTAGTCGGCCAGGACATATACATGAGTGCGTAAAGAATTTTATAAATAGTTTGTTATAGTGTTCTAATGCTGGAGATATAGGTTGGGGATCAAGTGTGACAGGATTAACGCCAAGTGGATATGAATTAGAATTACGAGAGAGTAAATCAGGGACTAAATTGTCTTTACCTCTTTTGTGTTTTAGAATAAAATTAAAAGATGACAACCTAAGAGCCCACCGCGCGAGTCTACCAGATGGATTGGATAATTTAAGAAACCATTTAAGTGCTGCGTGGTCTGTATAAACAGTGAATTGTTTACCATTATCGATATAACAACGCCAATGTTCTAAAGCTGAAATGACCGGAAGAGTTTCTCTTTCTGTAGTTGAGTAATTTCGTTCATTTTTATTAAGAAATTTGCTCATATAAGCTATAACTACTTCTTTGTCGTCTTTTACTTGTGTTAACATACCTCCAATGGCAAAGTTAGAAGCATCACAATGTACAGAGAAAGGGAGATCGTAGTCAGGACAAGCAAGTATAGGAGTAGTAACAAGAGCTTCTTTTAGTTTATTAAAAGCCAGAGTAGCATCTTTATCCCAAATGAATTTAGGGGCGTTTTTACCGGAAGAAGTTAATTTATTAAGTGGAGTTGCAATTGTGCTAAAGTTGGGAATAAAACGTCGAAACCAACTACAAGTTCCAATAAATTTTCTTACTTCTTTACGAGAAGTGGGAGTAGGGAATTCGAGTATTGCTTTAATTTTAGTCGGATCTGACCTTAAACCATTTTCATCTACTATGTACCCTAAGTATTTAAGTTCATTTTTAATCCTCCCTTAGATCTATTTTTAATTTCTTTTCTACAAGTTAGTATGTTTAATTTGGTTCTTACTATCGACTCTAACAGTTGATTAAGGGCGGATTACTACTCCATTAAAAAAATAAGCCCTTGTTAACTATCGACTCTAAAAGTCAACTAAATATCAACTAAAGTTGATTAGGAGCGGATGACAACTCAGTTAAAAATAAGCCTTTGTTAAAATCTTTCTAATTCATCTCATTAGTGGTTTTAGACGCGAGCGGATTACAACTCCTAAAATAAGCCTTAAAGTTATTGATTTATCAGGTTGAGTAGTGATCATTGAATGTGAATCCTACCTGACCTAACTTCGTAAGATGTCGGTGTGTTTGAATGAGTTATGTAAGTTTTGTGAATGCTGTAATACTTTAACTTAAGCAAAATTTTTGTTCTAGGCCAAAAATTTTCTCAGGGTCGTTGGGGAAATATAGTATTATGCTATACTTACGCTTCATAATCACCATTCATAATACTATTTATCATGCATTTTATTTGTTTATATATCTACACTCAGCAAATCGGTTTAAATACGATTCTTTAACTTGGAAATAGCTGAAATAAAATATTATTATAATTTTCATGTTGTGATATTTACGTCAAGCGTCAAATTGTCAAACTGTCAGTTAGTTTTTTAAATCTCTTTCTGCTCAGTCTATGGTCTAGCTCTATGATTTCTCTTTTTGGTTTGTATAATTTAAATTATTTTTATCAATATGTGTTTAGCCATTATATTTTGTAGATTATTATGATTGTTTACTAAATAACTTAATATTAAATTAAATTATAAAATTCTTTACGCACTCATGTATATGTCCTGGCCGACTACACTTGTCAGTTGAGATGATGGCCACACTAAGAAAACTAAGATTTGAAAGAAGAAGACTACTTTGGGGAGAAACGAGCTGACGGACGGCTGAAAAGTCTACTCGGGAATCTGATTTGAGGAGTATCAGAGAGCAGCTTGGTTTTGGCGGGCTGTCCTACGTCTGGCCCTGAGTTCTGCACTGTCTTGCTGCTGAGCTGTCCTGGTGAACTCTGAGATCTGCGCTGCCGCCGTTTCTACTGCTTCAGAGCTCAACTTCAAGGTTACTCCGGTATCGACCTGCTACCCTGACGCCTGTTCCCGTTCTTACAGTGTGGTAAACACATTATTGTCCATCTAAGTGCATAAACTTTAAAACTGAGTGCGTGCTAGGTAGTTTTTTATAATTTAATTTAATATTAAGTTATTTAGTAAACAATCATAATAATCTACGAAATATAATGGCTAAACACATATTGATAAAAATAATTTAAATTATACAAACCAAAAAGAGAAATCATAGAGCTAGACCATAGACTGAGCAGAAAGAGATTTAAAAAACTAACTGACAGTTTGACAATTTGACGCTTGACGTAAATATCACAACATGAAAATTATAATAATATTTTATTTCAGCTATTTCCAAGTTAAAGAATCGTATTTAAACCGATTTGCTGAGTGTAGATATATAAACAAATAAAATGCATGATAAATAGTATTATGAATGGTGATTATGAAGCGTAAGTATAGCATAATACTATAGTATTTACAAAACTTAAAATGTAAATGGTTTTTACAAGGAATGAGTTAAAGAGGCTAGGCATTGAAGTTATAAAATAATAAAAACCGTAAAGAAACTCCAGACAGAAAATAAGGCGATAGCAAATTCAAAAGTAACAGGTATCGAAAAAAAATATAAATAAATAAAATATTATGAAAGTGATAAAAGAAATTTTAAAAAATCTACGGAGGCCGAGAGTGTTTGAGTTAGAACTAGAGAGCGTTTGAGAGGGAACTCAAGTCCAAGAGAGCGTTTGAGAGGGAACTCAAGTCCAAGAGAGCGTTTGAGAGGGAACTCAAGTCCAAGAGAGCGTTTGAGAGGGAACTCAAGTCCAAGAGAGCGTTTGAGAGGGAACTCAAGTCCAAGAGAGCGTTTGAGAGGAAACTCAAGTCCAAGAGAGCGTTTGAGAGGGAACTCAAGTCCAAGAGAGCGTTTAAGAGGGAACTCAAGTCCACGAGAGCGTTTGAGAGGGAACTCAAGTCTAAGAGAGCGTTTGAGAGGGAACTCAAGTCCACGAGAGCACTCAAGATTAAGAGTGTTTAAGAGGGAACTCAAATCCAAGAGAGCACTCAAGATTAAGAGTATTTAGGACTCGCCCTTAAGAGTGTGGACCCGTGTTTAGGACCCGCACTTGAGAGTGAGGACTAGCCCTTAAGAGTGTGGACTCGTGTTTAGGACCCAACACTTGAGAGTGTGGACTCGTGTTTAAGAGGAGAAGGAGGGAAAGAGGGATCACGTCAGGACCGTAACACCGTATTCAGTAAACTGAGTAAACGTCAGGGCAGCTCCCGTAATACAGTAGTCGGGTACGCTCTGAATAAAACATTAAGAGGGTCTGAGTACTTGAGAGGGCCCAAGAATGTTTAAAAATTTATAAGACACAGAGGGTCCAAAGAGGTTCGATTAAAAAATAATATTAAGAGTACGACACAGAGGGTGCAAAGAGGTTTGATTAAAAATATCGTAAACCAATAAAAACTGTATGGTGGTAAAATTTGGAACTAATGCATAAAAAGTTTGCTATTATTTTTAGTACCTATTTTGGCCACCGCAAAGTTTGATTAAAAACTTTTTGCTGCTGCAAAAGAACTAGATCTCTATGGGCCTGTTACCTAGCAACGCGTGACAAATAACAAGTCAACCCAAAATAATTTTATGCAATTTTACCCGACTAGGGCGAAACTCAAAAGGAGGTTATGTATATTATCTGTATGTATGTAAGTACGTTTTTTATCGAAAAATGAGGGTTTTTTTAACGAGTATGTTTATAAGATTTTTGGTGTTATTGAATAAGAATATCGCCCAAAATTATCATAACTCAGTCTAGATTTAATTCGTTAGAATTTCTTAGAAAAATCTAGATTTAGTTATTTTATTATAGCCTAAAGATTCAATTTTACGCCAGATTCGCGTATGACAAATTTATAGTCTAGGATCAAGTAATTTTTCAGTGTAAAAATGTATAGATTGCACTAGCCGTGTTATCAGATCAAAACTAAATGAAGTAATAGTTCAGAATATATTAGTCAAGTATTTGTAGTGGGTGTAACATAGTATTTTAGGGTTGTATAAACATCCACAGGATATTCTCCTGTTTCAGTCGTGAAGTGTCCCAACGACTCACTTGGGAGTGTCCACGAATGGATTAACACATCAAGCGACCATTGGGTACGAATACCAGAGGGTAAACGTAGTGGTGTGCAAGTCTGTGGGATGCAGTATAGCGATGTTTTGGTAGAGAGTAAGTATAATATGAGATGAACGATTACGGGATATTGTCCAATAACCGTCGTAGAGTAACCAATCTCCAACATTGGAAATGCCCACAAGTGGGTTAACACAACCAAGAGGCCGAAAGGGTGCCAATTATCTTTCAATAATGGAATGTGTGTGAGATGAAGAATACCTAGATGATGTTTAGTTGTAGAAGAGTTGAGTAAGAGTTGAGATGAGTGAAAAGATGAAAATAATAAAATGCTTACCAAATATACTCACTTGGGGAAGTGTTATTTTCGAATTTTGAGAGTTAATTAATTTTAATTTAAATTTAAGTTTCTCAAAAAATTTTAAAATAAAATCGAATGAGGTCGATGTGATTTACCTATACAACCTACAAATAGCTCCAGCAATAAATTAAAAATAAAACTAGGGTTGCCACTAACTGACATCACAAAAGTAAACAAAGATTTAATAAAGATAAAAACTTAAATAACATAAATTACAAGGTAAAAAGGCCAAAACCGTTGCTAAGCCTCCAATAAATGACCATGAAGCTACCTAGGGAGGACGAATGCTTAAATTTTCAGGTTAATAATATCCAGAAATGTAAGTAAAAACCATGTAAAAGACATACACATTACATTACCCAGTCTGTAACGTTACATTTTCCTGGATAGGATCCACAAAACTGTAAGGTCACTCTGAGCACTCACCTACCTAACTTTCAGTCTGGAGGGGAGCACTATTAAAAGAAATAAAGGGGACGAGTTATAAGAATTTATTAACAAAGATAATCTAAAGGCTGGAGCTACTTAATTACTAATGCCAGTGAAGCTGGCGGAAAGTACTGAAGATGAAACGCAGAATGGAATAAATAACTGAAGAACGTCCGTCTTCAGACTGTGGAGGAGGACCGAGGAACCATCAACTCTCAGGCCGTAGAGAAGGGCCGAGGGCATCTGTCTTCAGACGGTGGTGGACGGCCGAGGACCGTCAATCCTCAGGCCGTAGGAGGAGGGCCGAGGGCATCCGTCTTCAGACGGTGGTGGACGGCCGAGGACCGTCAATCCTCAGGCCGTAGGAGGAGGGCCGAGGAGCATCAAATCTTCATCAGGCTTGTGTAGCTCAAGGATCAAGGTTTCCAGGTGTTCTTGGTGAGGGTGCGGCACGGAGAGAGGCCGACTTAAAACTGAAGAATAAGGGAACTGCCCTTTTACATATATTTTTATGGAGCTTCTTAGAGGTGTTCCTGCTCTCAGCTCTGAACGTAAACTGCCCATTCCACCACCAGGCCCCTGTCAACTCCAGATATTTACATTTTAAAATTAGAAAATTATTAAAAAGAAAATCGAATGAGGTCGATGTGATTTACCTATACAACCTACAACTAGCTCCAGCAATTAATTAAAAATAAAACTAGGGTTGCCACTAACTGACATCACAAAAGTAAACAAAGATTTAATAGAGATTAAAGCTTAAATAACTTGAATTACAAGGTAAAAAGGCCAAAGCCGTTGCTAAGCCTCCAAGAAATGACCATGAAGCTACCTAGGGAGGACGAATGCTTAAATTTTCAGGTTAATCATATCCAAAATTGTAAGTAAAAAACATGTAAAAGACATACACATTACATTACCCCGAAAACCCCGGAAAATTTTTGAATACAATGAAAAATTTTTCTTATTTAGCATTAAGAGAGCGTTAATCAACAAAAAATTAAGCTAAATGAGTATATACAGTGATAAAGTAAGTTTAAAAACAATTAAAACTAAGATTCCCCATAACCCTAGAAAATTACTAACTAGAAAAAATTTCGAGGTTGTAAATAAGACCTTGCTCTTTCATACACCTTTCATCAACCTACCCTACACACTTCCTCAATCATACATCACCAGCATACTTAGGGGATATGGTTCACATTCAATGACGCATACTCCACAAGGAATTATTTTTAAGGTTTACGAAGGCTTATTTATTTAATTTAGGTGTCGTAATCCGCACCTGTTCTAAAACACGTTAAAATTAAAAGAATATATTTACAAAGTTTTTCTGCTTTAGAAAAGCAGCCAAGGTTTAAGAGCATAAAGCGCTTAAGAGAAGCCTTTAAGCTTTAAGTCAAGGGTCAAGGAGGGTCAAGGATAAAAAAATATTATCTAAGTTTAAAAAAGTACACTAAGGCTTATTTTACGAGTTGTGAGACCGCTCAACACAACGGCTTATTTAATGAGTTGTGCACCGCTCAACACAATGGCTTATTTAAAGAGTTGTGCACCGCTCTACAAAATAAAAAGAGGGATCTAAATAAGCCAAATGTTTTAGGGAAGGTAGACCTTGTGGAGTATTTACAAAACTTAAAATGTAAATGGTTTTTACAAGGAATGAGTTCTAAAGAGGCTAGGCATTGAAGTTATAAAATAATAAAAACCGTAAAGAACTCCAGACAGAAAATAAGGCGATAGCAAAATCAAAAGTAAAAGGTATCGAAAAAAAATATAAATAAATAAAATTTTATGAAAGTGTTAAAAGAAATTTAAAAAAAATCTACGGAGGCCGAGAGTGTTTGAGTTAGGACTCAAGTCCAAGGGAGCGTTTGAGAGGGAACTCAAGTCCAAGAGAGCGTTTAAGTGGAAACTCAAGTCTAAGAGAGCACTCAAGATTAAGAGTGTTTAGGACTCGCCCTTAAGAGTGTGGAACCGTGTTTAGGACCCGCACTTGAGAGTGAGGACTAGCCCTTAAGAGTGTAGACTCGTGTTTAAGAGGAAAAAGAGGGAAAGAGGGATCAGGTCAGGACCGCAACACCGTATTCAGTAAACTGAGTAAACGTCAGGGCAGCTCCCGTAATACAGTAGTCGGGTAAGCTCCGAATAAAACATTAAGAGGGTCTGAGTACTTTAGCCCAAGAATGTTTTAAAATTTATAAGACTCAGAGGGTCCAAAGAGGTTCGATTAAAAAATAATATTAAGAGTATGACACAGAGGGTAAACGTAGTGGTGTGCAAGTCTGTGGGATGCAGTATAGCGATGTTTTGGTAGAGAGTAAGTACATATAATATGAGATGAACGATTACGGGATATTGTCCAATAACCGTCGTAGAGTAACCAGTCTCCAACCTTGGCAATGCCCACAAGTGGGTTAACACAACCAAGAGGCCGAAAGGGTGCCAATTATCTTTCGATAATGGAATGTGTGTGAGGTGAGGAATACCTAGATGATGTTTAGTTGTAGAAGAGTTGAGTAAGAGTTGAGATGAGTGAAAAGATGAAAATAATAAAATGGTTACCAAATATACTCACTTGGGGAAGTGTTATTTTCGAATTTTGAGAAGTTTAATTTAAATAATTTAAGTTTAATTTTGAATCGATAAAGTACAGATTGCACTATACATGGCTCATAAAAAAAACGCCTCTCATTATAACACAAGGCACAGTTTTAAGGAATTTAATATCGGTGATACCGTCTGGCGTAAAAATTACGTTCTAAGTAATGCTGGAAACTATTTTAGTGCCAAGTTAGCTCCCAAATATATTAAGAGCACAGTTGTGGAAAAACTGTCACCACTTGTTTTCATTTTGGAGGATCAGAGCGGTGTTAGAGGAAAATGGCACGTTAAGGATTTTAAAGTGTAGATTTCTGAAAGTATTTAACCTTTTATTCCTTGTAAAAACATTAGATTTTAAGTTTTGTAAATACTCCACAAGGTTTACCTTCCCTTAAAACTTTTGGCTTTGTTAGATCCCTTTATTTAATTTCGTAGAGCGGTGCACCACTCTTTAAATAAGCCATTGTGTTGAGCGGTGCACAACTCATTAAATAAGCCGTTGTGTTGAGCGGTCTCACAACTCGTAAAATAAGCCTTAGTGTACTTTTTTAAACTTAGATAATAATTTTTTATCCTTGACCCTCCTTGACCCTTGACTTAAAGCTTAAAGGCTTCTCTTAAGCGCTTTATGCTCTTAAACCTTGGCTGCTTTTCTAAAGCAGAAAAACTTTGTAAATATATTCTTTTAATTTTAACGGGTTTTAGAACAGGTGCGGATTACGACACCTAAATTAAATAAATAAGCCTTCGTAAACCTTAAAAATAATTCCTTGTGGAGTATGCGTCATTGAATGTGAACCATATCCCCTAAGTATGCTGGTGATGTATGATTGAGGAAGTGTGTAGGGTAGGTTGATGAAAGGTGTATGAAAGAGCAAGGTCTTATTTACAACCTCGAAATTTTTTCTAGTTAGTAATTTTCTGGGGTTATGGGGAATCTTAGTTTTAATTGTTTTTAAACTTACTTTATCACTGTATATACTCATTTAGCTTAATTTTTGTTGATTAACGCTCTCTTAATGCTAAATAAGAATTTTTTTTCATTGTATTCAAAAAATTTCCGGGGTTTTCGGGGTAATGTAATGTGTGTCTTTTACATGTTTTTTTACTTTCATGTTTGGATATTATTAATCTGAAAATTTAAGCATTTGTCCTCCCTAGGTAGCTTCATGGTCATTTCTTGGAGGCTTAGCAACGGCTTTGGCCTTTTTACCTTGTAATTCAAGTTATTTAAGTTTTTATCTTTATTAAATCTTTGTTTACTTTTGTGATGTCAGTTAGTGGCAACCCTAGTTTTATTTTTAATTTATTGCTGGAGCTATTTGTAGGTTGTATAGGTAAATCACATCGACCTCATTCGATTTTCTTTTTAATAATTTTCTAATTTTAAAATGTAAATTATGTGGAGTTGACAGGAGCCTGGTGGTGGAATGGGCAGTCTACGTTCAGAGCTGAGAGCAGTAACACCTCTGAGAAGCTCCATAAAATTATATTTAAAAGGGCAGTTCCCTTATTCTTCGGTTTTAAGTCGGCCTCTCTCCGTGCCGCACCCTCACCAAGAACACCTGGAAACCTTGATCCTTGAGCTACACAAGCCTGATGAAGATTTGATGCTCCTCGGCCCTCCTCCTACGGCCTGAGGATTGACGGTCCTCGGCCGTCCACCACCGACTGAAGACAGATGCCCTAGGCCCTTCTCTACGGCCTGAGAGTTGATGGTTCCTCGGTCCTCCTCCACAGTCTGAAGACGGACGTTCTTCAGTTATTTATTCCATTCTGCGTTTCATCTTCAGTACTTTCCGCCAGCTTCACTGGCATTAGTAATTAAGTAGCTCCAGCCTTTAGATTATCTCTGTTAATAAATTCTTATAACTCGTCCCCTTTATTTCTTTTAATAGTGCTCCCCTCCAGACTGAAAGTTAGGTAGGTGAGTGCTAAGAGTGACCTTACAGTTTTGTGGATCCTATCCAGGAAAATGTAACGTTACAACCTTACTTTACAAATATGCCTAAAGTCCAGTAGTTCTGACCCAATGATGGAAATAAAGTTTTATCTCCTATGTGAGTTTAGGCAAGTGCTAACCTAATTTGAACCTTATGAACTTTGACATAGCAACTTGAAGGATAATATCCACGCGTAATTCCGGTGTTGTCTGAAGTGAGACTGTATATACTATAAACATCCTTCCTAACTGTATTTTCTCATTGGATTAGTTAATGTTCAGTTACTTTAGAGCAGGAGTCACCAACCCGTCTGTACGGTCAGCAACCGCACATTGTACTTTAGTTAAGGGTGTTTAGTAAACTGGTCCCACACAGGTGGATCCCGCGGGATCAGTCAACCTTGGCTCTTTAGTAAATTGATCCCGCTCATTTCGATCCCGCGGGACCAGTTTACTAAATTAATATTTTTATGTCATTTTCTTTAGTAGATTGGTCCCGCTCTTAAAATTAAAAAAAAAATGCCGTCGAATTTCAAATTTGAGTAACATCATGTAGAAAAATGTTGGAAGAATAAAAATCAAATCTCGTTGGCCCCACCGTATTTTTTACATTGTAAGGGATCGAGTAGTGTTAGTACAGTAATTGTGCTAGTTACGGGCAGTAACCTTACGAACAGTAGTACCTAGGCTGGCATGAATTCAAGATGGTATTAATTTATAGTAATAAAATATACTGTCTTAATTCTGGGTCAGAATTATTGAAATGCATACTACCTTGAGCTCATGCCAGCCTGGTACTTTTTGAGAAAAATAATTGTGTCATATTCAGGTAATGCAAAACCGGTTCCGTTATAAAGAACTGGGACTCCCTTACTTTTGATACTTTAAGTAAGTTCATAGGACAGTACGTTCAAAGTATTGAAATGGAGAAAGCATGAGAAAGACGAAATTAGAGACTAAATAAAAACATTTAAATTAAGTAAATTTAAATCACGGAATAAACTTATTAACACGTCTACCAGTAGACCAATACTGCAGAGCGGCCCCGCGTGCTGAACCGGGTGATTGCTGACAAAATGCCTAATCCAGCTGCGCGGAGGGCGACTTCAATCGCTGCAGCAACTACTTTTTCCACTGTTTGGAAGAATGCAGCAGTGGTTTTTCTGTTTTATTTAAACTCAAGCGTCAGCAGTTAGTTACGGATGATGTTAATAGCGCCCTGGCAAAAGTCGTTCATTGGTTTAATGTTAATAATCTACTTCTAAATGAGAACAAAACAAAATGTATTAAGTTTACGATACCCCATGTAAGACAAGCGGAAACTACTGTAAGTACTAATTAAGGATGAAGAGTTGAAACCGGAAGAGAGCACAGTGTTCCTAAGCATAACTTTGGATGCCAAGCTTCAGTGCGGCCCGCATATAGACAAATAATTGTCAAAGAAACAGCTCTGCAGCATACGCCGTTAGAAAAATTCGTGATTTAACTGATTGAGACAGCCCGTTTAGTTTACTTTAGTTATTTCCATAGCGTGATGTCGTACGGTATTCTCTTGTGGGACAATGCCGCCGATATTCAGACAATATTTGTTTTGAATAAAAGGGAAATTCGTTCCATTTATAAATTAAGACCCAGATACTCTCCCTCAGAGAAAAATTTAAAGAGATTAATATTCTTACTGTGCCCTCTCAGTTTATTTATGAAAACCTTTTTTTGTACGCACACGAAAATATTAATTTGTTTAAAAAATACAGTGATATCCACAACATAAATACGAGGAACAAACACAAATTTGTTAATCCTGCAACGAGGCTCAAAAAAATAGGGGGTACGTTTAGATGCCAATGTATACGTTTTTACAATAAACTTCCGAGCCATATTCAAGCACTAAGTCTAAATAAATTCAAATCGTTCATAAAACGGAAGTTATGCCTGAAAGCCTACTATCATGTTAATCACTATCTCGAAGATAAAAAGGCTTGGGATTAAGCTGCTCCAATTAAATTTGCTCTGTGAATGGCGAAATTTCGGACTTCGCTTGTTTATTGTTGATTCCTTTCTTTTATACACTCTGACATTGAATGATTTGACATGTATTTTATTATTTTTTATTTTTTACTTTATTTTTTTATTATTTTATGTGACATTTACTGATTTGACATGAATACTTATTTCATTAAGTATTTTACTTTTTATTATCATTGTGACATTTAATGATTTTTGTGATTTTTATTTACATTGATTTTGAAAAGAACTTGTTATTAATTTTATTTGATTATTGTGAATATGGGGACCATGTGGGTCACATTTTTATTTTTTGTTTATTTTTTTCCACAACTGTCTGGCAGTGAGTACTATAAGCGACCTACCCAAATGTCCTTTCTTTGGTATTGTTCGTCGTTTCGTTGAGCTCCTTGAGTTATAAGTCGAGCTACACGATAACTGACAAATGCTTGCAATGACTGGACAGGTCCACTCAAATCTGTGTGGTTCTTTCTTCAAAAGACTATTTCAGACGCTAATCTGCATAGTCCTCATGTGAATTGAGCAAGATTATGTCTGGACTTCAAAAGAGACTATGACCTCTGAGTTTGTTTCGGCTGTTTCTTCTCAGAGTAGTCAGGTACGAAACACCGGCCCCATCTAGTTTAAAAAAAAAATGACGTGTAAAAGTGTTTGTAAAAACCTACTTGCAAATTAAACATCATTTATCATACACAGATTTTTTTATCTTTCAGGTGAGCGTTGTTTTTTTTTTCAGGAGATCGATCATACTAGATACCTAAAAATCGTTTTTTTTTAATAGTGTCCCAAGGTTTTTGCATTGCAGCAACATTAATGACGTGACTAATACATAATATACGTATATATCATCTGGGAGTATTATCGAACTAGTTTTAGTGTCGTGGACTCTCTAACTAATAGGTTTGTATGGAATTCGTTGATGCACACGTAGTACAATCATTCCGCGCGGCGCACCGCCAATATATACATGCTTCGCAACCTCCGCACAACGCAGCCGCACGGACGCGCAGTGCAATGTGAGAATTGCCTTAGCTGCCTGGCCTGTACTTAGTCTGGCGAAGAATTTCGTCTGCGTACTTTTCGTGAGTCACAGGAATAAGTTTTCCCTGGCGACAAACCGGAAAAAAATTCCCGTTTGTTGCCAGGCATATATAATACACTTAAGTTCCCCTAGAAGTACCAGGGTTGCATAGGCTCAAGGTGGTATGCATTTCAATAATTCTGGGTAAACACGGTCTTCCAGTAATAAATACCTTCTTGGATTCATGCCAGCCTAGTACTGTTCGTAAGGTTACTGCCCGTAACTAGCACAACTGTACTAACACTACTCGATTCCATACAATATTTTTGTGTAGGTAAACTAGGTAATAAATAAATAAAATATATAAATAAACCCAACCCTGCCCCACCAGTGTGGACACGGGCGATGGGCCAACGGGAATCACCATATAAATCCCCCTTCCCCCCGGACCGCCAACTGGTGTAGACGTGTACTCAACCCGTATTTCTTTATTTTATTTATAAATAAATTCAAAAATCAACGCAATTAAATCGCGCATAAAAATAGGAGTGCATAAACCGGAAGAGCCACAGTCCGACCTACGAGCTGTTACACTCGCCGACCTCCTCGCTACTCCTGGTACCCTAGTACATCGAAGCAAGTTGGCCAATATAAAGGTACGAATTACTCATTTACCTGCCCACGCGCACAGCAACGCCCTAAGAAGCGTAAAGCCCCACCTACCTGCGCGTCATTGGACCGTCAAGGACAGCCTACCCTGTGGAGTGGACCATCGCTGTGTGCGAAAACAAATCTGCACATCACACTGCTACAATACTCTATCTCTGCGGGCGTCAGTTCGCGCAGTACCTCCTTGCATTTATCTTCTCCTGGTACATTGGCCGATTTTCTTAATCAAAGTTGCGCAGGTTATTTACAAATAATTGAGCCAGCCACAAGACAGCACATAACTGCTAACCTATTTTCTCTGATTTATTATCTCCTGGTACTCGGAATGGATGAAATGAGTGGCAAATCCCTTTCCGAATCGAACATTACCGAACAACTCGAACAATGCACCCCGCCTAACTTCGTATCTCATTCTCGACGCCACAAGAGGTCGGTAGAAGATCTTTATAACTACGACTCTGACTTCCGCGCTTTCAAGGAGGAAGTCAAAGAATTGATATCATCTTTAATGTCACCACAACAAGGAGAGATTAAGAAGATCTACCAGACTCTAATGGAAATCAAAACCACTAACAGCAATATAGAATCCTCCATGGCCTTTCTGGCCGCACAAAATGAAGAACTGAAGTCCAAAATTGAACATCTCGAAGAACAATCTAAAAATGATAGAAACTGCATCACAATTTTAGAGGACAAAATAGAAGACCTGCAAAGAGGTAGCAGAAAGGCGAATTTCGAGATCAAAAACGTCCCAAAAATAGCTAAGGAATCTGTTTCATCCACCAAGTTTCTGAACGCACCTTTTTGACGTTTGACAGATTACGTTTCGTTGTCTGTGCGATGACGTTTTTGCT
Organism: Xestia xanthographa; assembly: GCA_905147715.2. Lineage (NCBI taxonomy): Eukaryota > Metazoa > Arthropoda > Insecta > Lepidoptera > Noctuidae > Xestia > Xestia xanthographa. The sequence goes on from LR990652.1 coordinate 21,521,294, forward strand.
TGTCAGTGCAAGATTGGTTTGGAAAAAGCTTGCTTCCGTGGTCTTGTAGTTTTGGTACACGCTGTTTCGTGTAATTATTGTTTGAAAACTTTGAGTTATGGTTAATCCGATACAATCCTGATCGGTGTTTGATGTTTTGTTGATAATTGAGTGAAAATTGAGAAATCTCGCCATTTTGGGTCTTGACCGCGAGTGATTTGTTGGTTATGTCCGGCCTTTTGTGTCATTTGAACGCCGGTAATTTCCTAAATTCAGTGCTGGACTATTATATCCCCGATTGGGTTAGCAAACCGGGATAAAATTCAGTTGGACATTCGTGAAAGGTGCCACGTGTGGGATCTGAAGGTTTGATCCTGGAGTCGACGGTGCGCGCTGTGGGCGTCCATGGAACCGTCGTAATCTCACATAACTTCACATACACCACACAAACCACAGATATACTGTAACGTTACATTTTCCTGGATAGGATCCACAAAACTGTAAGGTCACTCTGAGCACTCACCTTACCTAACTTTCAGTCTGGAGGGGAGCACTATTAAAAGAAATAAAGGGGACGAGTTATAAGAATTTATTAACAAAGATAATCTAAAGGCTGGAGCTACTTAATTACTAATGCCAGTGAAGCTGGCGGAAAGTACTGAAGATGAAACGCAGAATGGAATAAATAACTGAAGAACGTCCGTCTTCAGACTGTGGAGGAGGACAGAGGAACCATCAACTCTCAGGCCGTAGAGAAGGGCCGAGGGCATCCGACTTCAGACGGTGGTGGACGGCCGAGGACCGTCAATCCTCAGGCCGTAGGAGGAGGGCCGAGGGCATCCGTCTTCAGACGGTGGTGGACGGCCGAGGACCGTCAATCCTCAGGCCGTAGGAGGAGGGCCGAGGAGCATCAAATCTTCATCAGGCTTGTGTAGCTCAAGGATCAAGGTTTCCAGGTGTTCTTGGTGAGGGTGCGACACGGAGAGAGGCCGACTTAAAACCGAAGAATAAGGGAAACTGCCCTTTTACATATATTTTTATGGAGCTTCTTAGAGGTGTTCCTGCTCTCAGCTCTGAACGTAGACTGCCCATTCCACCACCAGGCTCCTGTCAACTCCACATAATTTACATTTTAAAATTAGAAAATTATTAAAAAGAAAATCGAATGAGGTCGATGTGATTTACCTATACAACCTACAAATAGCTCCAGCAATAAATTAAAAATAAAACTAGGGTTGCCACTAACTGACATCACAAAAGTAAACAAAGATTTAATAAAGATAAAAACTTAAATAACATAAATTACAAGGTAAAAAGGCCAAAGCCGTTGCTAAGCCTCCAAGAAATGACCATGAAGCTACCTAGGGAGGACGAATGCTTAAATTTTCAGGTTAATAATATCCAAAAATGTAAGTAAAAAACATGTAAAAGAGATACACATTACATTACCCCGAAAACCCCGGAAAATTTTTGAATACAATGAAAAATTTTCTTATTTAGCATTAAGAGAGCGTTAATCAACAAAAAATTAAGCTAAATGAGTATATACAGTGATAAAGTAAGTTTAAATACAATTAAAACTAAGATTCCCCATAACCCCAGAAAATTACTAACTAGAAAAAATTTCGAGGTTGTAAATAAGACCTTGCTCTTTCATACACCTTTCATCAACCTACCCTACACACTTCCTCAATCATACATCACCAGCATACTTAGGGGATATGGTTCACATTCAATGACGCATACTCCACAAGGAATTATTTTTAAGGTTTACGAAGGCTTATTTATTTAATTTAGGTGTCGTAATCCGCACCTGTTCTAAAACCCGTTAAAATTAAAAGAAATTATTTACAAAGTTTTTCTGCTTGAGAAAAGCAGCCAAGGTTTAAGAGCATAAAGCACTTAAGAGAAGCCTTTAAGCTTTAAGTCAAGGGTCAAGGAGGGTCAAGGATAAAAAATTATTATCTAAGTTTAAAAAAAGTACACTAAGGCTTATTTAACGAGTTAATGCGACCGCTCGACACAACGGCTTATTTAATGAGTTGTGCACCGCTCAACACAATGGCTTATTTAAAGAGTTGTGCACTGCTCTACAAAATAAAAAGAGGAATCTAAATTAGCCAAAAGTTTTAGGGAAGGTAGACCTTGTGGAATATTTACAGAACTTAAAATCTTAATGGTTTTTACAAGGAATGAGTTAAAGAGGCTAGGCATTGAAGTTATAAAATAATAAAAACCGTAAAGAACTCCAGACAGAAAATAAGGCGATAGCAAATTCAAAAGTAAAAGGTATCGAAAAAAAATATAAATAAATAAAATATTATGAAAGTGATAAAAGAAATTTTAAATAAAATCTACGGAGGCCGAGAGTATTTGAGTTAGGACTCAAGTCCAAGGGAGCGTTTGAGAGGGAACTCAAGTCAAAGAGAGCGTTTGAGAGGGAACTCAAGTCCACGAGAGCGTTTGAGAGGGAACTCAAGTCCACGAGAGCGTTTGAGAGGGAACTCAAGTCCAAGAGAGCGTTTAAGAGAGAACTCAAGTCTAAGAGAGCACTCAAGATTAAGAGTGTTTAGGACTCGCCCTTAGTGTGGACCCGTGTTTAGGACCCGCACTTGAGAGTGAGGACTAGCCCTTAAGAGTGTGAACTCGTGTTTAGGACCCACACTTGAGAGTGTGGACTCGTGTTTAAGAGGAGAAGAAGGGAAAGAGGGATCAGGTCAGGACCGTAACACCGTATTCAGTAAACTGAGTAAACGTCAGGGCAGCTCCCGTAATACAGTAGTCGGGTAAGCTCCGAATAAAACATTAAGAGGGTCTGAGCACTTGAGCCCAAGAATGTTTAAAAATTTAAAAGACAGAGGAGGGTCCAAAGAGGTTCGATTAAAAAATAATATTAAGAGTATGACACAGAGGGTGCAAAGAGGTTTGATTAAAAATATCGTAAACCAATAAAAACTGTATAGTGGTAAAATTTGGAACTAATGCATAAAAAGTATGATAAACTTTAGAACCTATTTTGGCCACCGCAAAGTTTGATTAAAAACTTTTTGCTGCTGCAAAAGAACTAGATCTCTATGGGCCTGTTACCTAGCAACGCGTGACAAATAACAAGTCAACCCAAAATAATTTTATGCAATTTTACCCGACTAGGGTGAAACTCAAAAAGGAGGTTATGTATATTATCTGTATGTATGTAAGTACGTTTTTTATCGAAAAATGAGGATTTTTTAACGAGTATGTTTATAAGATTTTGGTGTTATTGAATAAGAATATCACCCAAAATTATCATAACTCAGTCTAGATTTAATTCGTTAGAATTTCTTAGAAAAATCTAGATTTAGTTATTTTATTATAGCCCAAGGATTCAATTTTACGCAAAATTCGCGTATGGCAAATTTATAGTTTAGGATCAAGTATTTTTTAGTGTAAAAATGTATAGATTGCACTAGCCGTGTTTTCAGATCAAAACTAAATGAAGTAATCTTTAAAGTGTTAATAGTTCAGAACATATTAGTAAAGTATTTGTAGTGGGTGTAACGTAGTATTTTAGGGTTGTATAAACATCCACAGGATATTCTCCTGTTTCAGTCGTGAAGTGTCCCAACGACCCACTTGGGAGTGTCCACGAATGGATTAACACATCAAGCGACCATTGGGTACGAATACCAGAGGGTAAACGTAGTGGTGTGCAAGTCTGTGGGATGCAGTATAGCGATGTTTTGGTAGAGAGTAAATATAATATGAGATGAACGATTACGGGATATTGTCCAATAACCGTCGTAGAGTAACCAATCTCCAACCTTGGCAATGCCCACAAGTGGGTTAACACAACCAAGAGGCCGAAAGGGTGCCAATTATCTTTCGATAATGGAATGTGTGTGAGGTGAGGAATACCTAGATGATGTTTAGTTGTAGAAGAGTTGACTAAGAGTTGAGATGAGTAAAAAGATGAAAATAATAAAATGCTTACCAAATATACTCACTTGGGGAAGTGTTATTTTCGAATTTTGAGAAGTGCAGAATGCCTAGAAATAATTTAAGAGGGGTGGGTTAGTAAATATTTGGGCGCCAGTCTGTAACGTTACATTTTCCTGGATAGGATCCACAAAACTGTAAGGTCACTCTGAGCACTCACCTACCTAACTTTCAGTCTGGAGGGGAGCACTATTAAAAGAAATAAAGGGGACGAGTTATAAGAATTTATTAACAAAGATAATCTAAAGGCTGGAGCTACTTAATTACTAATGCCAGTGAAGCTGGCGGAAAGTACTGAAGATGAAACGCAGAATGGAATAAATAACTGAAGAACGTCCGTCTTCAGACTATGGAGGAGGACAGAGGAACCATCAACTCTCAGGCCGTAGAGAAGGGCCGAGGGCATCCGACTTCAGACGGTGGTGGACGGCCGAGGACCGTCAATCCTCAGGCCGTAGGAGGAGGGCCGAGGGCATCCGTCTTCAGACGGTGGTGGACGGCCGAGGACCGTCAATCCTCAGGCCGTAGGAGGAGGGCCGAGGAGCATCAAATCTTCATCAGGCTTGTGTAGCTCAAGGATCAAGGTTTCCAGGTGTTCTTGGTGAGGGTGCGACACGGAGAGAGGCCGACTTAAAACCGAAGAATAAGGGAAACTGCCCTTTTACATATATTTTTATGGAGCTTCTTAGAGGTGTTCCTGCTCTCAGCTCTGAACGTAGACTGCCCATTCCACCACCAGGCTCCTGTCAACTCCACATAATTTACATTTTAAAATTAGAAAATTATTAAAAAGAAAATCGAATGAGGTCGATGTGATTTACCTATACAACCTACAAATAGCTCCAGCAATAAATTAAAAATAAAACTAGGGTTGCCACTAACTGACATCACAAAAGTAAACAAATATTTAATAAAGATAAAAACTTAAATAACATAAATTACAAGGTAAAAAGGCCAAAGCCGTTGCTAAGCCTCCAAGAAATGACCATGAAGCTACCTAGGGAGGACGAATGCTTAAATTTTCAGGTTAATAATATCCAAAAATGTAAGTAAAAAACATGTAAAAGAGATACACATTACAATACTTACACCCCACCCAGATAAGACGTGACCAGGACTGCGTCACATCACCGGTACCAACGTGATGGGTAAGTGTAACTAATATTTGTTTTCCCCTTGTCGATTGGAAGAGTATTGTTTGATTAGGGCTCCGCGTAATCGCGGACATCGTGAGTCTGCTGGTGCAGTCTCACACAACTGGTAGCAGAGCGTGGTTTAATTGTTAAATTCACCACTTATTGTCGAGTTAAAAGTATTGAGAGGTCCGATTTGTTGCCCGTCAGCCTGACTCAAATTAAACATAGTCAACATAGATTGTTTGACATAATATATTATGATATGTAGTGTCCCTTGTGGCTTGTACTTTAATTTGTTAATGTATAAACAAGGTATTGCTTGTACAGGGTCGGATTTGAACTTGTAATAATTCAAACTAAGTTTTATTATTTGGTTTAAATTGTAGTTGGGTCCGGGAAAATTATTCCTGTGGATTATTTAATTGAATTTAATTTGTTTATTTGATATTTGTCCCAATGGCTTCATTGAAAGCTGTAAACCAAGCCATTGGTGGATTGACCTCACAGCTAAGATGGTTTGCCTCAGCTGCTGCGACCGCTGAGCGTCGAGACCTGGAAGAGGCCACGCTTGCCCGGTATGAGCAGTTGAATGCGAGATTGACTGCGGTTGACACTTTGTTTGCTCGCTTCAATGAAGTGATTTTGGACTTGGACCTGGAAACATTGGGTCAAGCAGCCCGTGATAAGGTTGTTGCGGATTATGACCAGATGTTGAACCTGGGTGACATAATAAGTATGCGCGCCAGGGAAATTTTGAAGAGTCGGGACCCTGCCCAGGTCAAAACAGAGACCTCTGTTGTTGCAGGCCCTGGACTTTTGGGTAGACTGCCTACCCTGGAGCTGCCACATTTTGACGGTCACTTGGACCATTGGTTAAGCTTCAGGAACCTGTTTGACAGTTTGGTTGATGCGCGCTCTGACCTCCGACCGGCCCAGAAGTTGGCTTATTTGTTGTCAGCCCTAGGAGGTGAGGCTCGAGCCTTGGTGCAGCACTTGCCGGTGACCGACTCGGCCTATCCCACTGCTCTGGAACTTCTATCCCGACGGTACCAGAACAAACGTTGCCTGGCTGATGTCCATATTGACCAGATCTTGGGGTTGCCGGCCATCACCAGAATGTCAGCGTTGCGTGCTGACCTTTTGAATCCATTGCTGGCAGCAACCAACGCCTTGAAACGATTGGAGTTGCCGGTGGACTATTGGTCCTATTTTTTGGTACACTTAGTGTTGCAGCGGCTTCCGTCAGACTTGAGGTCCCGTTTTGAGCAGAAGTATGGTGGGGATAGTGCCACCCATCTTCCCCCCTTTGAGGACCTCGTTAAATTTTTGGAGGATGAGTGTCGTTTCCTCGACAACGCCCGTGGTGCCACGGGGTCAAGCCAACCGCCCTCTCGGCCGAGGGCCCAGGGACGGACTAGGACTGTCGGGCCTGGTGATAGCCACCCTGCCCCCCGTTTTGGTGGCACCCAGAGTAATCTTGTTTGCGGCTATTGTAAGGCCACGGGACATGGCGTACCAACTTGCGCGGCCTTCTTGGAGTTGCACGTGAGTGCCCGCCGCCGAGTTGCCAATGCACGCCGTCTGTGCTTTTCGTGTTTGGGGAATCATTTTCATCGGGATTGCCCCAACCCCCGCCCTTGTTCAATTTGTAGGGGCTCACATCTTGAAGTTTTGTGCGCCAACGCGAACCGCTCTGTCAGACCAGCCTCTGATGGGGGTTCGCGCAGGGGGGGTATGATGGAGCTGAGCATCGGGCTTCTCGCTCGCCGGATCAGAGTCGAGGAGGGGCCTGCAACTTTGACCGCCGCACTCCACCCCCCGCGCCAGTTGATCGGGAGCCGCGCGACCGCCGATTGACCTCCCCTCGTGAAGGCGACTATGCAGCTGCTGGTAGACGACGTTGGCCAGACCAGCACCGCCTTCCCTCCCCTCCGTTGGCGGAACGTCCCCGTTTGGAGACGCGCCCCCCGCCACTCAGGCGTCAAGTGGAATATGCCCCTCCAGCGATAGCGCGCGGCTCGGGACATCGCGCGGATGAGGAGTTTGACTACTATCCTCATCGGGATAGACCCCAGCCTGGATGCGGCGATCGGTCGCCGCCCAGGCATTACTAGGAAATTGGCGCCTGTCCCGCTAACGTACCTCCCCAGATCGACACGGTTTTGTTGCCAACGGCATCGGTCAGGGTCTGGGGACCCACGGGGGACTCTGTTGTGGTCCGTGCCATTTTGGACACGGGAGCCCAGGGTTGCCTTTTGTCGTCTTGGTTAGCGGGTCGGGTGAGCCTGGATGTCCGTGCCTTTTCAGGCACGATTAATGGAATAGGCGAAACACCTATCCCGACTGTTGAGAGACAAACCTTATTTGGGCTCACTCCTGTGAGTTGTTTGGACCCTAAGTTTTTTCCTTCGGCCATTGTTCTGACGAGTATTTTGGGCTGTCATCCCCAACGTCAGCTGTCGCCTGATATTGTCCGGTTGACGTCAGGCCTGGATTTGGCTGACCGCCGGTTTGATTCCCCTAATACAACTCATTTGATATTGGGTTCCGATGTACTAGGGAGAATATTGTTGGGTAATATGAAAGTCTTGCAGCCGAACGGTTTGGTGGCTGTCTCGACCATCTTTGGCTTTGCGGTGATGGGCCCAGTGTTGAAGGCTGCCCCTCCACCTGAGCCTGATTTTGCGTTGGCGTGTGGCTCCGCTCTCTTTGACGCTGTTCAGAGGTTTTGGGAGGTTGAGGAGCCACCGCAAGTGGCCCGCTTGAACCCGGAACATGAGGAGTGCGAGTTGTTCTATCAGAACAACACAGGTCGACTCCGTTCCGGTCGGCTCGTAACACGGTTGCCTTTTGTTGCAGTTCGACCACCTCTCGGCGAGTCCAGACCTATAGCCGAGAAGAGATTGTTGGCGATGGAGCGCCGTATGGCCAGGGATCCGGTGCTGCGGCAGAAATATTTAGATTTCATGCGTGAGTACGCAGACTTGGGACAAATGTCGGTGTCAAATTTGGATTGGCGCTCAGTTGAGCATTACTTTCTGCCGCATCACGCGGTCCTCAAGGCATCCACCGGTAAGCTGCGCACAGTGTTTGATGGGTCTGCGCGGACTTCCTCTGGTGTCTCTTTGAATGATTGCTTGCACTCCGGCCCCAAATTGTTGAGGGACCTTTGTAATGTCATCACGTCTTTTCGTCGTCATCAAGTAGTCTTTGTGGCTGACATCAAAATGATGTTCCGGCAAACGGTTATTCACCGGGATGACAGACGTTATCAGTTGATCCTGTGGCGAGAGAATCCCCGGGACCCCATGGTTGTTTATGAGCTCAACACGAATACGTACGGCCTTCGATCGAGCCCTTTTGTTGCTATTCGTTCGCTTTGGGGGCTCGCGGACCGAGAACGCTTGAGGTTCCCTCGGGCGTCCGCCATCTTGAAAACGGACTTGTATGTTGATGACGTCTGCACTGGGTCTTCCACGGTTGAGGAAGCTATCCTGTTGCGTGACGAGTTGGTTCAAATTTTGGATTCCGCTGGCTATGAGTTGCGTAAGTGGGTGTCCAACTCGCCAGCACTGTTGGAAGATGTGGAAGAGGATCATAAGCAGGATCCTCATTTGTTTGAAAATGCTGACAACCCTGCTATGTTGGCCGTTCTCGGCGTTCAGTACCGACCAGTCCAAGACACCTTTACGTATGATGTCGATTTGGAGTCACCACACACTTGGACTAAACGACTGGTATTGTCTACTGTCCCGAGAACCTTTGACCCGAATGGTTGGATATGCCCGGTATTGTTTTGGGCGAAATGTTTTCTCCAGCGCCTTTGGACCGCGGAACTTGGTTGGAGTGAGCCACTTCAGGAAACCCTTTTGGAAGATTGGCTCCAATTTGTATCCGCACTTCCTACGGTCAACGAGGTCGCGTTACCACGCGCTATCCTCCCCCCTGGGAACTATACTGCAACCCTTCATGGGTTTTGTGACGCATCTTCGCACGGTTATGCAGCTGTTGTTTATCTGCGCACCGTCAGCGCGACAGGCCAGGTGAAGTTGTCACTGATCATGGCCAAGAGCAAGGTGGCCCCCCTCCGGACGGCATTGACCATCCCTAAGCTAGAGTTGTCAGGGGCGGCGCTTCTTGTGCGTCTCTTGAATCACGTTGCTCAAACTTTAGGTGGATCTGTGAACATTCGGAATTCTTACGCCTGGACGGACAGTCAAATTGTTTTGTGTTGGTTGAAGACGTCCGTCCACTCCTTGGAGGTCTTTGTGGCGAACCGAGTGTCACAGATACAAAATTCTGAAACGCCTTTGATTTGGAGGCACGTGCCTGGAGACTTGAACCCCGGCGACGTAGCCTCACGTGGGTGCATGGCCCCCCGCCTTATTGTGCACCCCCTTTGGTGGGGACCGGATTGGCTGACTCGCCCCGAGGATGATTGGCCTCGAACGCCAATTTTGATGTCGGATCCTTTGCCCGGGCTTAAGGTGCTCGCTGTTGGGACGAAGGACCCTCCGTTTGATCCGGATATTTTGTTGAATCGATACAGCTCCCTCGACAAATTGTTGAACGTTACCTCGTGGATCAGGCGTTTTGGTCACAATGCTAGGAATCCAGGGGACAAGCGCCTGTCACCGGTTCTCTCTCCTCAAGAGCGACAGGAGTCACTCCTCCTGTGGGTTTGCTCTGTGCAGGCCGTACACTTTGAGAAGGAGATCGAGACCTTGAAGTCCGGTAGAGTTAAGTTGTCGGGAGCCGTTAGTAAGTTGAACCCCTTTTTGGATGAAACGGGTCTTTTGCGTGTTGGAGGACGGTTGAGGCACTCTAGCCTTCCTTATGGGGTCCGTCACCCCCTTTAGTTGCCCAAGGCGGGCCATTTGATTAAATTGTTGGTGACTGATCGTCACATTAAGAACTCGCACGCCGGTTGCAATGCGCTGTTGGCCATTCTGCAGCGAGAGTTTTGGATTTTGTCGGCTCGTCGTACCATTCGTAGCATCGTCTTCCGTTGCATACCGTGTTATCGGACTAAGGCCCCAACGATGCAGCCCCAGATGGGAGACTTGCCTGCTGATCGTGTCAATGAGGCGAGGCCCTTTGCAGGCGTAGGAACGGACTTTGCTGGTCCCTTTTCGATAAAGACGTCTACCCTTCGCAATAGTAAAATTGTCAAGGCTTATTTGTGCGTATTTGTCTGCCTGTCAACTAAGGCAGTGCACTTGGAGCTGGTATCCTCCCTCTCGACGGAGGCCTTTGTGGCAACTTTGGATAGATTTACGTCTCGCCGTGGGTTACCTTCTCTGATCAGGTCTGATTGCGGTACCAACTACAAGGGTACAAGTAACTATTTGAAGGAAGTGTATGACTTTCTTAATGAGAGCCAGGTTGACATTGGTAACAAATTGGCCCGTCGAGGGGTCACTTGGTTGTTTGATCCGCCAGCCTGCCCCCATTGGGGGGGTATTTTTGAGGCCGCGGTGAAAGCGGCAAAGGGACTCTGGCGGAGATTGTTGGGAGACACCGTTCTCACCTTTGAGGAATTAGCTACGGTATTTTGTCGCATTGAAGCGGTACTAAATTCGCGTCCATTGTGCCCGCTCTCTTCGGACCCTAACGATTTGGAGGCTCTAACCCCGGGCCATTTCTTGATTGGACAGCCACTTGTCGCTCTGCCTGAGTACCCTTTTGTTGATGTGAGCCAAAATCGGCTATCGCGGTTTCAGTTGGTGCAACAGCTCACTCAGAGCTTTTGGAAGCGTTGGAGCTTAGAGTATCTGCACATCCTCCAGCAGCGCGTCAAGTGGACTGATAAAACTCATCCGCCCAAGATAGGAGATCTCGTCCTTATTAAGGATGCCAACCTTAAGCCTCTGTATTGGCGCCGGGGGCGCATTCTCAATTTGGTGGCTGGCACCGACGGGGTACCTCGTTTTGCTGAGGTTTTAGTGGATGGATCGGTTATGAAGAGAGCGGTCGCAACCTTGTCAAGACTGCCAATTGATTAGCGGACGGGACGGCCCGTCCGGGGGGGGTAGATGTTTCATCCACCAAGTTTCTGAACGCACCTTTTTGACGTTTGACAGATTACGTTTTGTTGTCTGTGCGATGACGTTTTTGCTTGTCAGTGCAAGATTGGTTTGGAAAAAGCTTGCTTCCGTGGTCTTGTAGTTTTGGTACACGCTGTTTCGTGTAATTATTGTTTGAAAACTTTGAGTTATGGTTAATCCGATACAATCCTGATCGGTGTTTGATGTTTTGTTGATAATTGAGTGAAAATTGAGAAATCTCGCCATTTTGGGTCTTGACCGCGAGTGATTTGTTGGTTTTGTCCGGCCTTTTGTGTCATTTGAACGCCGGTAATTTCCTAAATTCAGTGCTGGACTATTATATCCCCGATTGGGTTAGCAAACCGGGATAAAATTCAGTTGGACATTCGTGAAAGGTGCCACGTGTGGGATCTGAAGGTTTGATCCTGGAGTCGACGGTGCGCGCTGTGGGCGTCCATGGAACCGTCGTAATCTCACATAACTTCACATACACCACACAAACCACAGATATACTTACACCCCACCCAGATAAGACGTGACCAGGACTGCGTCACATCACCGGTACCAACGTGATGGGTAAGTGTAACTAATATTTGTTTTCCCCTTGTCGATTGGAAGAGTATTGTTTGATTAGGGCTCCGCGTAATCGCGGACATCGTGAGTCTGCTGGTGCAGTCTCACACAGAATCCAAAGAAGATCTGATAAAAATGACAGTATGTTTATCCAATGTAGTAGGCTGTAATATCACAAAACCGGATATTAGTGACATATATCGAGTAAAAAACAAACGATCTAGCACAAAAAATAGCCCTATTATAGTTGAGCTAAAGTCGACTATCCTTAAATCAGACCTCTTGAAGTCAACTAAAGCTTTTAATAGGAAACAAAATGGAAAATTATGTGCGGAACATCTCGGATATAAGACAGATGAGAATACGCCAATATACATCTCGGAACAGTTAACTACAAGAGGAGCTCGACTACACTATCTTGCTCGTGACCTGGCAAAATCTAAGGAATATAAATACTGCTGGACAGCGTACGGGAAGGTATACATTAAGAAGGATGATGATTCTCCTACTATTGTCATAAATTGTGAGTCACAGGTACATCACCTATTACAGCTTAAATGACTAGTTTTCATCTTACAAGCGACCTACAGTTGTTACTTTATTTTATTACTATATTTCACCTATTTGTTAGACTTTCATCGGTTTTTGAAACTCTTAAAATTAATTAGAATTAAGTTAAACAATAAGTTACGTAATAAGTTATTTTTTGTTTACCAATCGCGCCATAACACTCATTCTTCATCACTCAAACCTACATTCAATCCGGATACCAAACTCACAAACTTACAAACCAAACATACATCTACACACTCACAGACACACACATCCACCCTTACCCACACACGAAATAATAATACGAATATAATTACGTTATCCTGCATTTATAAAACTTATCTAAATGGATAATACTCTACTCACTTTGAATGACATCGACAATTCCGAAATAGCACAAGTGTTTGATTGTGATATTGCTGACTTCACTAAGCATACAGCACCTAACTCTTCCGGCTTTGCCATTGTTTCGCAGAATATTAGATCTGTCTACTCTAATTTTGATGATCTTCAATTAAATTTACTCAATCTTGGCATGGATATTGATCTGGTAATCCTAACCGAATGTAGGTTGAATTCAAATAAACCAATACCTCAAATAACTAACTATAATTCGTACCAAACTACAAACCATCTGAATAAGGCTGACGGTGTAGTAGCCTATATTAAAAGCACAAACAAAAATAAAACAAGTGAAGTTAAGTTAGCTCATGCGTCTTGCTTAGAGATTCATGTTACGCCTGACATTATAGTTATTGCGATTTATCGATCCCCTCCAACTGCGAACGCAGACCAATTTATTCACTCCTTAAACAATCACCTAGCTACCCTTGCGTCAACTAAAACTATAATAATCACTTTTCGCCAGTTTCTATGACAAGTCTTTTACAGTTCAAGCAGTTCGTTTATGGAATGCTTTGCTATAAGGCGTGCTCAATCTCTGCCAATTTTTAAAAGCATGATAAAAAAACTGTATCTCTCTCCTTAAGCTTAATTTTCATTTTTTTTAGGTATTATAATCTAGTTCTTCGCACTTGTTTCTTGATCATAAAAAAAAAATATATATATATAAATAATAATAATAAAAATGTATTTAGGTATTTAAGTGTAATATGTTTTATGTATGTATATGTAAGTATTTATTGTATATATGTAAATGGTACACCACAGGCTACCTGCAGTATTGTCTCTCCTTCCCCCTCAAATCCATCCAAAGGTTGTCTTTAAAAGATCGCTTTTAGCGATAAGACCGCCCATTGTGTCACCCCTTTTATAATGTTTTACATTTGTATCTGTAATTTTTATGGTGTACATAATAAAGAGTATTCTATTCTATTCTATTCTATTCTAATCACTGGAGACATAAATATTAATCTAATATACAATGAAAATGAGCAGTCACACGAACGTACAAACAGACTTAACTATCTCAATATGTTAGCAATGCATGGTCTACTCCCTGGTCACTCGCTTCCCACGAGAGACAAAACCTGTCTTGACCACTTTATAATAAAACTCAAACCTGGTAACCAAACTGCAACCATTGCAGTTATTCACACGACCATTACTGACCATTTCATGACTTTCTTAAAAATCTCAAACCATAATAACTTAATAAGATGCTCAAAAACAAAAACAGCTTTTAATTCGGAGAAAGCGCTTGAGTTACTCAAAGACAGTCATCTATCGGACCTATTAAAACTAGATAACCCTAACACCCTTACTAATAACCTAATCGAAATACTACAAAATTGTGTCACACTCAGTACAATTACTATGAATATACCTTTGAAAAATAGAACCCTAAAACCATGGATGACAGTTGGCTTGTTGCGCTGTATTTTAAATAGAAATCGAATGCAAAAGAGACTTAGGCTTGACCCACACAACGAGGTGCTAAAAATCACATACAAAAGGTATCGTAATTGCTGTTGTACCATTATTCGAAAACAAAAACGCAAACACGACAGAGATCAACTTTCTAAAGCGCACAAAAATCCTAAAAAAACATGGGCTATCATCAACAACATCACACAACGTAAACCAAAAAAAAACAACAAATTCGGAACTGCTAGCAGTTCCGAATTTGTTGTTTTGTTGTGGGTATCTAGATATACCCACTCCCCCACAAAACTCTGTTGACAAGATTAATGACTACTTCTGTAACATAGGCAAACTTCTTGCTGAGAACATCACAACTTCTCAGTCTTCAGCAGGAAATAATATCAACCCTGACTCATTCTGGGCAGACAGTCCCTTGGCCACATCTTTTGTTCTTCTCGACACAGACCCCGACGAAGTTCGAGCCACTCTAATGAGCTTGAAATCGGATAGCGCCCCCGGTTGGGACAAAATACAAGTCTATTTTCTAAAATCAGCACACGAACAAATTGTACCAGTCATAACCCACTTAATAAACATATGCTTCAAGCAGGGACTTTTCCCGGACGCTTTGAAAGTAGCCCTTATAACGCCTGTGTACAAGTCTGGTGATAAGTCTGACCCGTCGAACTATAGACCAATTTCGGTCCTACCGTCTATTTCAAAAATCCTTGAGAGACTAATTAACTCACGCCTAATTAAATTCCTATCTAAATATAAAATACTGTCGCCTTCTCAGTTTGGGTTTAGACATGGAAAGTCTACTGAGGATGCAGTTCTGTCACTAACTTCAGCTCTGGTAGACAGTGTAGATGGTGGAGCCAAGTGTCTAGCTGTTTTTCTTGACCTTAAAAAGGCGTTTGACACAGTGTCTGTCCCCTTACTTTTACAAAGGCTTGAACGCATCGGCATAAGGGGACCAGCTCTTGATCTTTTTAAATCTTACCTTTCTAATCGCAAACAAACGGTTAAAATTGCGATGTACACCAGTTCCGAGTCAACCGTCACTTTTGGAGTCCCCCAGTGTAGTGTTCTCGGGCCAACCTTATTCCTCATCTACATTAATAATCTCTGCAACATGAAGATTGATGGCGGACTCATTTTCTCATACGCCGACGATACCGCTATTGTTTTCACTGCTAAGACTTGGGATAATGTTCGTAGGTTGGCCGAGCGTGGCCTTGCGAGGATAGCAGCCTGGCTTAACCATAGTCTCCTCACACAAAATGCCTCCAAATCCAACTACATCTGCTTTACTAAGTATAATAACTCGCAACCATCTCAAGATTTCCAAATAAAAATCCATAACTGTTCTAAACCCTCCACCCCCGGCTGCTCTTGCTTAAAAATTGACAGGTTACAGCATACCAAATATTTAGGTGTAATGATTGACCAGCGCCTGTCCTGGCACATGCACACCGAACTTGTTATGAAAAGAGTTAGGAAACTGATTTGGACTTTTAAAACACTGTGACATGTGGCTTCAAAGCAACTGCTGAAGCAAGTATACACTTCATTGGCCCAATCTATACTCATGTACTGTCTGTCTTGCTGGGGAGGGACTACAAAACAGAAATTTTTGGAACTTGAGAGGGCGCAGAGAGCCTTACTTAAGGTCATGTTCTTTAAACCCTATAGGTACCCCACCCACAGCCTCTACCTATTATCTGACCTTTTGTCTGTAAGAAAGCTTTATTTGCTGCAGCTAACACTAAAGAAACACACATCCCTTCCGTATGACCCCTCTAAGCCTAAAAGTAGAAGAAGCTACTTAGTCGCTCCAACGGTCAAGGTTAGATCTGTTTTCGCTAAAAGGCAATACTCAAGGCAATCATCTCATCTATACAACTTGCTGAATAAAGAATTACGAATATATTCCATGAAGCTACGGGACTGTAAAAAAGTTGTAACCGATTGGCTTAAAACTAAAACCTACGACGAAGTTGAGTCTATTATATCTATTTCTCAATAACCAAATTACATCAACCAAGATACATTTTGGGTTATTGTGCGCTAGGTTAGTGAATGAAGACTTATTTAGTTTCTTTCGAACCCAAGACATTGTCGCAGGGCTAACCGTAAAAACCGTAAAAACGTGACTAATAACAAACAGACTGAACATTAATTGGGAAGAGTGAACTAAGCATTGCTCATTATCTCACACACCACACAACCTCACTTATACACTCACACCCACACTCACTTACACACTCACTCATGTTACACATACCACACGTACACGCGCGATATGGCCTTTTTCTACATAACGCTCATTTATTTATCTGCAGAGCTCTTTGTATAATTTTTAAGCTACCCATTTATCATTTATGTTATTTTAATTTTTATCTTTGTTTAGTCTTTCATGTTTATACTGTCTACATTTCAATTGCATAAAAATGACAAGTGGAAGTGCGGAGTCTCCTAATACAAGCAATTCCTTGCTTAAAAGGTGATCTCCAATAATGTGTATCGAAATGCCTATTGTAATTGAAATAAACGTTTTTTTTTTTTTTTTTTTTTTATAAATTAATATCAAGAAACTTTTCTACTTGACTGTTCAAATCATAAAATTGGTCAACGGGATCAGTTGACCAATTCAAAAATTCACTAGGTCGACTGATCCCGCGGGATCTACCCGTGTGGGACCAGTTTACTAAACACCCCGACCTTAGCCTAGTTAAAATACTGCAAATTTTGTTATTTTATAAAAATGTATCGTCACGTACGCAAGTACTATCGAGGACACTCCCGCCTGACCACCACTAAGCTTATTTTTGCTTGCACTCGCAACATAGAAACGCTCTCTAGCCCCGCCCCGTTGACTTTTTATAGAAATAATGAATGAAAAGATACCGAATCGGCCGAGCGCACTGACGATGCACGCCAAACGAGAGATATTGTTATTTTGCGCGCCAAAGTTGAGGCTTTCCTAATAGGCCCAAACTTTAAGGGGGTGTGGCTCGGCGCCTTCGCATGTTTTAAGAGAAAAAAAATTAAAATGGTCAGGCGGAAAAGACCCCGATAGTACGTCAGTCTTCGGGTTTAATATCGAGCTCGCGCAACATCCAACATTTTGTGACTTTTTGTAACATTTTCGTTTTCTATTATTTTCTTATTACTAATTTTAATGCAATTTCCTATTGAATACCTTTGAACATTAACATTTATTTTATTTACATTTAATATGAAATGTAAAGGCTCATATACCCTTACACCGTGTGGTGGTATAACCCCTAGTGGAGTGTAAGGCATGTGATCGTCTATATATTGTCAAGTTCGTAGAGTAGTTTTAGAATCAGCTAAGAGATACCATTGTCAACAGATAGGTAATTATTGCCTCATTAGTCTTTATGTCGTCTACATTTACGTTTATCCTAGTACATAGCACGGTCGGACAAAGTATATCCACCGGTTCTCTGACTGGGTTCACCTTAGGTCATAATTAACCTACCGTGTCTCTTGACCTTGATAGATTAACTCTACTAATTAATAAAGAACAATAATTATATGAGATTACTTCAATTTAACCAAATAAAATCTTGGTTTTATCAAATATCACCAACAAGTTGACTCGTTATTTCCTAGTGCAACTAAGAATGAGTGTTCCAGTTAGTTGAACACAGGTGAACTTTACTTTGTAGCGATACTATGGTATCTGCACTGATCAAGCCAAATTAGTGAGCGTCGAGGGAATTTCCTAGGGCCTGGCTCAAGGCCTGCCTTACTGCAGTTATTGGAGGTTTATAGACCTTCCCTTATGTACCTAACCCGCTGCGAAGCGATCATAATCATAGGTGTGCTAAGCATCTTTTTACCTCCTGATCAGATATCTGATATATATTTTAATATATATTTTCAAACTACGGAATTTAACTGGGTGGCCACCCAAAACAAATCAGGGATAGGTCTGAGAGGAGAGTGTGATTGACGCTCCCATTTGCACTTGTAGCCTTCTATATATGTACTAATTCTTGTGTTATAATAAAAAGGATGATAGCTGTAATAATAGAGGTCTTTGAAACTAGTCGATTGAACTATATCTGTTACCATCGTATCTCGGGCCTCCTAACATGATTCTATTGTCTACTGGGTAAAGATTGATGTCTCGAGCTCTCGTCGGGTATTGTAGTACAGATGACCTCTGTTGCTCGTCGTGGTGAATGAGGAATTTAATCGGGTTTAGAGTGCAATTTTAATATTCGAATAGCTTATCTGAAGGATAAGTTATTCCCTCTCTTAAATCTTCCTCTCTCTCTACTTTGATCTCGTAATTAATAGTAGAACTAGTCTGGTTGTGCTATATTGATGAGACCGGAGAAATGAGGGTTGTGCGTGTCGTTACCCGGGCTATCCAAACATTTAAAGTCGTCACTATCATTAGAACAGACGTAATAAATTAGTCCCTAATGTAATTTTGATTGGACGACTAATAGATAATTTCAGCTAAATTTTATAATGAATTTATTCCATTAATATGTGTGCCTTACTAGGATGATTTTTAAGGAGAGCGGTTTAAAACCGTTTTTGTCTAACTTGTACGCATAACCGTGAATATTATATACATATGCAAATTGTGTTTATTTTAAGTTTGTTGGCAAAATAACGGTTTTTTCTGTTTCGATATTTGGATTTTTCCGTTATTATTTCGAAGCCATAGGAACCCAAATATCGGCTTTAATTCCACTAACGTTGGATTTAAAGTTAATTCACACACCAGTTTCGTGATGATGGGCTGGAAGGCAAAAATAAATGAGAACCCGTCTCAAATCGGTAAACTCACTCTCAGGAGTCATTTCTGAGAAAGATGTAAAATACAGAAATGAACTCAAACGAGTGAAAGTAATGTAACTCTAGATATTGATGAGTATTCCTTATATCATCATTAATTACATTGGATACCCAAATTGAGTAAATAATGACTGGGATAGATCATAGTTCTGAACAAATAAAATAATAGAACTTGATCTTTCTTTAATTAAATATATATACTCCAAGTAAATAGTACAAGCGAATTGTGTTGAAGTGATACATCGTACTTTATAATAACTGAAACCATGATGTCCCATTTGGATCTTTTAAAACGTCTGTTAACTATACTTCTGACTATATTTGCCTATCCTACCCTGAATCTACACCGATTGTATTAAATAAATGATTTTGATTAACTAAACTATAAAACTGGTTTTCTTTATAGAATAATTTCCCTTTTGTTGCCCTTTCAGATACTTATATACTCTGAACACTTGTATAGGTACACTTTTGCAACCCGTCTATTAAAGACAGTAACTCAACACAGAATTTCGACTTACATTCTTGATAAAATCAATATAGCACAACCAGACTAGTTCTATTATTAATTACGAGATCAAAGTAGAGAGAGAGGGAGATTTAAGAGAGGGAATAACTTATCCTTCAGATAAGCTATTCGGATATTAAAATTGCACTCTAAACCCGATTAAATTCCTCATTCACCACGACGAGCAACAGAGGCCATCTGTACTACAATACCCGACGAGAGCTCGAGACATCAATCTTTACCTAGTAGACAATAGAATCATGTTAGGAGGCCCGAGATACGATGGTAACAGATATAGTTCAATCGACTAGTTTCAAAGACCTCTATTATTACAGCTATCATCCTTTTATTAAGAATTTGCAAGAGTGTCAGAAGGGGCCTCATAGCGGTCTTGGCTGTCGCTATCCATTGTGGGCGTTGTAACGGTCGGAATTCAAAAATAGAAGCACACGTGTATTGTCCAATGTCTTATTATTCGATTTTCTTACAAGTTCATACAAAATCACACACAACGAACAGGATGAAACTAGATTACGAGCCAATAGGTTAGCACGCGTGCACTTCGTTCGGCAGCTGTCACTCGAATGACCGATTGACCGCCGCCATTACTCGTAGTGACGTTTACTACTCTATTCGGGGTTACCCGCTCATAATTTTTATACAATCGATAAACTAATCGACTAAAACTAAAACAACATAAAAATAATCGAGTTATGATTAACAATAAATCGTAAAGTAATAATTGTGTACTTTATAATTAAAACTAATCCATAATCAACGCGCCGTCACGGCCGTCCTGCATTATCACGCGTCCTCGTGTGTGTGAGTCTCATCTGTAAACCAAAGACATAGCGCCTTATAGTATACTCCGTTCGGTCTCCCTGACTCATCAAATGACTCTTAAAAGACACACATAACATAGGGTCCTACACACATAATATATCACATACGTCAGTCAATGCCACACAGGCTATTTGCTGCCACACAGGCTAGTCGTTGCCACACAGGCTAGTCATTGCCACACAGGCTAGTCATTGCCACACAGGCTCGTCATTGCCACACAGGCTCGTCATTGCCACACAGGCTCGTCATTGCCACACAGGCTAGTCTTTGTCACATAGATCAAAGAGTACAATTGAACGGAAATGTAGTTACTTACCATGGCCGTCATCGGCACATTCCGTCTCAATTCGGTTAGTTGGGATTTCCAGTCCACCACTCAACTCTAATGGAACGTAACATTCGGGCATAGCACGCACACAATCGTGCGCGTATTTATACGTTCTATTAGAGTTAAGGGCCCGCAGTAAATACCTGTCACCATCCAACAGCTCAACTACTTTATAAGAGCCTTTAAATTTTGGGTCAAGCTTGGTTTGATTACGCTCGTGATTTTCAAGCAGCACATAATCACCTACTTGAAATTTTTTTAGCATTGCTTTACTTTTATCAAACCGAACTTTCTCCGAAGAAGCGTTAGCTTCTATTACTCGTGTCGATTGCTCTCTAATATGACTCAAATTAACTTCTATGTCATCTGTTTCTAATGACATTAAGTTTAGGGGCCTAGCAACCTTTCCTATTAACAATTCTAAAGGACTTGCCTTTGTAACCCTACTTATAGTACAGTTGAGAGCTAGCTGAATGTCAGACAGTGCATCTTGCCATGACTTATTATTATGTACCTCAACAGCAGTTAGCATATTCTTTAATGTGGACATGACCCGCTCTACTTTCCCATTTGCGCGGCTTGTTCCGGTAGCTACAAGGTGTAGATTAATGTTGTGTGCATTGCAAAAGTCTCTAAATTCTTTTCCTGCAAAGCATCGACCCTGATCAGCTATAACGCGTGTTGGGGCACCAAACAAAGACACGTTGTATTTTAATGCCTTAATGGCACAATTTGCGTCTATGTTACGTGCATGATGTAATATCACATACTTAGTAAAAGCATCTATTGAAACAAAAACATACTCTTTTGCGTCTTTTTTACCGCTAAGTTTACCTGTTGCATCCATGTGAATGGTATGCCATGGGATTGGGGTTTTAGGGATTGGGTGTAGTTCAGCTTGAACTTTCCCCGAGTTAGACTTTGCCATTCTGCAAGTTATGCAATTTTCTACAAATTTTCGTACGTATTTGTTCATATTTGGGAACCAATAGTGGCAGTAAGCCTTTTCTAATGTTTTCTCCCATCCTAGGTGCATGATACTTTCGTGCACATGATTAATTATAGCCCACTGGAATTCCCTAGGCACTATTGGCAACCAATAGCTCTTACTATTTCTGTCAATTTTCCGATAAAGAAGACCGCGCCTAATTTCGTACGTTTTAGCGATATCACTATTAAGCTCATTTGCCTGAAGTTTCGTCATAATAGAATTAATTTCGTTATCTTTTTCTTGCTCAGCTTTTAACCAATGGTCTGAAATCGCGGTCAAATGAATACGTTTTTGTTCGGTTCTAATAACTGAACACACTGTGGTTGGCAACGGGTTACGGGAAAAGAAGTCTACGTGGCTCATATGTTTCCCTAGTCTATACTCGATATCAAAGTCAAACGCTTGCAGGAAACACCACCACCTGTGAACCCGAGGTGTAAGGTCTACTTTTAACTTGGACGCCTTGACAGCATTGCAATCAGTAACGACAGTAAACCTTCTACCCTGCAAATAGTGGCGAAAATGCCTGACCGCGTTGACTACTGCAAGCGTCTCCAGCTCATACGAGTGGTATTTTGATTCAGCGCTGGAGGTTCGGCGACTATAATACTCAACTACATGCAGTTTGCCATCGACTCGCTGCATTAGTATTGCACCATAACCTTCAGCGCTGGCATCTGTATGTAACTCTGTTGGAAGATTAGGATCAAAGATCATCAATACAGGTTTATCAATCAAAATGTCTATTATATCCCTTCGAACCTTCTCGAGTTGGGGAGTCCAATTAATTTTTCCTTTTCCCGACGTAAGCCCATAGAGCGGAGCTGCCTTTTGAGAAAACCCCGGTACGAATTGCCTAAAGTAGGAAGCCAAACCAATGAATTGGCGAAGCTGAGTAACATTTTGAGGTGGTGGGAGTTCAGTAAGGGCTCGAATTTTACGAGGATTTGGTCTTATTTCACCGGCTGACACCTCGAAACCCAAAAATTCTACCCTCGTCTTAAGAAAACTACATTTCTTTATGTTTAACGAAAATCCCGAATAAGTTAAGGCTTTAAGAACTAGCTGTAATCGTTTAATGCCCTCGCCTACTGTTCGTGATGGAATGATTACATCATCAATATCAATATACAGCGAATGACTCAGTTAATGCCCCAAGGGTCTTATTAATGGCACGTTGGTACACTGATGGTGCATTACGAAGGCCGAATGGCATTGACAAATACTCAAACTGGCCATCCGGTGTAACAAACGCGGTACGCTCTATGGAATTTTCTTCGACCGGTATCTGATGATAGCCGCTAGCCATATCTAACGAAGTAAAATAGTTAGCCCCCACTAAACGCTGTATTTGATCCGAAATAAGTGGCAAAGGATATCTATCAGGTACCGTATTGCTGTTTAATTCCCTGTAATCTACGCAAAGCCTATCACTCCCGTCCTTCTTCTTAACTAGGATGATTGGGCTCGCGAAGGGGGAAGAACTTTCACGTATAATGCCAGCGGACAAAAGTTCTTGTATTTGACGGCGTACTTCTTGTCTTTTGTTTGGACTTAACCTATAGGGTCTACGTTGAACCGTGAGATTAGGGTCAATTAATTTAATAACCAGCTGGCCTGTGCTAACCCTACCAGTGGGTGTACCCTCTACGAAATTACTAGAATGATTTTTCAGTAGAGTTATTAATTGCTCTTTCTCACGATAAGGCACGTCGCACTCTATATTTTCGAAATTGTTTACCTTTGTACCTATATCACAAATAGAAACTACCCTATTCTTTTTAAGAACAAGATTATTTTCAAAAATCTCTATTGAATACCCTTATGTAAGCAGATCCCGTCCAATCATTACATCGTTGGAAATACATGAATCGGGCACCACATGAAACAGTAACTGCACTGAATAACCCTGAATTGAAACCGTAGAAAGAATTTGGGTGTTGCAATTAATGCGCGCGTTACTTATACCCACTAATGTTACTGTATTATATTGTCGTGTACCTGGAAATCTATCTGACAGAACTTGTTTTATTAAAGAACATTCGGCACCTGAGTCAAAACAAAATGAAAACCTCTCACCGGTTTCATCTAAGAGCTCATCCATAGTTGGCTGGATGGAACAGATATCCACTCGACGTTCAGTCCGTGCATCGCTGGCCTTGACATCCACACTGGGGCAGCGCGGCGCGATGTGGCCCCGTTCGCCACACTTAAAGCAGGTTGGAGTAATCGTCTTCTTCTGCGCGGTAACTTCCTTTGATTGTTGAGAGGAGTTGGTATCTGAAATCTCAGGACGTGTATTAGTATTGCGGTCACGACTAGTATTGCCTCGACATTCACTAGATACGTGACCCGGCTTGCCACAGTTGTAGCATCGCCGCGCAATATTCATACGTGGCTTCTTCGCTTCCACAGTTGGAGTAGTCTTCTCACTATTCGGAGGTCCTCTTTTTCTAAAGCTAAAAGCCATGAGCTCTTGTTGTAATTTATTACGAGTGTCAATATCAGTAGTAAATGCGATTCTTTGCAATCGCGGCTCAATTTTTGAAGCATGTGCTAGAGTAAGCGCGATCGCAATCTGTTCCATCGACAAAGACTTCCACCGCGCTAATATAGTGCTCATAAATCGCCCGGCATACGCAGACAAACACTCGCCTTCCTTTGGATTACTATTGAGTAATCGCCATAAATTCGCAGCTGGAGTCTCAACAGTATCATACCGAGCTAAAAACAGGTCTTTTAATTGCGGCCACGTAATTCCAGAATAACTAGATTGGGCAAGCCATGATGATGCCGATCCCTTGAGTGCCTTGCTCATTGTAATTATCAAATCACTGCCGGAAATAGGTTTTTCTTGTAAACATATCGCTCATTAAATTCAAAAGGGCCACATTCCAAAAACTTCATTTTTTACAGGAAAGCGTTTTGAAGTTTTGGCCGTAGTTTTTTCGTATTATTTTGTAAATCATATTTTATATATACATGAGGGATATATCATTCGATGCGTATTTTAAACCGTTATTTACCTATACTATAATTTTTACTGTAACTTTCACCCAGAAACGTACAAAGTCAAATAAGTCCCTATTGTATATAAAAATTGACAAAATGTCATATGAATTTATATAATGAAAGGCCACAAATCATACAAAAAATAAGTTTAATTTCAAATTTAAAGTAGCAGTTTTGTTAAATGTTTTAAAAAAACACGAAATAAAGAATCGCACACTTGTGTTACAACAAAAAAAAACATACAAACATGTAAAATCAATCACAAAAATTGCTTAATTCAAAAAAAAAATGTAAGAATCTAAAAAGAAATTGTTTTCATAGTGAAAATGATATTTCTGACACTCCGTAAGTCTAGTATATAAGTGATGTTATTAAAGTTTCAAAGAAATTAATATATAAAGGTGAATAAGTATCATTAAAATAACTAATAAAATGACTGCAAACAAAACAGGCAGCATGTTAAAACTCTTACACAAATTAAAA
Organism: Xestia xanthographa; assembly: GCA_905147715.2. Taxonomy (NCBI): domain Eukaryota; kingdom Metazoa; phylum Arthropoda; class Insecta; order Lepidoptera; family Noctuidae; genus Xestia; species Xestia xanthographa. The sequence continues at coordinate 21,546,390 of LR990652.1, forward strand.
TTCTTAACGAAAAAAATTACAGAACACACCATGTTAACATACTTTCAATGAGATCAATGTTGTTACTACGAGTTAATGCAGCAACACACAACAACTATCAGCTTTTAATTCAAGCAATGTCTCTTACAAAATAAAATTCTTCTTCAAATAAAATAAAGTCTTGACAGGTAGGTACTAGTAATAAAGATGAGATCTACGATATTTGTTTTTCCAAGTTGTTACAATAAACATTAAACTTCTTCTTATATCAGTCTGTAAAACCATCAGTCTCAACTTACATACAATACAAGATTTTAATTAACATAACAGTTAGTTTATTAAAAGTGAAACATCAGTATTAAAACATCTTCTAAATTTGTACAACCACAAGTCTGAACATATTTACCTACATAACATAACAGTTATGTTAATTAAAAACTTGTTTAATAAACAGTATCAGTCTTAGGAGACTAATGAAACATCTTATAGGTTCATATAAAAAGATTCGTAGTATTTCGGGATCACATCCTTTTCAATTAGTTTTAGGATGCCCTGTTTTTTTTGTCTCAGCAACTTGTATCTTATTGTTATAATAAAGTTTTCTTAATGTCCGCGGAGTACCAGATGCATTTTGTCTTCTTTTTAAAGTGGTAACTTGGCCAAAAACTGTATCCTCGTAGGAAGTTTTGTATAAAAACATATTTTTATGTTCTTTGTCAATTTTCATAACTTTAATGTCGGCCCATTTCACCTTTTCACCATCATCATTGGTTGTGTAGTTTCCAACCGCCAGCAATTTAAAGTTATAAAAACTATCATGTGCAAGTTCCTTGACAGTGTAGGGTGTTCCTTTCTTCTTTGCGGTTTTTATTAATGTGATGTACTGTGCAGGTACAAAAATTGGAGAAGACTTTAGCGCTCTTGAGATGTTCCTCTGAATGACGGAGTGTCACCCTCGTTTTGGGTATGCCCCTTGATTAAGAATTTATGGGTTATAGATTTCAGTTTCGGAAACTCATTTATAGAGTGTTGATACATTGCCAACATAAATTTGTTTTTTTGTTGGCCACAGCAATTATCGCTGTAAAAAACCACGTCAAAATCTTCGGTGGCTCTATCATGTAAACTTTTTAGGTATTTATATACGCATGAACCTATCTCGTTGGCGCCTCGATTTCCTTCTCCTTCATGCCAAGCAAAACAAGTTGTGTTTTTAGTGCCTAGCTCAGTTATTGTAAAATTTAATAAATTCAACTTTGAGACGTAATAGAAGCTTGATATTTCACCTCGTGGACAAGGCATTACCGCTTGTAAGTCGTAGACTGCGACGACAAAGTTTGGGCTAACATTTTCTTTGTCTCTTTCTTTTTCTAATCTTGACAGAGTTTATTAATATTAATTAAAGTCTTGTCTTCCGCGTTTTCATAGGCAGTGCAGTCTTCACATTGATCTTTTTTCGGGCACCAAAAAGAAATATTGAATTCATTTACGAATATGTTGTAGTCAATTTGGTATTCAACATGTGGCATATTCTTATCTTGACACAACTGAACGTAATCTCGATACATCGCAGCTATTGTATAACCACCTTCAATGAATTCTCGTTGCGTGTGAGCACGACAATAGTGGCTTTCTATCCGTGGAATGGAATTGATATGCGCCCTAACACCATCCTTTAAGTCAGATGCCAATTTGTGGTGGTTGTCGTGTTTTCCTCTGTTGTCTTTGAGCTGAATATTCGTTAGATTAGTGGTTTTTTTTACAACAGTTCTAATCGTTTTATCAGAAATTGCGAGTGTATTCATGAAGAAAACTTTACAAACTCGGATCCGTTTATTGTTATGGGGCAAATAGTAGGCATGGTTGGGATTTTGTCGAGTACTGCCCACACGAACGTATCGATACTTTGGTTCTAGTTTTGTCATATTGCTATGTATAAATTGTCGTTGGTCGTGTAAGTCGGCCATCTTCCAATATTGTTCGAACACTAAAGACCTTTCGTCAGTGGAGAATACAGTGCCACATTTTAACTTACATTTGTCAGAACATGTAGGTCCCATTTGCTTTGCATTCATAAGTTTCCTCGACTTTGACATGGATGTGTAAGCTTTACCACTGTTTCTCAGTAGTTTGCTTACTTTCGTCTTCCACAAGTCTGGATTGGCTTTTCATTTGCGAGTTCTCCTTTGGGGATCTGTATCAGGAGGCTCAACACTAGAAGGGTCTGAACCAACTGATTGGTAATCAACGCTAGGTGGCTGTGTATCGATGTTAGGTGACTGGTGATCTACGCTAGGTGGCTGAAATTCATGGCTGTGTGAATGGTAATCAACACTTGGTTGCTCGGCATCAACGCTTGGTGGCTCGCTTTCAACGCTTGGTGGCTGAGTTGGGCTGACAGGCTGGGATTCAATGCTAGGTGGTTGTATATCGTTACTTGGTGTATATATTTGACTCTTCCTGACTGATTTAAGCTTCTTCCTTCCTACATTCATTGATTGTTCAATGAAGTTAGAAAGGTTCACGGAACATCCAGCTTTTGGTGATAAACCTTCATCGGAGTCTGAAATCGCTTCTGCGTCAGGTCGAAGATTGAAGTCAGGATCCTTTACGCTATCATCTGACGAGAAATCATCCGTACTGCTGCTTGAACTCGAAGATTCACTGGAGCTGCTGTCTGATTCACATTCTGTACTTTCCTCAACAACGAAATTAGCTCTTTTTTCTGGACTTCTCAAATCAGACACAGCACTTTCATCAAGTATCGACAGACTAAGATTATTTAGGCTGTCTGCTATGGAATTTGTATCACAAGAACTATCAGACAAGAAGGACGGGGACGGCAAGCTTTGATCGGCGAAGTTGGAAGTTGAGACAAACTTTGTGTTAATGTGTGTTGAAGTTTTAAGATCTTCGTTTTTTGTTCTGACCATGTTCAAAATCCGATGTGCGCGACTATTCATTCTATGAACAAAGAAAAAAAAATTGAGTCGTTGTAGTTACTTACGTATAACTGTCCTCCTTTAACATCGCAACTATAAAAATCTCCAAATTCTTTACATTTATTTTTTAAAACGTCACAGTCGTCACGTTGTGTGTGTCGTAACACAGTGTTTTAACACTTATTTGGCACGAAAATACATTTACTAGCGACTTTAGCGAAAGCAAAAATCAAATAATAAATAATTATGTACTTTGACTATCTATATAATTTTGGTGCGTCTGGCTCTGGTGTACAGTACAGCTACCTACGTAAGTAACTGACTTAAGATATTTGAAGATGCGGACTTTGTTTTTACTGCATGCACGTGTATTTTGTTTCTACGTATTACAAAAGACCCTAAACTGGACACCTTTTTGTTAACTTTTGCGTTTTTAAAGCCATTGACAATTCTACTGGGCCAGATGTAGTATGCACATCTGGCACTATGCTAGTTACCTATTCAAATTGTTTACAATGCAAAAGGTCTGAACTAATTTTGAATTTGATTTGTTTGCGGATCCGCGCCGCTCTCGCCCAATTTGGCGATTTTTGCGCCCCCATTCAACTCAAAGAAACCGTTTAATAAAAATACTGCACTTTGTTATAAAAATATTTTTTAGACATCGTAGCTCACTAACATCAAAACAGCCATTAAACAAAAAGTACATTATTGTTCAAACAATTCTTATCAAAATTAAGGTAATTTTATACGCAAAACAGACATATTCCAAATACTGCACTTTTGTTTCAATAAATGATTATCAAAATTGTAGTATTCAAAATCAAAAGAAACGCATTCCAAAATATGGCACGTTTCATTATTAAATAATATTGTACTCACGTGTTTTCTTTATTTAAGACAGTCACTTTTCAAAATATGGCACTTTTCACTATAATTTGTCACTTCAACACCAGTTGCTTTCCGGAATGTGGCCTCTTTAAATAAAGATGATGTGCGCTTCCGCAGATTGCCGGTTCGCAACTAAAAAGATGGCCGTTTTGCTCTGAAGTTAGTCGTCAATGTGTCAATATGGCCAACGGGCAGTTGTGTGATTGGACCATTTTAAACGCTAAAGCAATGGGTGTCTTTTTCGAATATAAAAATTTGACCAATTTTGATACGTTTTATGCAATAAAAACGATTTTGATTTTTTTCGGAATGTGGCCCTTTTGAATTTAATGAGCGATATGTCCACAGTTTCACACCAAGCGCGAGCATCGTGCTCTGGAGTATCAGGATTAAACTCAGGTAACGTTATTATCATACTGGTTGCACGTGGTTCTCGTATAGTATGAATTAATTCCATCATACTTTGTTGCTGCATTTCGAAAAGACGTTTCCAACGTTCACATTCATTATCTTGTGAAATATTAACGCACTGACCTGTATTCTGTTCCTGATGCGTCACCGGTAATCCCACTTCTGATGCAAGAGTGTCAGAAGGGGCCTCATAGCGGTCTTGGCTGTCGCTATCCATTGTGGGCGTTGTAACGGTCGGAATTCAAAAATAGAAGCACACGTGTATTGTCCAATGTCTTATTATTCGATTTTCTTACAAGTTCATACAAAATCACACACAACGAACAGGATGAAACTAGATTACGAGCCAATAGGTTAGCACGCGTGCACTTCGTTCGGCAGCTGTCACTCGAATGACCGATTGACCGCCGCCATTACTCGTAGTGACGTTTACTACTCTATTCGGGGTTACCCACTCATAATTTTTATACAATCGATAAACTAATCGACTAAAACTAAAACAACATAAAAATAATCGAGTTATGATTAACAATAAATCGTAAAGTAATAATTGTGTACTTTATAATTAAAACTAATCCATAATCAACGCGCCGTCAAGTACATATATGGAAGGCTACAAGTGCAAATGGGAGCGTCAATCACACTCTCCTCTCAGACTTATCCCTGATTTGTTTTGGGTGGCCACCCAGTTAAATTCCGTAGTTTGAAAATATATAAAAATATATATCAGATATCTGATCAGGAGGTAAAAAGATGCTTAGCACACCTATGATTATGATCGCTTCGCAGCGGCTTAGGTACATAAGGGAAGGTCTATAAACCTCCAATAACTGCCGTAAGGCAGGCCTTGAGCCAGGCCCTAGGAAATTCCCTCGACGCTCACTAATTTGGCTTGATCAGTGCAGATACCATAGTATCGCTACAAAGTAAAGTTCACCTGTATTCAACTAACTGGAACACTCATTCTTAGTTGCACTAGGAAATAACGAGTCAACTTGTTGGTGATATTTGATAAAAACCAAGATTTTATTTGGTTAAATTGAAGTAATCGAATATAATTATTGTTCTTTATTAATTAGTAGAGTTAATCTATCAAGGTCAAGAGACACGGTAGGTTAATTATGACCTAAGGTGAACCCAGTCAGAGAACCGGTGGATATACTTTGTCCGACCATGCTATGTACTAGGATAAACGTAAATGTAGACGACATAAAGACTAATGAGGCAATAATTACCTATCTGTTGACAATGGTATCTCTTAGCTGATTCTAAAACTACTCTACGAACTTGACAATATATAGACGATCACATACTTTACACTCCACATAGGGTTGTACCACCACAAAACTCACGTGACTTGATTGTATTTTACTCACGAACAATTCACTGTCGTGAATTGTTGAACGTAATAGCGGCTTGAGAGACGCACTGAGTTTATAATTTTAGATCTAACACCAATTTTTACAAAACAAAAGATAGGAATTACAAATTATGCAACACTGCCTCTATACTGCTAATAAACTTTAGTAAAGCAGGAACGACCTCCATCTCTGAACGTCACTTCCCAAGTGTCAGTGAGTGAAACCTTGAGGAAAATATTGCAAGCTCGTTATTGGTTGATCCCTTCGCGTGTGGGTGTAACTTTCTTATGGGCCTTCTCGAAACTTCTTACTAATTAATAACGTTTGACATATTAATGTCGTGCAGTAAGTGCCCGCAGAGGTTTTTTCTTAACATCCTTTCAAAATCTTTAGTAATACGAGACAGCAATTCAAATATTATTTCAAGTATCGGACCCAACTCCAAATGTCAAATAAATCTCTAATTATTTGACAGTTTAAGTTGCTTTTAGAGAATATTTTTAAGAAGTTAGCTAGTTTCCGTATGCCCTTTGTCTTATCTTAGTGATTTACGCATTACAGATGTGATGTGTTCGTAGTCGCAGTTGTTTTTATTACGTCAATATATTCACTGCCCAACTAAACGTGAGAAAGATTTTTAATCCACGTGGACTCAGCATTTTGATAGCCATCTCAACCGTCTGACCGACTTCCCAAACATACCAGATAACTACGACGACTGCGACTACGGTACGGGAACTTTATCCGAGTTCAAGTTCACACGAGACACGAGTTTTCTTAAGCAATCAGGGTGTGTAACAGTGTTTTTGAACTAGTAAGAAAGTCTTCAGAACTTAACTCCAGCCGGCACAGTTCTGTAAATAGAGTCGAAACAGAGACTCAACAAAAACAAGGTCGGTTATGTTAGACAATACGGTGCACAAGCATCTTATTGCAATAAAAGAAATGGTAATTACTTGGATGAATTTAAGCCTGATTAAAAGCTGCTACGGATGCTAAATGACGACGTTGAAACCAGAGATGTAAGTGTCATTTTTACTAATAATAAGGATATTACACATTGGCAAATAATAGAATAATATATATAATATAGAGATAATAAATAGAAAAAATCATAATCCTTCCATGCCACACTGATTTAAGTACTTTTCAGTACTTCCTTCCTTGAGGCATAACGATATGTCACTATAGAATTGATGCGGTCTGCAAAGTGAAGGCATGCCACACTGATGTAAGTAATGAGGTGCACTTACATACTGTTATGCTCTAGATCACTCTGGTTCCAACGTCGTCGTCAACTATGGCCTTCGTCCGTTAAATAATTATGGAGTTCGCCAACATAATCGTTTTGACCCAAATAGTTTATAGCAACAATGTGAATAATTAGGTCGGAGTCGTCCCTAAACGTTCAGTTAGGGAAGATCTTGTTCATTCAAGATTCATCACTAGGCATTTGTCCTCTTTGCAGTCCGTATTAATGACCTTCATCTGTGAGGTCAATAGTGTGTTTAATTTCAAGCTCTTTGTGTAGTAGATACAAGTTGCAGGCGGTCGTTAAATGTGGGAAACTATATTACCGAATACAAAACTAATTAATACAATACACACCACTGAAATTCTCGTACCCAGCAAAATTAATTAAATTACCAAGATCCGATAAACTTAAATCAATAGAGGACCCTTTAACATTACGCTATTGATTGTACCTTAATTCCAAACTTGGTTAATCCAATGTAGTCTCGTGGGCACCGGAACTGTACATCAATAAATTACTGTAGTTTAGCTAAGTTTTGATCTGAGACTTCGGTATGAAAAGTTTCATTTACAATTAATGCATTACAATGAATGAACAGAGAAAATATCATCTTTGGTATTTAGCTAGAAGCCGCAATTGATTACACGTCACTACGTGTCCTATCATTCCTATCACAAGACTTGATCTCCTACAATTGCATTTCAAAGACCTTGTATTCAACTGAGGCACTAAATTAAATTAAGTAAAAGTTTCCTTGAAACAAAAAGTTTGTCTCAACGAGGACTAATTGCTAAATTAGCGGCTCTGTAGCATAATATCCCGAAGATCTTTTGAACGGTTTTACTGGATTTTTTTCACTCTTATCAGACTGGATATATCTTTAAACTTTTATGCTCATGAAGTGTATTTTCTGATCAACCTCGTGAAATAGTAATTCGTGTCCATTTATTTTTTCGGTTATAGATATTATATCGCCTTGTTGTGAATAATATTTCGATAAATTACTTATTGTTGAGACCGCTACTCTCAACATCGCCGCGCGCCAGTGGCAGTGAACGAGGGGTGCGGGGACAGCGGGGAGTCAGCCAGCCGACGGCCGAGCGCGGGCCCCCGCACCACACCAGTCAGCTGTTGCATGCAAAGACTACAAATAACTGGCATGGTTGCATGCCTCCACAGGTCCACACACGGCTGCATGCGCTTACGCGTTTTCATAACATCTCAATTCTTATTAACTACCAACTGAACGTTGTAATTTAATTATTTCTTCAATACATAACATCTTGTTATACAGTCACTACACGTTTCATTTTCTCCACCACGACCTGTCATCGCGATCCCTTATACATCAATTCATTTAGTGTGTATTTTTATTTCTGGTATGCTAACAAATTGGAGTTTAATAATGAAATAAGTTTGAGTCCATGGTAAAACATAATCAGGATGAAGGGAAGCTTAAATTCCGGAACTAATTATGTTTGTTGAATTTGTTGTTTGTTGAATTAAGAAGCAATTAAATGTCAGAAGTAATTAATACTGTTCATTTGAAAGTTTACCAACGAGAACTTTATCAACTGTGACCTGGAGCCGCTTGTGTTAAATTGACTTTGTGTTTAAGTTTGTACTAAGAGTAATTGATGACAGAGCTCAATAACGCACAGTTTTTACAGTTTAGATTTTCATTGTGAAATCATTTTGATAAGAAGTTTTAGGTAATTGTTGTATGTAGTGGAAACATGAGAACTGAATCTGTTGTTTCCTTAGTTGTCGAATTAAACTTTTTTGTTGTTCTTGACGAACTTTATCGCTGAGTTAGCTGAAGAGTGCTCTGCGGTCACTAGTAAAATAACCTCTTAGCTGGTTTAAAAGCAGAGTATAAAAGGATTCTTGAGCCGACTTTAATTAAGATTGACGATTTTTTTCTAGGACACGCCGGTTTCCTCACGATGTTTTCCTTCACCGTTTTGAGAGCAGTGGTGATGAAATAAATTACACGAAGTAATATGCCTGCCTTCTTTCTTTGAGTGGTCTGGATTTTATTTCTGGTTTTGAGGTCGAAGTCGAAGTCGAAGTCGAGGAGAAGTTACCTGGGTTTAAAATTAAAAGATAGAGTGAAAAACATAGACATTCCCAAAAAAACTAACATAACAGACGCACTATCTTTTTCTCTACAAAGAAAGTGGAACTGGGCAGGTCATGTAGCCAGGTACGCTGATAACAGGTGGACTTTAAAAACCATAAAATGGAAGGGACCTCGCGGTACCAGAGCGAGAGGCAGACCTAGTGCCAGATGGGTAGATGAAATTATGGCGGCAGTAGGTCGAGAATGGCTTGAGAGGGCTAAGGACAGGGAGAAGTGGAAATCTTTGGAGGAGGCTTTTACCCGAAGGGGGTCCATACAAAAGTAACAGTGAAAACTATTCGCCAAATTATTACCTAATACTATTATTATTATTTTTTATAATTTCATCGAATTTTTTATTATTTCTTAATGTTTATTATTGTCGGTTGTTGCATGTGTTAATTTGATGAAATTATTTATTGTTTGTTATTATTCATGGTTTTTAATGTTATTCATCTGATGAAGTTAGTTGGCGAATTATTATTATGATTGGTAATTTGATGGAATTTATTATTGTTTATTTTTTAATTGCTATTATTGAATTGATCAAATTATTTATTGTTTAATTGATTTTTGATGATTATTGTTAGTTATTGTTAATCTGATGGAATTATTATCTAATGATTGCTGTTATAAACGATTATTATTTTTATTGATCTGATAGAATTAGTTAGCGACTATTGTTATTGATAGTTTGATGGAATTAATTATTGTTATTTTTTATAGTTATTATTGATTTGATTAAATTACTTATTGCTGATGATAATTGTTAATTAATGTTTATGTTTATTTTTACTGATTATTGTTGTTACTTGTATGGGATTAAATAAAGCTTATTCATTCATTCATTCATTCAATATGCCTGTCTGGGTTTGAACCCACGACTTACTGTTCGTAAGTCGGGGCCACCACCACTGGGTCACCGCTGCTTTCTTTTTAAATACAGCGGTAAAAACTAAAGGTTAATTAATAAAACGGGTTATTCGTTCAAAAGATAAAAATAAATTCTGGCCTTCCTACTTTACATCAGATTGAGATAATTCTTGTGATCTTTTAGAACTAGGTTTGCAAATTGTCAACACAATTGAGTTTAATTTCCTTCCGCTTTTACAGTAAAAACAAAAGAACGAACATTTTATTTAATAGACGCTGCTGAGTACAGTTATTTTCATAAAAATATAACGAAGCGTAGGCATGTAACTGGCTGGAATAAGTATGTTCGCGACGCTCACGAGAGGGCGCGACTTTATTACAAACATTGGTTAATGTTTGGTAAGCCCAGTTCTGGTCCGGTTTTTAATGATATGAGCGAAGCTAGAAAACAATTCAAAAGTAAATTAAAATGGTGTCAAGTTAATCAAAACCAAATTAAAATGGATATAATTGCTAAACACCATTCAAGCAAAGATTTTGGTAAATTCTGGAAATCAACAAACAAATTAAATCATAAGCCGAGCCTTCCCGTGAGCGTCGAAGGTGTACATGAACAGGGTAGTATTGCGGACCTGTTTCGGCAGCATTTTAAAGTACAATCACCCCTAAACTATGAGCCGCCATTGCCTGTGTCCGATTCTGGGACCGTCTGCTCCGAGCGAAGCGTCACGTTTACTGCGAAACAGATTGCTGCTACAATTAAGAACATGGTTAGAGGAAAATCGCCCGGGCATGACGGTCTCAGCATCGAGCACCTGCAGCATGCGGGGATACACCTGCCACGAGTTTTATGTATGTTTTTTAATTTATGTCTAGGTCACGCTTATTTACCTGCAAAATTAATGCGTACAATTGTTGTACCGATCACCAAAAATAAAACGGGTGATTCATCTGTGCTATCAAATTATAGACCTATTTCTTTGGCGACGATAATTGCTAAGGTACTGGACAGTCTGCTTGTAAGCCAGCTTGATAAACATCTAAAAATGAATGATGCTCAATTCGGGTTTCGGCCCGATTTATCTACAGAGAGTGCTATCCTTAGCCTTAAGCAGACTGTGCAGTACTACACAGCAAGAAAGACACCAGTATTTGCGTGTTACCTAGATTTGTCAAAAGCATTTGACCTTGTATCATATAATGTACTATGGGGTAAACTGCAGTATGAAACGGATGTGCCCCGGGAAGTAATAAATTTATTTAAATTTTGGTACCCTAATCAACAGAACCGTGTCAGATGGGCAAACTCCTTTTCAGCTGAGTACAGGCTTGAATGCGGGGTGAGGCAGGGGGAGCTGTCCTCGCCCATGTTATTTAATCTGTACATGAATAATCTGATTGATGAGCTTAGCAGAACCGGAATCGGCTGTCATATTCATGGGGTATGCATTAACAATATAAGTTATGCAGACGATATGGTTCTGCTGAGCCCATCGATCAGGGCATTAAGGAAACTGATTAACGTGTGTGAATCGTACGCTGAGACCCATGGACTTAAATATAATGCATCAAAGAGTGAACTCATGATATTTAAAGCAGGCAGTAAATGTTACAGCACAATTCCACCTGTTATGCTGGGTGGCAGACCTCTAAAAAGCGTTACAAATTTTAAATATCTGGGTCATTGGGTCTCAGACGATTTAAAAGATAATGTGGATGTAGAACGGGAGCGCAGGTCGCTGGCTGATCGATGTGGAATGTTGGCCCACAGGTTTGCACGTTGTACGGCTCAGGTTAAGGTGACGCTTTTCAAAGCCTACTGCCAATCCTTTTACACGTGCAGCCTGTGAGTGAACTTTACACAAAGGGCATACAGTGGTCTGCGCACACGATATAACAACACGTTCCGGGTGCTAATGGGGCTGCCGCGTTTTTGCAGCGCGTCTGGCATGTTTGCGGACGCGGACGTTGATAGTTTTTCGGCCATCATGCGCAAGAGATGCGCATCTTTGCTAAGCCGTATTCGCGCCAGCCCCAACATCATACTAAGAACGTTGGCTGATAGGTGGGACTCTCCGATCTTACGGCGGTGGATACGACTGCACGCAGTCAAGTAGAAATTCTCCAGGATCGGCGTGCCTCACCCAGCTTAGAGTAAATATTACTAACATAGTTTATAAGTTTTCATTGTTACTAACAAAAATATACATATTTAAATTAAATTGTTCATTATTATTAAGATAACTAACAATACTAACTTAGTACATAAGCATCATTGTTACTAATACTAAAATACTAACAAAACTATGGACTTCAGTCTGAAATAAAGTTTAATTTATTTATTTATTTAATATGCAGTAAAAATTGTTTCAAATTCACGAAATTTGTTGAAAGTTATCTACACTGTCTAAACTTATACAATATTATAATGAGGAAAGATTTCCTCTTTCATCATCATCTGCCGAGCCTTTTCCCAACTATGTTGGGGTCGGCTTCCAGTCTAACCGGATGCAGCTGAATATTTTACATGGAGCGACTGCCTATCTGACCTCCACAACCCAGTTAGTACTGGGTAATACCCTTGGTAAGACTGGTTATCAGACTTTTGGGTCACTGACTACCTGTAACGACTGTCAAAGATCTACAAATGACAACCGGGACCAACGGCTTAACGTGTTTTCCGAGGCACGGAGGAAACCCGGTATATAATGTGGTGGTAGCCCATCCACAGACCAGCCTAGGCAAGCACAGCTTAACCTAAAGTTCGAACCGAGTGTCTGTTATTATTTAGCCACGGGCTCCCACAGAAACAGGAACTACGCGGGTGAAATCGCATAACGTCCGCTAGTAATTTATAAAACTGCTTTTTATTAAACAAATAGCTGTTAACGTTTTGTTGCGGTGATTTATTTCACTTTTGTGCGTCATCAAAAGTAATACTTTTTTTTTTTCAATGTGCCATTCAAACAATCAAACCTACATACATTCAAGATAAAGTAACACCACAGAGTGGTGTAAGCAAATATACCATACATGACTTTAAGTTTTTCGCTAGAATAAAACCATCTAACAGCCCGCTTAGCGTGACCACCGTAGAGACGAAAGAGAATCGACAAATCTTTTGTTTATCTGTCATTTTGTCGATTCAATTCCAGATGAACAAAAGATTTGTCGGTCATGCAACGCGGGCAGGTTGACAAATAAAAAAAAACTTACTAAAGGCAGTTCGGAATGAGCAACTACTAACGCCAGCATAGCTTTGATTATTCTAGGATACACACATTTTATACATATGCACATTTTGTTATATACATAAGCAATAAGGCGAGCATGAAAATATTGAGCCCGTGTTTATTTATTTATTTATTTATTTATTTATTTATTGGGTGTGTTTGTGTGTGGGTGTGTTTGTGTGTGGGTGTGTTTGTGTGTGTGTATGTGTGCGGGTGGATCTATGCGTGTGTGTGTTTGCTTAGGACAACCAACAAAGCATACACCAAAATACATGTTTAAGAACTCTTGTTGAATTTAACATTTTATAGTGTAGCCTTAATTAAAGGCTGCCACGGCATGCATTAAACATTGGAGAAAAAAAAAAAAAAAAAAAAAAATGTTAAATGTTAAATTTTTAAATGTTTTGGATTCGTTACATAATTGTAACTACTAATAATGTGTTACTTACATCAACTTAGAAAACGGAATTGCATCACAGTATCTTGATAAAATCAGTGCACCTGAAAATGTCTCAGTTCCTATGAGTCAATTTCAACAACTCGATTTTTTACCTAATTTCCATGGATATTTTCATTTTCAGGTTTTTGGAAAAACTTTAATAATAAAGAGCAACATATCCACGTTATATATACATTTTCTGAAAGGGGATATTATAATTAAATTACTTAGTGAGTTATTTGGGCCACCGAAATTGGCGAGCCACAGAAATTTTATTATTGCCACTGAAATTGTATTGGTGACACAGAAATTTTGCGTTTGCACCGAAATTGTGAATTATTATATATATACATTGTTTTTTAATAATAAGTAAAGAAAGGAAGGAAGGAAGGAAGGTTTAATGAAAAACTGATATAATACGAATATCGTAATTAATTATATATAATTAATATATATATAATTAATATATATATATATAATTAATATATATATATATATATATTATCGTCGTAATTATGTAATGAACACCTGCATGTAACCCATGTATCACAAATAAACGATTTTATCATTTTAATAAGCATTTTTAAAAGTACAACGTGGTGTACTTGCATAAATCAGTCTTACAAAATTAGCAATTAAGGAACTGATTATGTTTTATACTTCTATGAAGAGGATGGGAAATCATCAAATGACTCCTCCCGCTCTGGGCGAAGCAGAAGGGACTTTCAGACTTTTACTGACTAAAACCCATTCATGTTCCTTCATCGCCCTTTGTGTTCCGGGGCCACGGTATCTCTTTCGAACAGTCCCGCAACCCCGGCAGGCATCGGTCCTTGCGGACCCCTTCCTATTGCTGACTCACTTTGAGGCGCGCGTGGAACACGAACGCGCCGTCGACACGGTCTGTCATCATGAGACGGACAGACGGCGAGCTAGCCCATAGCCCACCGTCCACAGGCCCACCACGTGGCCCCCGGCCACCACTGCATGTGCATGGACCGCACGACTCCCGCGTAGAGTCTCCGGCAGGAGGCGTTTGCCCCCCCCCAGGTTGGGCAGGAGCGCCTGAAGGCAGCCCCGGTCCGTTCCAGTTTGGGGGCCAAACGTCGGAAGTGCTCCACAAAGTTCCACCGGCTGTCGAAGACGAGTCCTAGGTACTTCAAAGTCGACTCGACCACACGACAAAGGTAGGTCGGCACCCAGTGATACCGGAGTGCCTCCCTAATGCAGCTCCAGGGCATGGTGTTGAAGGCATTGGCGATGTCGAGAGACACCACCAAGACAACCCCACCCCGAGAAACCACATCCCCGTCGTGAGGGCTCTCACGCACATGATGGCGTCCACCGTAGAGCGCCCCTTGCGGAAACCAAACTGGTGTTCCGCAAGATCCGGCCCCGACCCCGCAAGGTGCTCGGCGAGGCGGTTTGCAATTACTCTTTCAAAGAACTTGCCCACCTCGCCGAGCAGCACCACGGGCCGGTATGCGGACGGAGATTCCGCAGGGTGCCCCGGCTTCCGAATGAGAACCAGCTTTCCTGTCTTCTAACGAAGCGGGAACTGGCCTCTCTCCAAGCATGCACTTAGGAGCCCCACTAGTCGGGGCCCGAGAGCCTCCGAGGCCGGGACCCTGGCTTTGCCAGGCAAGCCGTGGGGTCCCGGGGCGGTATTTTTGACACTGAGCCTACGTACCGCCTCTCTCAGGTCTACCCCAGTCACTTCCGGAGTGTTTTCGTCGTCGTCCTGTTGGTCCGCTTCCAGCATCGCAGGCGGTGGAGCCATAGGCGGGGAGCGATGTTCCCCTCGCGAAGGGAACAGAGTACTCACCATGTCCTCCACGAGCTCAGGCCGGAGACTCTGCGTCAGTAGGGGGGCCCAGGTGCGGAGTTTATCCCGCATCATCTTGTAAGGGCGCCCCCACGGATCTCTGTCGAGAGTCCCCAGCATCTCCTCGCGGGCCAGATCCTTGGCTCACGAGGAGATGCTGGAGACTCAACATCTGCGCACGTCGCAGATGTCGGACATGGCTGGAACCACCCTGCCTCATTGTCAACGTCGGCAGGTCTGGCCGGTGATGTAACCTAGGCCTGCATGATCGAGGCTTCCAGGAGGAGCTCCCGGAGGATGCAACCCTCAAAGTTCAGAAAATCCAATTGAATGACTTTTTCAAGAAATAGTAATACAATTTTATTTTAATGAATGTCGGGGGCAAAGGACTTAGTTCTGTCAAAGTAATTTCGGCATAACAAGTATTGATTCTTTTCAAAAATCTTCATTAACATTAGTACAATAATTGATTGGTACAATTTCTGTGTAGTCGTGTAATTTCCGTGGGCCACGAGATACCACGGAAACCACAGAAATTGCCCCACAGAAATTGGAAACGTGGCTATTTTATTTTTTTTACAAGAAACTATCAAGGCTATGACTATTATTTTCTAAAATATTAAATGTGTACCAAAGGCTACTTAGCATGCATAAAAGTGATACCTTTATTTCTTGCAAAAATCCTTTTAAAACCTGATTACCGAAATTGTAAAATTTCGTTCCGAGTAAACTGAAATCATGTTCTTAAATTTTTGGCGGAAAGACCTGGCGATATGGTGCACTACCATTCTTACTGCACGTAAGCGCACTACTGTCTCTTGCCGAGCAGGGATTTATTGTTCGTTTAAACTCATTGGTGGAAGCTCAGGACGGTGAAACAAAATGACCATAGAAATTAGTAATTTCGCTTGGACAAACCTACCGTTGACATGTACTCATTAACTATGAGTCTAATCATTCAAAACTAATTAACGTCATGTAGGTCAATCATTACCTAACGCAATCAAAATACTTTTCCCTATATATGTTGGAGATTATCTTCCTGAGAGGTAAATGCTGTGTATGAAAGTGATTGTGGACAAGACACAGAAATTGATAATTCATCATTTACCGATTTTTTTCATAAAAAGTAATAGTCTTATAAATATAATTTAAGTGGCTTCATTTAGATCCATGTTACTTTAATTCTGAGAACAAAAATCGTTGCATTATCTGTAAAGCAGCATTGCGATTTCAGCCTAGACGCGTAAATTTTTCGCCTGAGAAATTCACTCCTATACTAAATAGGAAAGTCGCCGTAGATCCAACAACATGGTATCTGTAAACCATAAGTTATGCACGAGGTCGGGCCGAGCCTTTGTCGTTATTTTATTTTCTCTTTTCCACATGGAAAATGTTTTATGACTTGTTCACATTCAAAAAGCCAGCAATTTATCTCTGTAAAATATAGGTAGCTCCAAACGATTATGCCCCTCTGAACTATAGTATAAAAAACCCTTGCATAAAATGTTATCCCAGAAATCGGAGCTGTAGGAGTAAAACAGTTTTGGAACTGACTGGTGCGTAGCTTTGTGCATAGCAAAACAGTTGAAAGCTTTTGATTGACGTCTCGAATATTTAAAAAACACGGGGCTCAAAAGGCTAGCAGCCTTATTTGTAATTGACCATTGGTTATTCGATTAAGGGAATAAAAGGTATCATCAACATTATCGATGGTATCAAAAATGTTCAATAAAATATCTTCACTTCAAAGCTACTCCAGAATTGGCTATCTATGATTCGATATTGCTTGGCTACAGTCTTGCACTTAATTAAATTAGTCTGCAACCAGAGCCAAGCACTGTTCTGGTTTCGACTTGTTATCGAAATGGTGATATTACTTTTTAACGGTTACAGAAGAAACTGCAAGGTTTCCTCCTTTTTTCTTCTTTTGTGAAAACAATCGTACTGCTGAATTGAGTGAAACATTATTCCAAAATGTTGACTTATATTTTTCTGTTCATTGTGGATGCTTTTCGCTTTTTGTTGCCGTTTGTTCGTACTTTAACTAGACATTATAGAATCTTATGAAGTTTTCCGCGTCGTAATGTTTGTATACCCAATCTTCACTGATTGAGTTCTTTGACGTTAACTAAATAATACGCCTCTATTCACTCCGACAGACACCCCGTGTCGTCTTAATGAATTGGTTCCTATTTCAGTATCGTGCAAACATTTTCCTCAAATTCCTGGAACTCTGCATGTCCGTGTTTCAATGACAGCATCGAGCCAATCATTTAAGAAGTAAATAACAGAGTGCACGTTCTGAATAGTCAAACAGTGGATTATTCAAAATCAAAGCATTTATTTCAAATAGGCCAGTTACAGGCACTTTTGAATTGTCAAAACAAGGATGAAAATTAAATGTACCAACAGTCCCAGTCACAAGACATAAAAACTGTGAAAGTACTGTAGTTGCCCATTCCCTAGCGTAGTTGTTGATATCTATTAAATTCACATAGGTAAATCACATGAGCAATAAAATTGTACTGAATCAATCAAACTGAACTCCGTCCGCTAAAATAGTAAATAATGTTCCTCAAACTGACCCTTGGCAATTTATACACACCCATAGAAAAAGCTGGTGAAAATAGGTAAGTAGTCATACCTTATGGTTTAGTTAGGTAAGTAGTCATACCTTACGCTTAGTTCTTACAAATGGCTTTCTTCACTGAACAAAGCGACTCCCTGGCACAAAAGCCGCGCCACCCGACACTATGAAGATACTTTAAACGTGATGACAATGTAATTAAAGTAAAATGCGGCTCTCTTAACTGTAGTTTTTTTTGCAAAGTAACGAGCTGTTAATAAGAAAATTATTTTTCTATTTAACCTACTTGAGTCAGGACAAATTTTATGTTTTAATTTAATTTAAGAGTGGAATATAGGGTAGCCTAGGAGTATCTGAATATACCTCGTGTGTGTTCCGCGATTCTTGATAGTTTTCGAGTCACAGTTTCTTGAAATATTCTTTCTTTATTTTTACACGGCTTTTTCACATTCTTTAACATAAACTAAAAATCAAAATATTTTATTTCACTGCCTAGATGACTTATAAAACTTAAAAAAGGTGCACGGTTCGGGTTGGTCGTTTCCATGGAGAAGAACCGCAAGAAACTCCATGGTTACTCTTTTCTAAACATTTGGTATTACAATATTATCATGTTAGCTACAGCATTAGTACTTAACTATGGGGACAGCGTAGGCCATGGCACAAAAAATGTAAAACAAGATAAATAGTAAAATAAAAAAAAGCTTGAAGGCTTGGCTTAACCTCAGTAGCATCAAGAGTAGAAAAATAAGCTAAATCACTCATGATATAATTATGTATTATAAAGCGGTTACTTTACCATACAATTTACAATCGGTTTGTTACGTGGAGTATTTTCGGATACCCTTGAGCATGAAGAATTAATTTTTTATGGCATCACTAATTGGACCATCTAGTTAAACTTGAATTATAAATTTCAGTTAAATAACTAATTTAATTTTGAACAAAACAGTCGGCTTTATTCAGCGGTTAAGAAACTTATTTAATCTAAAAGGATTTAATTAAATACTTTATTCATAAATTGATTCAGAGTAAATTGATATTGTTGATAATAAAGAACAAGACGGGCCATAAAAGCTTCGATATTACATAAAAACGCTTTTTATATAACTGATCAAGTCTACGTCTAACAAAAACTGCTCATCATGGATCTTTTTCCTACACAAAGACTACGTTTCAGAATATAGCCAAGCAATTCTATATAATTGGAGGAAGATTTATTATAATTTTCCTAACAGCATCTGCCGCATGGCACTAACAAGATTTATAGACAATCGATGTATTAAATATGACTATTATATTACACGTCCTCTCAGTAGTCACTCCTTTCTAGCTATGCCATCCTACACACAGTTCAGTTACAACTTATAAACTTAGCCGAAGGTTTTGGTGTGAAAGTCAACAACAAGGGCAAATGGCAATGCTTTCAAAGATTCATGAATCCCTTGTGTGTTTGGGAATCAAATTATTCTTCTAAATTGTCTCCTTCCATTAATAGTTCTAAAAGCACCTGAAACTCTTTTCTTAAATTTTAGATTGAAGAACCTGTCCAAGGTTATATGCTAATCTCAACTTAGTAGGTGAAAACAAAAGGTCAATTTATAAAGCAAGTTATCACCAACCTTCGATATAAACGTATTCACAGCGCAATTTTCACGTCGTACGCTGTATGAGTAACGTTCAAGTGTCACCATTTGTTACAGTAATACCTGTTCGCTAGGTTTACCCAGGCTTTATGATTCTGTTATCGACATTACATCGGTACGAGGAACGTAATGCGTTTTTGGAATACCTACATATCTTCATTAGTTGCCCCTGATATTGTCAGTGTTCACATATGTGATAGGCGTTATTTATTGCTCACATTTTGCATTAGATGTGAAAACCGAGTGTTAGTAGCTGTGTGAGACTGCACCAGCAGACTCACGATGTCCGCGATTACGCGGAGCCCTAATCAAATAATGCTTGTCCAATCGACAAGGGGAAAACAAATATTAGATACACTTACCATCACGTTGGAACCGGAGATGTGGCGTAGTCCATGGTCACGTCGTATCTGAGTGGGGTGTAAGTGTAAATGTGTTTTGTGTTGTGCATGTAAGTTATGTAGATTCGACGATATTCCAAAGGACGCCCCACAGCGAGTACCGTCGACTGCCTGTTCAAACCTTCAGATCACACACGTGGCACTTTTCAGTCAATGTCCAACTGAATCTTATCCCGGTTTGCTAACCCAATTGGGGATTTACAATAGTCCAGCACTGAATTCAGGAAGTTACTGGCGTCCAAACGACACAAAGCCGGCTACTTAACCAACAAATTATTCGCGGTCACGACGCAAGATGGCGAAATGTCTTAATTTTCACTCAATTATCAACAAAATATCAAAAACCGACCAAGATTGTATCGGATTAACATTAACTCAAAGTTTTAATCAATAATTACACGACCACAGCGTGCATCAAAAAACAAAAACGCAAGCGACCATTTTCCAACCAAGATCGCACTGACAACTAAAACGTCAAATCAAATCAAATCAAATCAAATCAAATCAATCTTTATTTGTGAACATAAGTACAAAAAGGTGTTATTTATACATTTTAGCTGATCTGTATGTTCGGCCAACGTACGTCATCTGTCAAACGTCAAAAAGGTGCGTTCAGAAACTTGGTGGATGAAACATCTACCCCCCCCGGACGGGCCGTCCCGTCCGCTAATCAATTGGCAGTCTTGACAAGGTTGCGACCGCTCTCTTCATAACCGATCCATCCACTAAAACCTCAGCAAAACGAGGTACCCCGTCGGTGCCAGCCACCAAATTGAGAATGCGCCCCCCCGGCGCCAATACAGAGGCTTAAGGTTGGCATCCTTAATAAGGACGAGGTCTCCTATCTTGGGCGGATGAGTTTTATCAGTCCACTTGACGCGCTGCTGGAGGATGTGCAGATACTCTAAGCTCCAACGCTTCCAAAAGCTCTGAGTGAGCTGTTGCACCAACTGAAACCGCGATAGCCGATTTTGGCTCACATCAACAAAAGGGTACTCAGGCAGAGCGACAAGTGGCTGTCCAATCAAGAAATGGCCCGGGGTTAGAGCCTCCAAATCGTTAGGGTCCGAAGAGAGCGGGCACAATGGACGCGAATTTAGTACCGCTTCAATGCGACAAAATACCGTAGCTAATTCCTCAAAGGTGAGAACGGTGTCTCCCAACAATCTCCGCCAGAGTCCCTTTGCTGCTTTCACCGCGGCCTCAAAAATACCCCCCCAATGGGGGCAGGCTGGTGGGTCAAACAACCAAGTGACCCCTCGACGGGCCAATTTGTTACCAATGTCAACCTGGCTCTCATTAAGAAAGTCATACACTTCTTTCAAATAGTTACTTGTACCCTTGTAGTTGGTACCGCAATCAGACCTGATCAGAGAAGGTAACCCACGGCGAGACGTAAATCTATCCAAAGTTGCCACAAAGGCCTCCGTCGAGAGGGAGGATACCAGCTCCAAGTGCACTGCCTTAGTTGACAGGCAGACAAATACGCACAAATAAGCCTTGACAATTTTACTATTGCGAAGGGTAGACGTCTTTATCGAAAAGGGACCAGCAAAGTCCGTTCCTACGCCTGCAAAGGGCCTCGCCTAATTGACACGATCAGCAGGCAAGTCTCCCATCTGGGGCTGCATCGTTGGGACCTTAGTCCGATAGCACGGTATGCAACGGAAGACGATGCTACGAATGGTACGACGAGCCGACAAAATCCAAAACTCTCGCTGCAGAATGGCCAACAGCGCATTGCAACCGGCGTGCGAGTTCTTAATGTGACGATCAGTCACCAACAATTTAATCAAATGGCCCGCCTTGGGCAACAAAATGGGGTGACGGACCCCATAAGGAAGGCTAGAGTGCCTCAACCGTCCTCCAACACGCAAAAGACCCGTTTCATCCAAAAAGGGGTTCAACTTACTAACGGCTCCCGACAACTTAACTCTACCGGACTTCAAGGTCTCGATCTCCTTCTCAAAGTGTACGGCCTGCACAGAGCGAACCCACAGGAGGAGTGACTCCTGTCGCTCTTGAGGAGAGAGAACCGGTAACAGGCGCTTGTCCCCTGGATTCCTAGCATTGTGACCAAAACGCCTGATCCACGAGGTAACGTTCAACAATTTGTCGAGGGAGCTGTATCGATTCAATAAAATATCAGGATCAAACGGAGGGTCCTTCGTCCCAACAGCGAGCACCTTAAGCCCGGGCAAAGGATCCGACATCAAAACTGGCGTTCGAGGCCAATCATCCTCGGGGCGAGTCAGCCAATCCGGTCCCCACCAAAGGGGGTGCACAATCAGGCGGGGGGGGCCATGCACCCACGTGAGGCTACGTCGCCGGGGTTCAAGTCTCCAGGCACGTGCCTCCAAATCAAAGGCGTTTCGGAATTTTGTATCTGTGACACTCGGTTCGCAACAAAGACCTCCAAGGAGTGGACGGACGTCTTCAACCAACACAAAACAATTTGACTGTCCGTCCAGGCGTAAGAATTCCGAATGTTCACAGATCCACCCAAAGTTTGAGCAACGTGATTCAAGAGACGCACAAGAAGCGCCGCCCCTGACAACTCTAGCTTAGGGATGGTCAATGCCGTCCGGAGGGGGGCCACCTTGCTCTTGGCCATGATCAGTGACAACTTCACCTGGCCTGTCGCGGTGACGGTGCGCAGATAAACAACAGCTGCATAACCGTGCAAAGATGCGTCACAAAACCCATGAAGGGTAGCACTATAGTTCCCAGGGGGGAGGATAGCGCGTGGTAACGCGACCTCGTTGACCGCAGGAAGTGCGGATACAAATTGGAGCCAATCTTCCAAAAGGGTTTCCCGAAGTGTCTCATCCCAACCAAGTTCCGCGGTCCAAAGGCGCTGGAGAAAACATTTCGCCCAAAACAATACCGGGCATATCCAAACATTCGGGTCAAAGGTTCTCGCGACAGTAGACAATACCAGTCGTTTAGTCCAAGCGTGTGGTGACTCCAAATCGACATCATACGTAAAGGTGTCTTGGACTGGTCGGTACTGAACGCCGAGAACGGCCAACATAGCAGGGTTGTCAGCATTTTCAAACAAATGAGGATCCTGCTTATGATCCTCTTCCACATCTTCCAACAGTGCTGGCGAGTTGGACACCCACTTACGCAACTCATAGCCAGCGGAATCCAAAATTTGAACCAACTCGTCACGCAACAGGATAGCTTCCTCAACCGTGGAAGCCCCAGTGCAGACGTCATCAACATACAAGTCCGTTTTCAAGATGGCGGACGCCCGAGGGAACTTCAAGCGTTCTCGGTCCGCGAGCTCCCAAAGCGAACGAATAGCAACAAAAGGGCTCGATCGAAGGCCGTACGTATTCGTGTTGAGCTCATAAACAACCATGGGGTCCCGGGGATTGTCTCGCCACAGGATCAACTGATAACGTCTGTCATCCCGGTGAATAACCGTTTGCCGGAACATCATTTTGATGTCAGCCACAAAGACTACTTGATGACGACGAAAAGACGTGATGACATCACAAAGGTCCCTCAACAATTTGGGGCCGGAGTGCAAGCAATCATTCAAAGAGACACCAGAGGAAGTCCGCGCAGACCCATCAAACACTGTGCGCAGCTTACCGGTGGATGCCTTGAGGACCGCGTGATGCGGCAGAAAGTAATGCTCAACTGAGCGCCAATCCAAATTTGACACCGACATGTGTCCCAAGTCTGTGTACTCACGCATGAAATCTAAATATTTCTGCCGCAGCACCGGATCCCTGGCCATACGGCGCTCCATCGCCAACAATCTTTTCTCGGCCATAGGTCTGGACTCGCCGAGAGGTGGTCGAACTGCAACAAAAGGCAACCGTGTTACGAGCCGACCGGAACGGAGTCGACCTGTGTTGTTCTGATAGAACAACTCGCACTCCTCATGTTCCGGGTTCAAGCGGGCCACTTGCGGTGGCTCCTCAACCTCCCAAAACCTCTGAACAGCGTCAGAGAGAGCGGAGCCATACGCCAACGCTAAATCAGGCTCAGGTGGAGGGGCAGCCTTCAACACTGGGCCCATCACCGCAAAACCAAAGATGGTCGAGACAGCCACCAAACCGTTTGGCTGCAAGACTTTCATATTAACCAACAATATTCTCCCTAGTACATCGGAACCCAATATCAAATGAGTTGTATTAGGGGAATCAAACCAGCGGTCAGCCAAATCCAGGCCTGACGTCAACCGGACAATATCAGGCGACAGCTGACATTGGGGATGACAGCCCAAAATACTCGTCAGAACAATAGCCGAAGGAAAAAATTTAGGGTCCAAACAACTCACAGGAGTGAGCCCAAATAAGGTTTGTCCCTCAACAGTCGGGATAGGTGTTTCGCCTATTCCATTAATCGTGCCTGAAAAGGCACGGACATCCAGGCTCACCCGACCCGCTAACCAAGACGACAAAAGGCAACCCTGGGCTCCCGTGTCCAAAATGGCACGGACCACAACAGAGTCCCCCGTGGGTCCCCAGACCCTGACCGATGCCGTTGGCAACAAAACCGTGTCGATCTGGGGAGGTACGTTAGCGGGACAGGCGCCAATTTCCTAGCAATGCCTGGGCGGCGACCGATCGCCGCATCCAGGCTGGGGTCTATCCCGGTGAGGATAGTAATCAAACTCCTCGTCCGCGCGATGTCCAGAGCCGCGCGCCATCGCTGGAGGGGCATATCCCACTTGACGCCTGAGTGGCGGGGGGCGCGTCGCAAAACGGGGACGTTCCGCCAACGGAGGGGAGGGAAGGCGGTGCTGGTCTGGCCAACGTTGCCTACCAGCAGCTGCATACTCGCCTTCACGAGGGGAGGTTAATCGGCGGTCGCGCGGCTCCCGATCAACTGGCGCGGGGGTTGGAGTACGGCGGTCAAAGTTGCAGGCCCCTCCTCGATTCTGATCCGGCGAGCGAGAAGCCCGGTGCTCATCTCCATCATACCCCCCCCCTGCGCGAACCCCCATCAGAGGCTGGTCTGTCAGAGCGGTTCGCGTTGGCGCACAAAACTTCCAGATGTGAGCCCCTACAAATTGAACAAGGGCGGGGGTTGGGGCAATCCCGATGAAAATGATTCCCCAAACAAGAAAAGCACAGGCGGCGTGCATTGGCAACTCGGCGGCGGGCACTCACGTGCAACTCCAAGAAGGCCGCGCAAGTGACTACGGCATGTCCCGTGGCCTTACAATAGCCGCAAGCAAGATTACTCTGGGTGCCACCAAAACGGGGGGCAGGGCGGCTATCACCAGGCCCGACAGTCCTAGTCCGTCCCTGGGCCCTCGGCCGAGAGGGCGGTTGGCTTGACCCCGTGGCACCACGAGCGTTGTCGAGGAAACGACACTCATCCTCCAAAAATTTGACGAGGTCTTCAAAAGGGGGAAGATGGGTGGCACTATCCCCACCATACTTCTGCTCAAAACGGGACCTCAAGTCTGACGGAAGCCGCTGCAACACTATGTGTACCAAAAGATAGGACCAATAGTCCACCGGCAACTCCAATCGTTTTAAGGCATTGGTTGCTGCAAGCAATGGATTCAATAGGTCAGCACGCAACGCTGACATTCTGGTGATGGCCGGCAACCCCAAAATCTGGTCAATATGGACATCAGCCAGGCAACGTTTGTTCTGGTATCGTCGGGATAGAAGTTCCAGAGTGGTGGGATAGGCCGAGTCGGTCACCGGCAAGTGCTGCACCAAGGCTCGAGCCTCACCTCCTAGGGCTGACAACAAATAAGCCAACTTCTGGGCCGGTCGGAGGTCAGAGCGCGAATAAACCAAACTGTCAAACAGGTTCCTGAAGCTTAACCAATGGTCCAAGTGACCGTCAAAATGTGGCAGCTCCAGGGTAGGCAGTCTACCCAAAAGTCCAGGGCCTGCAACAACAGAGGTCTCTGTTTTGACCTGGGCAGGGTCCCGACTCTTCAAAATTTCCCTGGCGCGCATACTTATTATGTCACCCAGGTTCAACATCTGGTCATAATCCGCAACAACCTTATCACGGGCTGCTTGACCCAATGTTTCCAGGTCCAAGTCCAAAATCAATTCATTGAAGCGAGCAAACAAAGTGTCAACTGCACTCAATCTCGCATTCAACTGCTCATACCGGGCAAGCGTGGCCTCTTCCAGGTCTAGACGCTCAGCGGTTGCAGCAGCAGAGGCAAACCATCTTAGCTGTGAGGTCAATCCACCAATGGCTTGGTTTACAGCTTTCAATGAAGCCATTGGGACAAATATCAAATAAACAAATTAAATTCAATTAAATAATCAACAGGAATAATTTTCCCGGACCCAACTACAATTTAAACCAAATAATAAACTCAGTTTGAATTATTACAAGTTCAAATCCGACCCTGTACAAGCAATACCTAGTCAAGTTTTTGGAAGCGTTTTTAATATTAAATAAAAGAGTAGAGTTACGTGTGAGCAGAAGCGCATGCTCCAATGTAATTCTCAATACTAACTCTAGTCGCTACATGTGTGTCTTAAAGCTACTTATCTGCTAAGTTGACAAAATGCATGGAAGGTTCCAGATGGACCACCCTAAACTGCAACGGTGCACATTACGCTCTCACGGTGATCACGCGTTGTGGTTCAGGATGCATAACTCCTCCCTCCTCAAGAACGAAATTATCAGAATTGTTGAGGTTCTGATCATTTCGCTGACAGTTTAACAATTTGATTCTATACCTAAAAACAAGAATGGTTATAAATCCTAAAGGTAGAATTACATATAGAATTACAGTACCTAAGCTAATGGTTTTCGTGTTAACCGCACTATAATTTTCACTTTGTTTCACTTTGCTCATTTTTACCACTTGAGCTAATTCTTTCAGCTCATCTAGATTTATACCTTTCATATTCACTGCACTGACACTATTGATGCGTTTTTCAGCCTTCAATTCTGGTAGCATAACGATTGGAATTGTTGGGTAATTCAGATGTGTAGGAGAAAATTGGTGTTTTCGTAGATGTATGTGCCCGACGTTAAACGTACAAGCATCGTCCAGAGTAACTATGTATGTTCCTTGTAGAGACTCGTGGCTCACGACGCCATCATAGCATTTTCTGCTTGTTATAATGTTATATTTTGAATATAAAATCCAACTTTCGCGGCCAATTCGTTGAACTTTCAAATCTTCAATGTCAACTGCGTGTTGCTCGCATGCAGTAGTATTAGAATGGAACTTCATCAGCTGTTCTTCACAAAATGGTTCTTTATGGGTCAACACATCATCATCGGTACATAAGAATTTTTCATCTATTGCAATCTGTGCACAGGCTTTCACGACTGGTATGTAATCTGAGTCTTTCACCAAAAGGTAGGGATATTTAGGAACGACTATTACAGTTTCTTTTAAATCTGTGTTAATCACAGGTAAGGAGTAAAGTTTAAGATAACTATAAGTGCTGTTTTCTATAAGTGGAATCTCTAATATGAACGTGATCTGGTTTTGCTTAATATAAGCTTTAACAATAATACAATCTTCAAACTTAACTAAATTATTTTCATTAACAGTATATAACAGGTTTTCTGTCTTGGCTATAGATTGTAACATGTGCAATAATTCAGTAGAATTAATAATCGCTCGATGCAGTACAGACACCTTACTAAAGGCTAAGGCTGTTTCAATCTCACTTAAAATCATGTTAATGGTTCTAAAACTAGCTAAAAACATATTAAACATTCCTAAAATATAAGTAGCGTAAATAGAATTTTCTTCTTTAGTAATTAAGTTCTTAACTAATCTCTCAATCCGTTTTAAACGTTCATCCAAAATTAATGTATTGTTGTGTAAGATTTCTGTACTGTTAACAAAACCATCTAACATTTTGGAGACCAAAGTAATTTTTCTATCTATTATTAATTGATTGTTTTTTAAGTGAGAAATAAGGGAATCATATCGGATCGCGTCACTGTGATCTAAATTACCTGTCACGATTTTAATTATAGACCCAAGTGGATCAATTAGTCCTCGCTTGAATCTTGTAGATGGTACCAGTTGCTGGTATTTTTCTATAGTCCTATCCCTTAGGTAATCTGTTTGAGTCCGAATGCCTAAAAACTCATGGCTGTAAGGTTTGTTAACCTCTACTAATCTACTGAATTCATCATACTTAATTAGACTTAATTCTAGATTATTACCTAAATTATTTAAATCTAAAAGTTTTATAATTAACCACTTATCTACTTGTTTAAATGCCTGTCCTTTTCTCACGGGAAGGACACCGGGGTTTTTCTCAACCTTTTGAAGTTGAAGGGCCCATGTGATTTGCGCTACTGCCAATAGCGTGAGGGTCCACCTGCGGAGGACGTTTAATATTTTTAATTGGGACTTTTGTGTTTCTAGGTCCAATTGTAACAGGGATTATATTATGTTCTACATTACCGCTAACAGTTGCTTTTCTATAACGTGGCTTGTCTTTACTTAATCTTTTATTAACCTCTTTAGCATAAATTACGTCACCTATTTCAAACTTTTTACTTGTCTCACCACCCTTGCTATCTCTAATCTTTAGCTTTGCTGATGTCATCTGATCTGATATGTAACTATAGAGACGTTTAGTACGCTTCGCATGATCTTTTAGTAATTGTTGTGTATAGTTTTTCTCGAATGTTGCACTTAATATAGAATTTGAATCAGTATGACCGAAAACAACTTCGAATGGTGTCAAACCTGTCGTTGTGTGTATGGTATGATTATAAGCCATTATTGAGTAGGTCATAACGGAGGCTGCATCTGTGCATTTTCGATCGTATTTAGCTAAACGGTATATTTCTATGATAGTTGAATGGAAACGCTCTACTATACCTGTTGAATTTGGGTTATTAGGTGTACTGATATGTAATTGTATGTTGTACATTATCATTAGTTCCTTCAATAATTCGTTATTAAATTCACTGCCAGGATCGCAACTAATTTTCTTGGGGGTTCCGTAAATAGAAAAATATTTAATAAGTGCGCGTATTACTTCGGGTGTCGATCTGTTCGATATTTCTATTGCTTGTCCTAATTTACTGAACGCGTCAACTAATGTAAGATAATAAACAGATTCTATAGCAAAAATGTCTATGAATATCTCCTGAAATGGTGCATTTTGTGTTTGAGTTAACTGTAGAAAAGGCTTTATGGGTTTTCTGTCATACTTTGTTTTGCGGCATGCTTCACAATTATTTATTACGGCTGAAATCGTCTCTTGCATGTTATTCCAAAAGTAATTTCTTCTTATCCTAGACATGGTCTCTTTTATACCTCTATGACAAGTTTTTCCTTCATGATGTTGTAAGATGATTTCTTTTTGTTCGTTTTCATCTTCAACAAAAACTACACGCTCTGTACATTCCATGAATTCTACCATCCCCTTTTTAAATAACTGTATTATAATTTTGTTAAATTGTTTCCTATGCTCTATGCTTTCAAAATATATGAAGTATTTAATTTTACATTTAACATATTCTTTTAAAAACTGTTTAATTAATTCATCATTATTTATTGGTAAAAATACTTCAAGAATTTTTTGTTTGTCACGGGAAAGATCTTTAACTTGTATATCATTTTTATGCCAGGTAAAGACCAATATCTGGTTGGGTTTAGTGTCTATTGCTTCTTGTAATATTGGAATACCAATTGATTCCATGTCTTCAGCTGAATGCACCGTGAATGTTTTATCTTCTGCAGGATTAAATGGAATGGGTTCATTTGTATCATATTCGGAACTAGCTGTTACAGTAGCAGACAAATCCGAGATAGAAATGGTTCTAGAGTCGTCACTATCGTTGTCAATTAAATTTTCCATGTTATGAGTAGCTTGGATTTTTTCTGATCTCTGTTCTTTTTCATCTATATTAACTTTCATAGATAACTCGTCTTCATCAGAACCTAATGCATTTAATTTAATACGTGATAGGGCATCAGCATTTGTGTTTTGCTTGCCATTTTTATATTTAATTTCAAAATCATATTCTTGAAGACGAAGTCGCCAACGGGTGAGCTTGCTATTCGGCTCTTTAAGGGAGTAGAGCCAGGCTAAGGGTCTATGATCTGTATAAATGATGAATTTATTACCATAAAGGTATGGCCGGAAGTGTTTTACAGCCCAAATGATCGCTAATAGTTCCCGTTCTATTGTACTGTATCTAGTCTCTGTATCACTTAAGGTTCTGCTGGCGTAAGCCACTGGTTTATCGGTACCTATGGTGCCTTGCGATAGTACTGCGCCTAAGGCGTGTGACGAAGCGTCTGTAGTCAAGTTATAAGGCTTATCTGGATCGGGATATTGGAGTAAAGGAGCATTAGTAAGAAGCTCTTTACACTTTTGGAACGCATTTATGTACGCTTGATTTATAATAATTTTATTCCGTTTCTTTAAGCAATTAGTTAATGGTTGTGTTACCTTAGCGAAATCCCTAATAAATCTCCTATAATAACCTATCAAGCCTAGAAAACTTTTAATTTCTGTCACGGTTTTTGGTAGTGGGTAGTTAAGGACTGCTTTAATTTTGTCATTATTAGGCTTAAGACCGTCTTTAGTTATAACATGACCTAAGTATAGAACTTCTTTCCGTAGAAATTCGGATTTATCAAGTTGAATTTTGAGGTTATTTGTCTTCAAACGATCAAAAACTGCTCTTAATTTCTGGATGTGTTCGGCAAGTGAATTTGAGAATATTATAATGTCATCCAAATAAACCAGACAATGGATTCCATGTAAGCCTCGTAAGATATTGTCCATTGCTCGCTGGAATGTCGCTGGAGCGGTTTTGAGACCAAACGGCATTCTTAAAAATTCAAAATGTCCATTTTCTGTGCTGAATGCTGTTTTCTGTCTGTCATTATCGTTAATTTCTATTTGATGATAACCGCTTGCTAAATCTAATGTAGTGAAGTATGTACTTTTACCTAATTTATCAAATAGATCAGTGATATTAGGAAGTGGATATTTGTCGTCAACTGTAATTTCATTTAGCCGTCTATAGTCAACTACCATTCTATATTTCATTTCTCCAGATGCATCTGTCTTTTTTGGAACTAAATGAACTGGGGCTGACCAAGGTGAATAAGATTCCTGAATTACATTTTCTTTGAGGAACTTCTCGATTTGATTTTTTATTTCTTGCGACTGACTAGGGGGCTGTCTGTATGGCTTGACGTAAATTGGATCTTCATTTTTCGTCCTAATACTGTGTTTGACTTGGTTCGTGAAACTTAATTGAATGCCGTCACAATAGAATATATCTTTATATTCTAAACATAATTTGCTAATGGCTTTACTTTCTTCAGCTGACATGTGATTCAAGCGAAGCTTCTGTAAGTTATCCGTTAATAAGTTCTCTATTTCAATATTTTCGGTTTCTTTTAAGTTATTAACATTGCAATCATTTCTACAATTATCGTACGGTTCTACTTTAAATGGTTTAGTAATGGCTAATGTAATAGGTTTGTCAAGGGTATTTTGAATTACGGTAGTAAAATAACCATCTTTACATTTAATTAAAGCGCTGGGCATACGCACGCCTTCAGTAAATTCTCTAAAATCTACTAAAGCATCACCGGAATGATAATTTGCAGGGATTGTAACTCTTTGTTCTGATCGGGGTGCTAATTCTAATATATGTTTATTCTTATCGCGCATAATTGGTATTACCGTAGTTTTGGTTTTCAAGATCTCATTTTTTAAATCTATTACTGCTTCCACACTATGTAAAATATCGTTACCTAATAAACCATCGAAACTTGGGTCGACTTCATAGATATGAAATTTGTGAACTTCATTAACATTCAAGGTCGGAAATGCTGAAATCAAAAGTACTTGTTCGTGTTGGCTTGTACCATGAGTACTTCTTACTTCAAATGGGTCGTGATAAATATAATCATGAAAATAATAATTGGCTTTTCCCGGATTTATAAATGATTTTGTACTACCCGTATCTATCATAAATTTGGCATCTATTTCTGGTATATATATGTACGGCAATTTAAGACATGTATTGCAATTTAGGTGTATTATTTGTCTATTTTTTCCGAGGCCACTAATTGAAAATCCTCATTATTTTCCGCAAAATTTTCCTGGTTAATTTCTTCCGAATAATTCTCATCTTTATTTTCATTAAGAGGGCTAAAATCGTGATAATATTCATTGTTAAATTGGTAATCGCATGGAAGTTGACTATCATCGTAATGATCAAGGTCAAGCTCATTTAAATTATATCCTTTTATGTAGGCTTTGGCTGGAGGCGCTGTACGCATTGTGACGTCACTAGATTCAATTTTAGGTTGCTGAATACCGGGTACACGTAAAGGTCTATTGAACGATTGGTTCTGGTTGCTAAATGGTTGTAGAGGTTTATTAAATGGTTGTTGGTTTCCAAATTGCTGAGGGCGCATCCCAAAATGTTGGGGGCGCATCCCAAATTGTTGCGGACGTATCCCAAATTGTTGCGGGCGATAACCAAAGGGTTGACCTTGACGTCCAAATTGCGGAGGTCGCATCCCAAATGGTTGACCTTGGAAGTTTCCAAAATATGATTTGGGTTGTGTGTTTGGTTGCGCAAAAATAGGTTTATTATTAGCAGGTGTATTATAATTATTTGTGCCGAATTTAAATGTTGGTGTAGTATTTTTACTGGAGGACGGTTGCAGTGTTTTATTTCGGGCATTATATTGGTCATGGAAGTTGACCTCTTCTAATACGAACGCTAAAGCCTGTTCCAAAGTGGACGGCGCTTTTAATCTCACAATACGCACCATATTTTCCGGTAGATTATAAAGGAACACGTTTAAAGAAGTATTATTATAAATGATTATTTTACTTTCACGCATACTACTGGATAATCTATTAACTTTTGATATTAAAATACTACGCACTGATTGTATACGATTGCAGAATTCCAAAAATGATTCACCATTTCTTATACGCATGGTTTCCAATTCAATAGCTAAACATTCTTCACTTCTAGGGTCTCCAAAATGCTGTATTAATAACTCCTTAAATTCTTCCCATGTAACAATATCCTCGCGCTCACTGATAAGCGCGGCTGCATTCCCCGCTAATCTACTCGTTATAGAATGCATTACATACAAGTTTTGCTCGGCACTTCCCTTGTATTTATTTATGATATATTCGCTCTTACGTATAAAAAGATTTAAATGGCGCTTATCGCCGTCAAAAATAGGAATAATTTTAATCATTTCATTCGGAATTATCGTGATTTTTACGTGATCTTCCATTTTAAACACTATTAATTAGCTTACAGTTATAATATAATCAAAAGTACAAAAGTATAGTGTTCCCTAAAACACTTCTTAATACAAAGTAATAAGTATAATTAACTAGTACAAACTTTAAACAATTTATCTGAATAAAATATTTTTTAAATTCGTTAACAATATTTCAATAAGTATTTTTTTTTTATATATTAACACATTCAATAACTTTTTTATCACTAAACTAGCCTTACAGATTTTATGCAAAACCAGATAACGTTATAACGCGAGACGTCTAATCGCAAAATAACACAAAAAAGGAAATAGGAAAGGAAGGTGAAAATTTGGACTCACCAGCTCGCCTTTCTCATTTTCAGCTCCAACATGACGAATTTGTTTGGTTCGTAGAATCACCACAGCTGCTTTCAGGGCCACCCGAACGCGTTACTCGAAAAAGTTTTATTTCGGAAAATCGCGAAGGACAGCGCAACTCTATTCGGCGATCCGACCCGGCTGCGCCAGTCAAGTTTTTGGAAGCGTTTTTAATATTAAATAAAAGAGTAGAGTTACGTGTGAGCAGAAGCGCATGCTCCAATGTAATTCTCAATACTAACTCTAGTCGCTACATGTGTGTCTTAAAGCTACTTATCTGCTAAGTTGACAAAATGCATGGAAGGTTCCAGATGGACCACCCTAAACTGCAACGGTGCACATTACGCTCTCACGGTGATCACGCGTTGTGGTTCAGGATGCATAACTACCTTGTTTATACAATAACAAATTGAAGTATAAGCCACAAGGGACACTACATATCATAATATATTATGTCAAACAATCTATGTTAACTATGTTTAATTTGAGTCAGGCTGACAGGCAACAAATCAGACTTCTCAATACTTTTAACTCGACAATAAGTGGTGAATTTAACAATTAAACCACGCTCTGCTACCAGTTGTGTGAGACTGCGCCAGCAGACTCACGATGTCCGCGATTACGC
This sequence comes from Xestia xanthographa, assembly GCA_905147715.2. Classification (NCBI taxonomy): domain Eukaryota; kingdom Metazoa; phylum Arthropoda; class Insecta; order Lepidoptera; family Noctuidae; genus Xestia; species Xestia xanthographa. The sequence continues at coordinate 21,580,556 of LR990652.1, forward strand.
GGAGCCCTAATCAAATAATGCTTGTCCAATCGACAAGGGGAAAACAAATATTAGATACACTTACCATCACATTGGAACCGGAGATGTGGCGTAGTCCCTGGTCACGTCGTATCTGAGTGGGGTGTAAGTGTAAATGTGTTTTGTGTTGTGCATGTAAGTTATGTAGATTCGACGATATTCCAAAGGACGCCCCACAGCGCGTACCGTCGACTGCCTGTTCAAACCTTCAGATCACACACGTGGCACTTTTCAGTCAATGTCCAACTGAATCTTATCCCGGTTTGCTAACCCAATTGGGGATTTACAATAGTCCAGCACTGAATTCAGGAAGTTACCGGCGTCCAAACGACACAAAGCCGGCTACTTAACCAACAAATTATTCGCGGTCACGACGCAAGATGGCGAAATGTCTTAATTTTCACTCAATTATCAACAAAATATCAAAAACCGACTAAGATTGTATCGGATTAACATTAACTCAAAGTTTTAATCAATAATTACACGACCACAGCGTGCATCAAAAAACAAAAACGCAAGCGACCATTTTCCAACCAAGATCGCACTGACAACTAAAACGTCATCTGTCAAACGTCAAAAAGGTGCGTTCAGAAACTTGGTGGATGAAACAGTAGCTGTTAACTAACAGCTTTGTGAAATTTTCTTGCAAATTGGTGTATCTTAAACATGACTGGCACAATTACAATCTGCCATGAATTGTTGTTCGTTACATGAGCCTATTAATAAAATTGCTCTCTTCGAAAGACAGTGTAAAGAAGTTTTTGTTCAATATAAAATAAATTCAGTTGTTGATTTCGTTGCTGAATAAATCTGTCATTTGAATGATATTTATGACCATAATATTATAAACTAACACTTCTGGTGCAACTTGTAAAGCATCAGTTGTTAAAACAGTTTAGTAGAGCGATGAAGCGCGATGCATCACTCACTTGTTTTAGTAAAAAGCTCTGAAGATGGATGGTGACTGATCGTGAAAATTCCAATTTTACTTAACATAAGGCCATTTGTCTTTAAAATATGGGCAGAAAAGAGGGCTTTAGAACGTGGATTTTTAAAAACATGGTTGGCTCACCAACATAATTCTGTCGTATTAAATATCGTAAAAGTGTATTTTTCACTTTTTTGTGTTTTGTGTTTTTTGATGTCTTTTTTTTTTTTTTTTAAGTTTTTCTGTGCTCAGTTTATGCCACTCCCCGTTCATAGTAAAACTACTTCCCAGAAAATCTTCAATATCCTGCAACGTTCATCGGACTACAAAATTAAGAGATAAGTTAGCCAGCACATCAAGCTACCCGGAGCTGTAATATTTTCCCAATCAACCTTGAACCTAATGCTTTAGCGATAATCATCATCATCATCATCAGCCTATTAATGTTCCCACTACTGGGACACAGGCCTCCTCTCTATGAGAGGGAATGGGCTATAATCCACCACGCGGGCCCAGTGCGGGTTGGTAGATGTCACATGTCTTCGAATTGTTTGGTTCTAGGACATGCCGGTTTCCGCACGATGTTTTCCTTCACCGTTTTGGGAGCAGTGGTGATTAAATAAATTACACAAAGTAATGCGCCTGTTTGGGTTCGAACCCACGACTTACTGTTCGTAAGTCGGGGCCACCACCACTGGACCACCGCTGCTCCCCTAGCGATAATGTTGAAAGTCTATTAAAGAAATTTGACAGATTGTAGTACCTAGATGTGTTGGCGTCTGTATTTACTGCTCTACACTTATATGGGTCTCCTTTGTAAAGTCTGAATAATAAATGACCTATCTTATATAATATCAACAATTTGTCTGATATCAACTAACGAACGCACGCGGGTCACAGTGGCTTTAATATCTGTCCGACCAAACATTTTTTTTATCTTCACGTGATTTACGATATTTTGAACGTTATATCAGTGTGGAATAAGGTCATTGTTTCATAACTTTGGAGGACTAATTTGATTACGATTGGACATACAGAATCGTAGTTGTTTTTACCCTGACTATTGTTTATCATCCAACACTGATGCTAACTTGTCTACCTTGAACAAAACATTTTCAAATGCTTTTTTCAAGGCCAAATTTTTAACATTAACCACAACAAAAGCACAAAAATCTGCGACATAGTGAATTGACTGAATTTCATCTTCAGAAAACTGTTCAACTGCTTTGCGATTCAGTTTTGAAGCAATTAAATGACAGCTAAAATGTAAAAGTATATCTATATATATAAAAGAGAAGTCCACTCACTGACTGACCACTCATCACCAAATCTCGGAAACTACTGGGCCGTGAGGTCCAGAATTTGGCACAAGCACTCTCTATAGGGTGCAGGCGCGCACTAAGAAAGGATTTTTTAAAATTCGCTCCCCAAGGGGTTGAAAAGGGGTCCCAAAGTTTGTATGAAAGTCCTATGTTTTTAAAGTTAGAGACGTGAATGTGGGCCTGCATGTTCCTTTCAGCTTCTTGGTGCTCACTAAGGTTTAAGGTTTTATGAAATTCGACCCTTAAGGGTATAAATAAGGGTGTTTAATGTTTGTATGAAAAAAGTGGAAAGATCCAAATTGAATCTTACAGCAACGCGTTATTGCATACTTTACATTGAAATTAGAATTCGGAAGCCGAAAAAGATCCATATTGAATTTTACGACAGCGAGTTAATGCATATTTTACATTGAAATAAGAATTTGGAAGTTCCTTGAGGTTTATCTTCAGTTTTTTAAATGCGATATTGTAGGTGGCCAGTATGTTTCAGTAATATGCAGGCGTCTGCTGAAAGGTAATGAAATGAGGTTCTATAACGTTCTAAAGTTTTTATGCCAATTTCTAGGTGGCCAGTATTTTTCGTCTGCTGAAAGGTAAGAAAAAACGTTTCAAAAAACGAACTCATGAATCAATCACAGACGGATTACCTCATTCAAACTAATTTCTGTGCTGCAATATTTTGCTATTACCTACTACTAATTTGCTTTGAAATATTTGTCATCATCGTTGTTTGGTTTGTCTTCGTTATGGTTCAAACTATTTCATGCCGTGGCATATCTGTACAATCAAAATATTTAGAAAAAAAATAATAGGAGTGTTAAAGGATCACCTTAGTAAGAACTTAAGACCTGCCTGGAGTATGACTGTCATCAACGGTCTAACGATCGAGACGAATGGCAGTTGCAAGAGGTCCTGAACAGTTTACAGCAGCTATATTGTGTTTGAGCTCATTTTATGCACCTTGATGAGAACTTTCGACCGAGCTAGGGAAAGACTATCATCAAGTGTCTAAGGATGAAAACGTAAGGCTGTCGAGGGAAGCCCTTAATTAGAAAAACATAGTAGAATATTTAAGCGATGAATGCAAATATTCCTGAGAAATTAAATTGTTACCCACTTGAATTTATAGTTATTGTAAAGGAGAAGAGTTTGTTTGTTTGGTTGGTTGTACGCGCTAATTTGAGGAACTACTGGTTGGAGTTAAAAACATATTTTAGTGTTGGATAGCCCATTCATCGAGGAAGGCTATACGTTATATAAGATCAATGAAAAATGTTGCAAATACAAGGAACAATTATTGCTTTTGAGAGCTTCCGTTGCGTGCGCTGCGTAAACGGTTAGCGTAAACGGTAAAAGTTACTCAACAATCATGCATCTATGACGGGATTGTTCCTCTTAAAAAGTTCGCGATTGCACATTCGTTGACTCACGCTCTCTCTAACCCTCTCTCTTTCTCTCTCTCTCTCTCTTATGTAACGAAGACGAAGTTGCGCGGGTCAGCTAGTATGTATATATAACAAAGACGGGTTTGTTACAACACTTATAACTCGAGATCTGCTGGATCAATTTTCATGGTTTTGTCTCCGCCCTGAAAACAATGAAAACGTAAAAAAAAAACAATTTCTAAGATTTATTCTGTGGTAGGTAGTAGGTAGGTAGTAGGTAGGTAGTAGGTAGGTAGTAGGTAGGTAGTAGGTAGGTAGTAGGTAGGTAGTAGGTAGGTAGTAGGTAGGTAGTAGGTAGGTAGTAGGTAGGTAGTAGGTAGGTAGTAGGTAGGTAGTAGGTAGGTAGTAGGTAGGTAGTAGGTAGGTAGTAGGTAGGTAGTAGGTAGGTAGTAGGTAGGTAGTAGGTAGGTAGTAGGTAGGTAGTAGGTAGGTAGTAGGTAGGTAGTAGGTAGGTAGTAGGTAGGTAGTAGGTAGGTAGTAGGTAGGTAGTAGGTAGGTAGTAGGTAGGTAGTAGGTAGGTAGTAGGTAGGTAGTAGGTAGGTAGTAGGTAGGTAGTAGGTAGGTAGTAGGTAGGTAGTAGGTAGGTAGTAGGTAGGTAGTAGGTAGGTAGTAGGTAGGTAGTAAAATAAATAGAAGTTGCCTTTCCTCACACACATCAACTGCAGTCCCCTAGGTGAACTTCCATATTTAAACGCACATCTTGTTGGCGATATAGAATCGACAAACTTTTTTTTTATTGTAGATAAAGAAACAAATTAGCTGGCAAGACAATGAGTGCGAAGACGACAATTTTAAGAAAATTAAGCATTGATGCGCGAATTGAAGCTTGGAGTGCTTATACTATAGAAGATTTATAAGCAAAACTGCCGGTATAAAAGATTTACGAGGCTTCTTGATAAGAGCTAAATATTTAGCGGGGTTCTCAGACCTTTTTTGACTCTGAGCCTAATCTGAGTTTCAGAGTGACTTGTAGGTACCTACGTGCTCTTGCGTTAAGATTTTAACCTACCGTCGCGCTTTTATATTATGTGCTGGATAAATGCTTTCATCCATAATCCTTCAATACAAGGAGAATGCCTAATTTAGTATGGGAGTTCGGCTGTTACAATGTTGAAACAATTTAACTGTCTTGAATTCCGCAACCAAAATTAATCAGAAAAAAATAGCGTAGGAGTAGGAAACATATAGTATAAAACATAATTACCACTTCATTCAATTACTACTGAGCGCGGTAAAATAATATAAAAATAGAAAAAGATGGCGGACGCTTACCTTCGAAACAAAACACTATTTATTTTATATTTTCTCTCTTTTCTTTCGCCCCTGTGGGCTTAGAAGAATATAAAAAATAACTTAAGATTAAACTTGCCGCAGACAAAATAAATATAGTTGAAATGATAATTCAAAAGAAGATTTTAACATAAAAATGGTAAAAAACGCAGCTACAGCCTGCATTGTATGGCTTTTCCATACGAGCAGGTATCTTTTTGTAAATAAAAACCCCAGCGCAGAAACCCTACCGGTGCGGCGGATGCTCATTGTGGTACATCTGTCGAGTCATCCGCCACACACACTGACTCGAGCTATATTATGTCTATTTGGGTTACATGTTAAGAAATAATGCTATACAAGCGGACTCTACTCTTTTTCTTTTAAAGCCCTGAAGATATGTAAATAAAAGGGTTAACAATAATTTTCCCAGAAAGAGGAAAATAGCAGGACAAATTCGTCACTATTAATTTTATTCCGAGGGGATTTCCACATGCCCAGGTATATGCACGGTAACAAATGTGACCATTGTGAACAATTTAAATCACGCCGACGCGATCCGAAAGGTCTTCTATTGGAAATCACAGCAGATTTCGTGAAAATAGAATATAGAGGCTTGTCGTTAGTAGCAACACAATGTTACAAAATGTAAACGTTTGTGTAACGTGTAGCTACTTCTTTATTTACACTGAAACGATTATAGAAATTAGATATAATAAGCTTATTAGAACATCTTACTAAACAAAATTTAAAGGAAGTCGTTTGTCTTGTTAAGGACATGCAATGAGGAGGGATGAAACGCATGTGACTAAAAGAGTGATGGATATGGATGTTGATGGATGGAGAGGAAGGCCAAAGAAAAGATGGATGGATTGTGTGAGGAATGATGTGAAAGAGAAAGGAGTAAATGATGCCGTGACGTCTGACAGGGGAGAATAGAAGAAGAAAACGTGTTGCGCCGAGCCCAAATAGAATACTTAGGCAAGTTTCCACCATCGATAAATTGCAAATCGATTTCCGTCGTTAGAGTATTGGAAAATAATGGATGCGTATTTTTTGTTTTTTGTAAATCAATGAATATTGACAAAGATAAAACGCATCAAAACTCGAGAGTGGGGGCTCGTGATGTCACAACGCACTTAAAATTATAGCATGGCGTGACGTATTGAGAATTTTAAAGCGTCGTATCTTCGTCAATTTTGGTTTACGTAATAAAAGACAAAAACACGTGTCAAATATTTTTTGATAATCTAACTGACGGACTAATTAGAATTTTCAGGACACAAGCCTATTGGACATGGGCAGAACGATGATGAATGTCAGCCTATGAATAAAAAAAAAAAAAATACATACACACGAACATATAACCTCCGCCTTTTTTGAAGTCGGTTAAATATGAATGTTAATAGTAACTGAATAGATAAAAGCTACCTGTATTTTGATACCATCCTTCGTTATAAATTCATTCGCCACACAACGCACCAAATGATCCTGCAATGTACAAATACGAGTTAACACATAAACCGCAAGATATCATCACAGTTAAGTGCATCACATTTACATTTTCACTCACATTCTTACTACAGACGATATGCACAAAGACGTGTGTAAAAGATACACGTGTGTATTTGACGTGTGTATTAGATATGGCAGCCTGTTGCTCACGTGATAGCTCTGCAGAAGGTTCAGGGTGATTTCACGTTTCCCTTGACAAAGCAAGTAACGATGGGATGTATCGTTTATATGGTGTCGCTTTGAAGTATTGTAACATTCTCGTTCAAAGGTTAGTTGGTACTTTCAAAGCATCCAAGCTCTAAGGAATGAACTAGTAGAGTTTGAAAAAGCTTCCTCATTTTCTGTAAAAAACTAAACGATATTTAGATAATATTCTATGTTGATAATACTTTAAATAAAATCTGACCACCAGTCTTACCAAGGGGTATTGTATTACCCAAGACTAACTGTGTGGAAGGTCAGATAGGCAGTCGCTCCATGTAAAATACTGGTATTCAGCAAGGCTAGGCAGATGATGATGATAATACTTTAAATACCACAAAAAAGACTCATATTGTTGGGTTCCATTAAAACAAAATACCAAACATTCGTTTGTCTCGTTAATTCCTTTGTCTCAAGGTGCTTCGACCACTGGGGGCCTAAGCCACGGACCCTCTCATTCTACTTATCAAATAGTTTCCGTGCATGTATTATATTCTTTTTCCATCCATCCTCCGTTCACCTCCTATTTAACAGAATACCGCTGTGTGACGTAACATTCTAAACGGATCACTTTTTTGGATTTTGCATTTTGTGCTGTTTACCTATACAGGGTGTAAAATACCTCATCACGAAGCCGTCAACCAAGCATTCTGTACATCAAACTAAGTAACTTTACGCAAAAATTATTGCTGGGAAACGATTTTTATTTTTGGGGTGAAAAATCATGTTTTGTGGTAGAACTCAATGTAACGCACTCAAAACATTGTGCTGATGGATGGATTGAATAGTCCGGGGGTCGTGGAGGTGTATAAAGTAAAAACTTACATTAAAAACTGGTATTTAAAAAAAAACTTGTCAAAAAGTTGGAACTTTGACCCCCAATATCTCCGTAACTAGAAGGTTCGTCTGTAACAAAAAAATGATCGCAATGATGTCCTCATCATTGCGATCATTTTTTTGTTACAGACGACAAGTGCCTTTCGGCTTAGTTAAGAGGTGTTTTACACCCTTTATGTTTAAAACACCCTTTGTGCAGTTGATATCAATATGCATTTATAGATTCATCACAAGTTTTCGATTTAATTTCAAAAGACTGAGTAATAGATTATTGAATTGAATGTTTTCATTATAGATCATTACCTTACATTATAGATCTTACCAGAGAATGGGCAGCAGCGCTCTCTGTGTCTTATGTAAAAACTGCACTCACTGCGATCGCCAACCCGCTTGCCAAGCGTGGCGATTATGGCAAACCCCCCCGTGAATAGCGCAACAAAGAAATGGCCCCTAGTGCCCGGCAGCCCGTCTACCCTTGACTACGGCAGCGGTCGAGGCTAGGCGTGGCAAGGGGTGCGAAGAATCTCCGGAAGGGATCCGGCTGCCAATACCAACGACTGGACCTGGCAACATATAACACGCGCACACTCCGGACTGACGAGAAGATAGCGGAACTAGAAGAGGAATTGAGCAGGCTGCGATGGAGTATTGTGGGATTATCTGAAGTCCGAAGAGAGGGGGAGGACACGATAATCCTGAAATCCGGCAACCTGCTCTATTTCCAAGAGGGTGACCGGCAGTCCCAGAGTGGTGTTGGGTTTATCGTCCACAAGTCCCTTGTGAACAACGTGGTGAAGATCGAGAGTGTGTCGACCAGGGTGGCGTACCTTATACTCAGAATATCCTCAAGATATTCGCTGAAGGTCATACAGGTCTACGCCCCGACCTCGGCACACCCCGACGACGAAGTGGAGACCATGTATGAGGATATATCTAAAGCCATGCATGGTTCCAAAACTCACTTCACAGTTGTCATGGGGGACTTCAACGCGAAACTGGGCAAACGAGACGGGGATGAGCTGCAGGTGGGGCAATTGGGAGTTGGACATCGGAATCGCCGGGGTCACCAACTTGCTAGTTTTATGGAGAAGGAGGGCCTCTATATGATGAACTCCTTCTTCAGAAAGCGTGAGCACAGGAAGTGGACCTAGCAGAGCCCCGATGGTGCAACTAGAAATGAGATCGACTTCATCATGTCAACCAAGAAGCAAATGTTCAATGATGTCTCTGTGATCAATTCAGTGAAAACCGGGAGCGATCACCGCATGGTAAGAGGCACATTGAACATCAATATCAAGCTTGAAAGGTATCGACTGATGAAGTCTACGCTCCGTCCAGCACAGATCCAAATCCAAAACCCCGAGAGCTTTCAGCTTGAACTCCAGAACCGTTTCGAGTGCCTAGGAAGCTCAGTGGACGAATACAACGATGGGTTCGTGGAAACTGTCCATACGACCGGGTCTAAGTTCTTCAAGGCGCGTCGTACAGATCAGAACAAGAGGCTCTCCGATCACACTCTCAAGCTCATGAAGGAGCGGCGTGAGATGATCCTGCAGTCTTCAGACGAGGCGTGTAAATACCGGCAGCTCAATAGACGGATCTCTAAATCCTTGAAGAGCGACCTCCGCCGCTTTAATACCGAGCGTATTAAAGACGCGATTGAGCGGAATAAAGGCTCCAAGGTATTTGCAAGGGATCTGGCTATTGGGCAGAGCCAGCTCACGAAACTGAAGACCGACGATGGTAGGATCTTATCCGCCAAACCGGAGCTTCTGCGGGAGATCGAGAGCTTCTATGGACAGTTGTACACGTCAACCAGTAAACCCGTCGTAGATCTAGCCAACGACCCAAGAGCTAGACTGACCCGACACTATACCGAAGACATCCCGGACGTCAGCCTGTACGAGATTAGGATGGCTCTGAAGCAGCTCAAAAACAACAAGGCACCGGGTGATGACGGAATTACGGCCGAACTCCTGAAGGCGGGTGGAAAACCGGTACTTAAGGCCCTTCAGAAGCTGTTTAATTCCGTCATACTTGAGGGAAAAACGCCACAGGCATGGTGCAGGGGTGTGGTGGTGCTCTTCTTCAAAAAGGGTGACAATGCCCGGCTGAAGAATTATAGGCCCATCTCACTTCTAAGCCATGTCTACAAGTTGTTTTCTAGAGTCATCACGAATCGTCTCGCGCGCAGGTTTGACGATTTCCAGCCACTCGAACAAGCCGGTTTCCGAAAAGGCTTTAGCACCGTGGACCACATACATACGCTGCGGCAAGTTATACAGAAGACAGAAGAGTATAACCTGCCTCTCTGTTTAGCGTTTGTGGACTACGAGAAAGCCTTCGATTCGATCGAGACCTGGGCTGTACTGCAGTCTCTCCAACGGTGCCAAATTGATTATCGGTACATCGAGGTGTTGAAGTGTTTGTACAAAAACGCCACCATGTCAGTCCGACTTCAGGACCAAGCCTCGAAACCTATCCTCCTGCAGCGAGGTGTGAGACAGGGAGACGTCATATCTCCGAAACTGTTCACCGCTGCACTGGAGGATGTCTTCAAGGTTCTGGACTGGAGAGGGCTAGGCATCAACGTCAATGGCGAGTACATCACTCACCTTCGGTTTGCCGATGATATAGTGGTAATGGCTGAGACCATGGAGGACCTCAGTACAATGCTCGATGACCTCAGTAGAGCTTCCGGAAGAGTGGGTCTAAAAATGAACATGGACAAGACTAAGGTCATGTTGAATGCCCATGTCACACCCACTCCTATCAAGATCGGAGACTCTACTCTCGAAGTTGTAGACGATTATGTGTACCTGGGACAAACGGTCCAGTTAGGTAGGTCTAACTTCGAGAAAGAGGTCAATCGTCGAATCCGACTCGGTTGGGCAGCGTTCGGGAAATTGCGCGGTTTCTTCTCGTCCAACCTACCGCAGTGTCTCAAGACAAAAGTCTATGACCAGTGTGTGTTGCCAGTGATTACATACGGGACCGAAACGTGGTCGCTCACAATGGGCCTCATCAGAAAGCTTAAAGTCACCCAAAGGGCAATGGAGAGGGCTATGCTCGGAGTTTCCTTGCGCGATCGAATCAGAAATGAAGACATCCGCAAGAGAACAAACGTTACCGACGTAGCTCGAAGAATTGCCAAACTTAAGTGGCAGTGGGCAGGGCACATTGCTCGCAGAACGGATGGCCGATGGGGCCGAAAAGTTCTGGAGTGGCGACCGCGAACCGGAAGACGTTGCGTTGGAAGGCCTCCCACCAGGTGGACCGATGACCTGGTGAAGGTTGCAGGAATCCGCTGGATGCGAGTCGCACGGGACCGGTCAATGTGGCGACACTTGGGGGAGGCCTATGTCCAGCAGTGGACGTCTTTCGGCTGAAATGATGATGATGATTATAGATCATTTAACTGAAGCCATAACCTTTGACGTCAAAGATCTTTATTTAGAAGTAGGGAAGTACCTAGTAACAAAAACTTTCTGGTCAAGATTCAAAGCATCTTCATGCACATAATAATTTATTTACTCTGGCTTCGTTAACATTATCAAGTTTAAAAGGAAGCAGGCGCCGTAACGCCTATTGAACAAAACTGAATAACTTGCCTTGTGCCGAAAAATCAAGAAAAGTGAGAATTTATTTGAGGCACACGCACGTACAAGATTATTTCCATAAGTCAACTTGTAGAAATTGATTGTGGGGACACGAACGCTTGGCAATCAATCTTTAGATGGCATATCTACTGTTTGAATAATTTTCTCAGTGTGTTTCGATCTGCTACTTATTCAAATAGCATTCAGACACAACAAAGTATATTATATTTAGATACAACAGAGTATATTCATAATTATAGCATCATCTAACTTCACTAGGTCACATACCTACTTCATTAAAATGACGTAACTCTTCCAGTTTATACGTAATCAATCGATATCATTATACCATAACGGTATCAATGATTGAAAATCAATGTGCATGATGAAGTTTCGACCGAAACATGAAATTATGAATTCTTTAACATAACATTGATTGTGTGAATTCTGATAATTTCGGGGTTGTACAGCAAAATCTCAAACAAAATGCGAAAGTTAAGAATTGTTATCAAACTTTATCAACTTCTCTTTATACCTCGTATTCGTGTGTCAATCAAATTGACTTCTTTTTATAGATTACTAATGGACGTCACGCGGTTCCACCCACGTAGTTCCCGTTGCCGGGGGAGTACGGGGCTCAAATATAGCTTATGTTACTCAAGATGAATGTAGCTTTATAATGGTGAAAGAATTTTTGAAATCGGCGCAGTGGTTTTTGAGTTCATTCATTGCAAACATACACCCAAAAATACAAAACTTTCCTCTTTACAATATTAGTGTTGACTTATTCTAAACCTTATTTTTTTACGTTCTGATCACCGCGTACGTTATATTCATTAGGTGGTTGTAAGTAAATACCTAGGTATGTCATGATTCTTTTCTGTATTGTGTTCTATACACTCATGTCTAAGTGCGCACATGCCGTGACGAGCGTGAGTGAGACTTTATAATATAATGGGTGCTTGCTTGTAGTACGACCTAGTTAAGCTTATCAAATGCTTACTGGTGCACATATGTCACGTAAATGGATGTTGTTAACATAACAGATTGCAAACTGTAAAACCTACCTGAACTTTGAAACATATATTAAAGTATTCAAAAGATTAAGCACAAACGACCACAATAATGTTCTTTGTTGTTATCTACGCTCCTAAAAAATTGCTCTCTCTCTCATTATTTACAGCGTTTTAACACACCTTGCGTGTAACTTTTATGATCACATCTTATTTATTGCGACCTGCCAAGGCTTTTTGAGGTAAACCTTTTATCTTCAAAGCTTGGGTACGATTCATAAGTCTGAATGAGAACAACCTCGCTCTAAGAATTTTCATTTGACTAATATTCATTACTTTCGAAACAAAGCTTAATAACAGTTAGTACTTAATTATCAAGTGAAACTAGTTAGAAAAATAAGTATCGGAGTTATCAAGTACCTAACGACTTGCCCAAAGTCCACAGCAGAATTTACAAACTCTATATTTTTCTATAACTATTTCTTGAACAAACCATTAACTTAAACCAAACTTTTAAAATTGCAAATGGTGCCACTAAAAAGCGTTCTATGAGTTTAACAGATTTTCTGTTCCATTTACTAGAACAATCCAGACAGAGAGACAAATGTGCTACGTTTCAGCGTCAAACTGTCTCTGAATGCGTCTTAACATCTCTTTGGTTATATGTTTATGAATGTTCATAATATTCAGAATACCCTAATAAAATAACGAAAGGGTCTGCGTCATAAACCTGTCCCTCGAGATATCAGTGTGCTAAGTGCGAGTTCCATACTTAAATTCAAGTAATTTCTCGATCACGTAAACCGAGTTTACGTTACCATTTACGTCATCGGTAATGACAATAGAGTGCCTCTATGAAAATGAGGTCCGTTTGGAGCACATCGCTAACGTTTGCATATATTTTCCCGAGTGCAAGTTACAATTTTGACAGTTTTGACAGCTCGAACACGAAACGCGAGCGTGAAAAGTTGTCACTAAAGATTTTGTGGTGAGAGCATCATGAGAGTGGTGAAATAACAAAGTAATTTAATTTAATTTCATATTGTGAATGAAACTTACCATGGAATCTCGTATTATTTCGTTTGGACAATGTTTGAGACGACAAAAGCACAAGATAAGCGTAATTTAATGCCACAAAAACGTAAACACGGTTACGTAAACAAAGATAGAAACACCACCACAAACCTCTCGGGCATTATTAGATCATTTGCTTAGATCTCCATGCCTAAAAAGTAACAAACTTAGTTTTACAAACTGCACATATGGATCAAGGTCACTCACTACACACCAAAAGATATAAATTACACTAACTGCTCCATTTATGTCACCAGCATTTCAAATTGGGACGGGCTAGTCTTTATTTTTAACAATAATATTCAAAACTAACACAAACTTTCGTAAACACAAACAAAACTAATGACCATTGACCACAGATAAGTAATGTCGTCTAACTTCGTTCTAGAACCACCACTAATTGAATAGGCAGTCGCTTATATTATGAACACAAAATACGAATGTCATCTTATTTTGGCCGGTTATTAATGTACGCAACACACATTACGGTGAATTAACGCGCAAACGAATGATTGTATTCTAGGATCTCACACTCGCAAGTTAACGATTGTCGATGCGGCACTCACACTACGTAGTTCTGATATATTACGCTAGATGGCGCTACCCCAGCGCCATACAAATTTGCCTAAACGTTAACGCGCTCGAATGCGGTGAACGAAAACAACAAAACACGCACTAAGCACACTGGTGTTCTTTTGTGTTGTTTTCTTCATTTTTGCTCTTATTCTTGTTGGTAAAACTTGATTTGAGCTTAGTAGAGTAGAGTAGAGTAGGGACTCCATTTTCCGCACTTAGACTCTCATTCGGTCCGTTGTGCGTAGGTGTCCTGGCTAAGTTAGCCAGCCTAGCTCCGTCCAGAAGCACAGAATTTTCCTGGGGTCATCACAGGCTTCGCGGAGCGACCTCACCGTTCCGAGGATTTGTTTGCGTTGGGTAGCCACAGCTTCGCATTCCAGGATGACGTGGGCAGCTGATTCTTCGGCGTCAAAGCAGCCCCTGCAGAGTGGGCTGTCCGTGGCGCCTATGTTAAAGAGATGTTTGTTAAGGGGGCAATGGCCCGTTATTGTCCTTATTATTATTCTGAGGTTGTTTCTGCTTAAGCTGAGCAGTCGTTTTGTTAGTCGTGGATGTAAACTTGGCATCGCCATTTTTGACTGCCTACAGTCTGTGGACCTTGACCATTTGTTGTTATGAAGTTCAGTTGATCTCTGGCGAATCCACGCATGGAATTGTGAGAAAGGTAGGGGAAGGAGTGGGTACGGGCCTAGCACTGCCATCTCGGAACCTCTCTTAGCAAGCTCGTCCGCGGCGTCATTGCCTAGGGAACCACTGTGCCCCTTAATCCACTGGAGGGTTATTCTGTTAGACAGCGATATACTCTCCATGGCGAGGTGACATTCAAATATTAATTTACTGTTGGTTTGTTTGTTTTCTAGGGCTTTAAGCACAGCAAGGCTATCAGATTCGAATCTGATTGCGTATTTGTGAATCCCCAGACGCTTTACGGCTGTTGCAGCTTGTGTTAGGGCGACACACTCGCATTGGAAAATCGAGCTGTGTTCGCCTAGTGGTAGGTGAAAGTTAATGTTGAGGTCAAGGGAGTGTACGCCAGCCCCTGAGCCGTTTTGAGTTTTAGAGCCATCTGTGTATATGCGTACTTCATTGACTCCTGACTGATCCCTTAATTCCTCTGTTGTTTGTATGCTATAACTTTTGTTGAACATAGGCTTATTATGTGTCCTATCACACGGGGCAGCGATGAGAGGTTGATACTCAATCGCCCGGTCCAGGATGCCTGCGTGGGGACTGGTGTGGTTCTTTCCCCATATGCCCAAGTGCATAAGCCTGATAGCTGCTAGTGCTGCCTCCTGCTGTATGTACAATTCAAGGGGAGTTAATTGTAGGGCTATCTCCATTGCCGCAGTTGGGGTTGTCCTCATACAGCCCGTGATAGCGGAACAGGCCAGCCTTTGGAACCGCTGAAGCCTAGAAACGGTGGTCGAGAGTTCAGTTCTCGTCCACCAAACCAAAGCGCCATAAGTCAGCATTGGTCTGATCACCGCTGTGTAAAGCCACAGCGTGATCTTTGGAGACAGCCCCCACGTTTTTCCTAACATTTTTTTGCATTGGTACAGTGCGATTGTGCTTTTGTTAAGTTTGTAGTCAAGATGCCTGTTCCAGAGCAATTTGTTATCGAGGATCACTCCTAAGTACTTGACTTCTTCTTTAAGTGTTAGTTCGGTGTTAAATAGTTTAGGAAGTTTGTGTGGTCCAAGGACTCTTTTGTTTGTAAACATTATTAGTTCTGTTTTAGTGGGGTTAACTGATAGTTCGTGTTTTGTACACCAATTCTCGATTATTTTGAAGGCTTTCCTCATGAGGCCACATAAGACTCCTTCAAATTTCCCCGTAATTAGAATTGCTATGTCATCTGCGTAACCCACCGAGTACAGACTGCTAGCATTGAGCTCTGTAATGAGCTCATTTACTACTAGGTTCCACAGTAGTGGTGACAGCACCCCACCCTGTGGGCAGCACCTACTAACGATACCTCGTGTGGTGGTGTTAACAGTAAATTGAATAGCGCGGTATTTTAACGTGTTGTGAATTGTATAAGCGTTGGCGCCACATCGTGCACAACTAGTGCCTGGCTGATGCTGGTGAAGTTGGTTTTGTCAAAAGCGCCCTCTATGTCTATGAAAGCGCCCAGTGTTGGGTTTTTGGTTTTTAGAGCGTTTCCTATGCGTGTGACTACGCAGTGGAGAGCGGATTCAGTTGACTTGCCTTCGCAGTAGGCGTGTTGGTTAGGGTGTAAAGGTTTAAGTGGCGAGATTTGATTCCGAATCCTTCTGTCCCCCAGCCTCTCTAGTGTCTTCTAAAAGAACGAGGTGAGGCTGATGGGTCTGAAGGACTTGGGTTGAGTATAATCGCTCCTACCTGGTTTTGGAATAAAGATTATTTTTACTTCGCGCCATTTCAAGGGGATGTAGCGGTGGGCCAGACAGGCCCGGAAAATTTGAGCTTATTCTTTATATCTGTAGGGTATTACGTAACGTTCTGTTATATTTGTTTATATATCGGGGACACAAATAGATAAGGAAGCGTAAGATAAACAACAACACACGATTATAATAGTTTGTTCTACCAGATGTAGATATTATTACCAAAAACAAAACGAAACTATGTCAGCCGTTTACTACGAAAACAAGAGCATCAGATTGAATATCTTCGTGCTATGACGGATACAACCAAAATTCTTGTAACATAAGATTGAAACACGGCTTCGTAGATTTCAGGAACTAAAATAAAATTCTCATTCTGTCACACTAGTGTTTCGTTGAACATATTTCACGTTCACCACAACGACGGAGTTAACGCAACGCTGCATTGATATAAATCACGGATGTGGTTCAAAGGCATTTTTATATCTCTTTTCATACTCTGTTCAAAATAAATGTGTTGTTTAGAAATGGGGCCATGGAAAAATGCTGTTTGTTAGTGGATTTTAATTGTTGCAATGTATGAAGGTTCTTAGAATACAAATCCACCAATTCTTAAAATTTCTTTAGCGAAATATAAGTCGAAATATAAACGCAAGATAAGAATCTCAAAACAAAACTAAAATGCTCAACTGAGCTGAAAACCTAGTTCTAGCCGATAATAAATAAGATACACCTAAGAAGCGTTGGAAAACATGTAGAAACAAAAAAAACGAAATTATTTACCAAATGCCATTAGAACATTTTTGTACAATTTTAAAACTTCCACTTCTTATTGTTTTCTTTTGAAACCAATATATAGCGCAATCACTTCCAGCCCGAGCCTCTGACACAATATTGTCCAAGAAATTATGAGGAAATGAAGGTAAGGAAAAACTCCCATGAAACTTATGCTGTTACATTTTCAGCAAATCAAATATCACTCCGTCGACCTCTGAGCTACGCCACGTTGCCAAATTAATTTGTTAAGAGAACTCTTTGTAATCCCGCACTCAAATTCACAAACTTTATATCTTCAAAAAAAAAGCTCATAAACTTAACACCAAAGAGCAATGACGAGGGTCAATGAAAATTAGTATTCAAGGATTTCATAAAGACAAATGAGGCGGACATTTATCACGAAGTAGACAGTTAAAGTAACGCAAGGGACATCTAATAAATGACTTCATTTTTGTCTCTGTCGTTTTTCCAATACTTTTTCTACAAAGCAATGATTGCTTTTTTATTGAAAACGTTTAGTAGCTTGCGAGTTTTAATACAAAAGAAGGCTGTTCTAGTATTCTATTGATTGCCATGGCCTGATAATGTCAGGGGGTATCTTGTCCGATAGTATTAGAAAAAACTTGAATAGGTCATTCGTGTACAACACGTTATACATATATCTTTTTCTGTTGTTGTGTGGGTGTGACAGGAGTTGAGCGACCGAGACCTCCTTCAGTTGATTGGTGGAGCAGAAGCAGTTGGCAGACAAAAATAAATGCCATCTTAACCATTCCCCCGAATGGTTAAGATGACATTTATATTACGAGGAAATGCCAGCAAAATTAGTTTTATAACTGCTAGTAACATACAAAAGTGTCATGAAATTATCTTCAAGATCCAACGTCCACTACAAAACTATAGAGAAATTTGTATTTGATATTTTCGTTACTTTTAGAAGAATAAGACAAAAGTCAGCACGGTTGGCGCAATAGCTGAGTGATTAGCTGCTGCGCTGCGTGTTGCGGGTTCGATCCCCGCATGGAAAAAAATATTTGTATGACCTAGAGGTTGTTGTTCCGGGTCTGGCTATTTGAGTATGTGAGTTCAAATACTTGTAAACGCATCCACAATACAGGAGAAATTCTTTGTGCGGGCCAAAGCCTTATAAAAAATTGAAATAAAAAAAAAGAACTGAAGGATAACTGGTAAAAGACAAGTAATGTTCTTTGTGCAAACGATTTAATCGTACCCGTAGTTCTTTATAACTTTTCCCAAGGCTTAAAGCACATTGTCGCTTGCTCTATCTTGTTACTTACGTTGATAAAATGTATCAATCTTTACATATAATAAATCTGTAGAAAAATAGTTTTTGTACATCGAAAATATTAAAAAAAAAAATTGCCAGGGTGTGAAAGGATAACCAACAGAATTCATTTCCAGCATTTTTGGAATTTTTGTCTGTTTGTCTGTTTATCTGTTTGTCTGTTTCGATGATCAAGCATCACGTAAAATATACGAAACCAATACAGATGACTTTTATACATAAAAATTGTGCGTATCTTGAGGTATTATTTAGTTTTTGTTTCATCGTAATCGGTTAATTTTATCAGAAGATATACGAATTTCAAGAGTTCAAGAAGAACTAATCATCAAATGTAAAATGCATACATGCAGCGACATCTGTTGAACTAAAAAGGTCAAATGACTGAAGATGTGTTTAACATTTACATAATTATCATGATTTACATTATAATTACGTCTATCTTTTAGGGTTGAGCTCTCTCTCTCTTATGTGACGCAGACGAAGTTGCGAGGGTCAGCTAGTCTTAAATAATATTGTCATGTTCTTGTGTAACAGTTTTTGTGATCATTTTTCGATTAAAGTTTCTAGTAAAAGGATTGCCCGGTTAATGAAAGAGGGACCTTTGACCGTTCACCCGTAGCACGTTTTATTTTTAAGCACAATGTTTTGTGAAATGGTAAGGTTTCATGTAATATAATAGGTAAGGTACACGATATGTTTGTTAGTTTTATTTCCAGCGTGAGCTTTGCATGAAAAGTGATATCTTGTCATGGAGTTACTGTGGCTTCCATCATTTGTATTGTTTTCAAAAATAATACCTTCTTTTATGAATGTAAACAGAATACTGGATAAATTATACAACTCGCAGTTTATTTCCATTCTACTCCAGTTCGGTGGAACTGGCAAATGAATATCCAATTAAACATGTGACAGGCTCACAGCTACGCTTCAGTGACGTTGTGTACTGTTTTAAAATTAATATCAGTTCAATTATTCCTGTGAAAGTTGAAAAACAATTAACATAAAATTAAATCACGCGTGTATTACGTTAGGCGTGGCAAAAGCTACTGAACATCTGTGAAGTGTACGCTAGTAAGCATGGTCTCAAATACAACGTTAAGAAAACGGAATTGATGGTATTTAGATATGATAATAGTCCATTACCTACGCCTGATATATCATTGTGTAACACCAAACTAAAAGTTGTTAAGAGTTTTAAATATCTTGGTCATATCGTAACGGATAAACTGCGAGACGATGAGGATTTAGAAAGACAGAGGAGAATGTTGGCAGCGAAAAGTAATATGCTTGCTCGGCGATTCGCTAAATGTAACAATCAAGTTAAAGTCACTCTGTTCAATGCGTACTGTCGGCCGCTTTACACTGGACACCTCTGGTACAAGCACACACAACGCGCGTATAATACCTTACGTGTGCAATACAACAACGCATTTAGTTGTATATTTGGGCTACCGTGGAGGTGTAGTGCGTCCGGTATGTTTGCGGAGAACAGAGTAGATGATTTCTATGCCGTATTAAGAAAAGCGAGGGCCTCCTTTATGAGCCGTGTACATGATTCTGACAATGGAATATTGAGAGCCATCTACGAAGCTAATTATTTCTTTGTATATGGCTGTCAATATTCCTGCTAACAATTTTGATTCATATTTTTATTTATCAATGATTTTAATTTAATTTTAATTTTAATTGCAATTGTTATGATTAAATTTTAAATATGTTTAACTTATTTTTATAAAATTAATGGATACGACAATTTAAATTTACTTCATTCATATTTAATTAGTTTTTCTTGAATTTTTTACTTTTGAAAATTTGTGAATGAAAAATGTATCTTCAGTAGGGTGTCTTGCCTGAATTAAATGAATTTTATTTTATTTTATTTATTTATTTATTACATACCAGGTTGCCTCCGTGCCTCCGAAAGCACGCTAAGCTGTTGGTCCCGGCTGTCATTTGTAGATCTTTGACAGTCGTTACTGGTAGTCAGTGGCCCGAAGATCTGACAACCAGTCTTACCAGAGTATCGTATTACCCAGTATTAATTGGGTTCTAGAGGTCACATAGGCAGTAGCTCCATGTAAAATACTGGTATTCAGCTGCATTCGGTTAGACTGGAAGTCGACCCCAATATAGTCGGGAAAAGGCTAGGCAGGTGATGATTACATCATGATTGCCTGTGATCTCCAAAGGGTGAGGACCACCTACATTTTGCTAGTAATAATAAAATAAATTTAATAAGTTGAATAACAATTTATTATCAAAAGTGAATTCCGTATGAATTCGGTCACATACAATTTATTACTTAACTATGTAAATAGTGTTCATGTTGGTGACGTCATAATAAAAACCGCACCCATTATTAGCTCGTTTCACATTAATGTACATTGGTTATAAGTAATGCATGTAAAATGTGTGGAATTGTATTATTATGGACATTATTGTGCAATTTAAGTAAGTTCCCGTGTTCGTGTATTCTAGATAATAATAATTATGAGCAAGTACACTTTGATTTAATTTTAATTTATTATTTAACCATTGAGTTATTTTCTGACTTTAAT
The DNA here is from genome assembly GCA_905147715.2 of Xestia xanthographa. Taxonomy (NCBI): domain Eukaryota; kingdom Metazoa; phylum Arthropoda; class Insecta; order Lepidoptera; family Noctuidae; genus Xestia; species Xestia xanthographa. The sequence goes on from LR990652.1 coordinate 21,601,360, forward strand.
AGATCCTCCTTTCAAGAAGTAAATTTATAAGCTTCATTCCACGACGAGGCCTTAAAATTAAATACGTCGGGACATGCCCAGTAGATAGGTAACATTTTATCAACGAACTGACAAGTTTTAGCATTTAATCCCCATTTACTTCAAAATGTATACTCTGAAGCGCTATATTTCTATACTTAAAAAAGGTCTACTGAATAATTTAACGTTAATTCTGCTATTATGGAAACAATTTAAATAACTTCATCGCCCACAAATCCCGCACCACCCCGGTACATAATAAAGCGGCTGGACAGTGATTAGTCTGTGTACCTACTCCCTAGCAGTCCTGTGTGCTGAGGGCCTCGAAAAGTGAAACTGTATGTATGAAATTTTTTACTTATTACACAATTAAACAGTATTGAGACTAATTACTTGATTTGCTGCCATGACTACATATCAAATGCACACTGTTGCAAATCTATCGCATCGCGTATTGATTGGCTTACCGCTCTTTAATTATATGAACTACGTCTTTTTGAAGAATATGGAGGTACGTGGGTAAGCAGGAGTGAAATCAAACGACATCGACTTGGTAGCACAGCGTATAATCGCAGACTGGCGCGCCTTGACAATCAAAGCAATATTACAGTTTGTGCTTCTACCTACTATAAACTAATTATTAACACATACATCACACCTCCCTTCTTAAATTACAATATGTTCATGAAGGGTTCATAATTTTACAACGATTTCCAAAAATGAAATACATCCTTTTAGCATCATCATTTAGCAATACATTTTAAGTACACTGAAATCTGATAACCGGTTTTCGGGTTCGCTTTGGGTACTCTTCTTGCTGCTGAGCTGCCGAACCACAAGACTGTTCCTGCTCAACACCACCCACTTCACTGTTTATTGATTGCTCTAATTTACTTCTTTCAGACACACTCTCACTATCACACACACTATCGCTACAGTCCACCTCATTCTTCCCTGACTTTAATAAATTGTCCCCAGCGTGCGCGACTGAGTTCCCATCCTCTATCGTTTCCTCTTCTTCCGTGTTTGGCCCACCGACGGATGCACGTGATCTGCGCCGTATCTGGTCTACGTGTCTTTTAATAAATTGACCGTTATCTCTTGCTATCAGATACCTACGACTACTGTCTACGTCCGAGATCGTACCTTTCACCCATTTATCTGCGGAACCATACTCCCTCATCCAAACAGGATCACCCTCGTCGAAGGTACGCGAGACCCCACCAGAAGAATCGATTTGTCTTTGCTGCGCATCCTGCACTCGAGCACCTACTGATCGTTCTGTCCGTAACAGATCCAATCTGGAACGTAGTGTTCGTTTCTGCAACAACATAGCAGGCGTCTCACCAGTAGTGCTGTGCACTGAATTTCTGTATGCCAGAAGAAATGTTTTAAAGCTGTGTCCACATCCTCGCGATCCCGAATTGCCTTTTTAATAGTGCGCTTACAAATGTTAACTGCATTTTCTGCGGCTCCGTTTGAAGACGGATGATAAGCAGGTGAAAAATTTTGTCTAATGCCATTATTAGCGAGGAATTTTTTGAATTCAATGCTGGTAAAAGGTGGACCCTGATCTGATACTAACTGTTCCGGTAAACCGAACCTAGCGAAAGTCGCACGTAAAACTTTAATAACATTAAACGCGTTAGTACGTGGCATTTCGAATATTTCTAACCATTTTGAAGACGAATCAATTAATACTAAGAATGTCATACCTCGATACGGGCCCAAGAAATCAATGTGAAGCCTAGTCCACGGTTTGGTATGGTACGGCCACGGTTGAATATTAGCCCGCGGGGGCGCGCTCGCTTCCGCGGCACAAGTCTCACAGCTTTTACATAATCCCTCAATATCTTTATCGATGTTGGGCCACCACACGTAACTCCTAGCCAAACCTTTCATCTTAACGATACCCATGTGGCTGCTATGCAGTTGATTTAATATTTGCCCTCGTAATAAATGTGGAATCACCATACGATAGCCCCACATTATACACCCACATTCAATATATAATTCATTACGCCTAGCAAAGAATGGCTTAATTTCATCATTATTAGGACAAACTGTTGGCCAACCTGATTGTATGTATAACATCACCCTACCAAGTACCGTATCCTTGGGTATCATTCTTTTGATATCATTGCTAGTGATGGGTAAAAAATTTTCTACAAAGTTAACGTACGTATTTTCTGTTTTCAGCCTACCAGGGTTATAATCCTTATATGGAAGGCGTGACAGTGCATCTGCACTGTTCTTACTAGACGCGATGTACTCAATATTGTAATTGTAACCCAATAGCAGTACCGCCCAACGCTGTAGCCGCGAAGCAGCCATCACTGGAATACCCGTTTTATTACCGAAAATATATGTTAGGAGTTTATGATCAGTCCGTAGTATAAAATGACGGCCATACAGGTATTGATGAAATTTACGAATGCCGAATACAATCCCAAGAGCTTCCCTGTCTATCTGCGCATAAGCTCGCTCGGTCGGTGTAAGCATACGCCACCGGGCGTTCGCCGTCCGCCGTAACGTGAGATATCACCGCGCCAACGCCCACACTACTCGCATCCGTCGTCAAAACTAGCGGTAGCTCTGGGTTGTAGTAAGTTAGTACTTCGCCACAAGCCAAAAGCCGCTTCACTCGTATGAAGGCGCTCTCACAATCCTCACTCCAAGTATACTTAGCACCCGACCTAAGAAGATTATACAATGGGGCGAGAACTGTACTGATATTTTTGATGAATTTAGCATAATACATTACTAGGCCTATACACGCTCTTAACTCTGTGACATTAGTAGGCGCTGGCGTTTCCACTACTGCCTTAACCTTATCTGGGCATGTATGCACTCCCTCCTTGCTAATAATATGACCCAAATAGGAAACAGATTTTAAAAAGAAAACGCATTTTTCCTTCTTAACTTTAAGTCCGTAGTCTTGCAACCGTTGCATGACTTTTTGTAAATTGTTGACATGGTCTGTTTTCGTACTTCCTGTCACAATTATGTCATCTAAAAAGACACCTACACGCGGCATGTCCGCGAATAACTGTTCAATTCGCCTTTGAAAAATGCCCGGGCTAGACGCTAAACCGTACACTAATCTGTTGTACATATACAAACCCTTGTGGGTATTTATCACCGTGTATTTTTTTGTGTCATCGAGTTCAAATTGCGCGTACGCTTGAGACAAATCAATTTTACTGTAGTGTTCACCCCCTCGGAGACGGAATAACAAATCTTCTACCCTAGGCAAAGGATAACGATCAATTTCTATAACTTTGTTTAAAGTAAGTTTATAATCGGCGCAGATACGAATGCTACCATCTTTCTTTACCACGGGCACTATTGGCGTAGCCCAGTCGGAACGCTCGACAGGGGTGAGAACTCCGTCGCGCACCAGCTGGTCCAGCGTGCGCTCCACAGGCTCGCGCAACGCGTACGCCTGGGGGCGCGCACGCATGAACACCGGCCGGGCGCCTTCCCACACGTGTATGCTCACTGCGCCGCCCGTGAAGCGCCCGAGACCCTCCGCGAACACGTTACAGTATTTGGTACTGAAAGAAGATACATCGAAATCATTATTTTCCAACATATTATTTACACTGTAGCTCAAATCGGGTAGTTGGATTTTTAATGCTGCTATCCAATATCGCCCTAAAAGAACTGTTTTACCCTTCTCAATAACTAGTCATTCTAAAAATTCACTTCTATCTTTATACCGAACTAGTGGTCTTATTATACCTAAAGGTTTCACAGTCTCACCTGTATAATATCTTAGAGTTAATTTACAGGGTTGTAGGGTGAGATTGTTAAATAGTTTATCGTAACACTCTCGACTAATACACGACACTGCACTACCCGTGTCACATTCCATAGCTATTTCCTTGTTATGCACGTTCAACGTTATATAAATAGGTTTGCAACTGGATATAGACAATCGACAAACATCAACAAAAATTACCTCGTCACTGTCCGCCTCTTCCTCACTGCTCGCGGCTTGCACGTCCACTTGATGTTGCGCCACTAAATTGGGGCACACACGACGCAAGTGACCTGGACGATTGCACACCCTGCACACGTAATGCGCGAATTTGCACGACGACTCGTTGTGGTTAGCGCCACACACTCGACACCGCCGCTGTGGTCGAGCTCGCTCCTCCGGCCGGGCCCACTCACCCGGCACCGGCAGCGTCGACTCGCGGCCCGCCCGCACCTCTCGATGCTCGCGCCCGTTCCGCCACGCGACGCTCGGCTGCCCGCCGCGCGCCGCCACGCCGGTTGTCTGCCGCCTCACCGCCATTGCTTGACACGTCACCGTCCCTGACCCTTTCTCCACTGACGACTTAGGCCCTTCGACGACGGCGGCGTCTTTCTCCGCCGATTCCATGCTGGCGGCAAGCTTATACGCCTTGGCGAAATCCAGTTTGAGTTCTGCGAATAATCGCTGTCTGATATTTTCGCTGGCGATTCCACACACCAATTGATCTCGTAAACTTTCTTCGAGCCAGCTTCCAAATTCACAGGTTTTCGACATCTTTTTAAGTACCGCCACGTAGTCGGAAATTGTCTCACCCTCCTTCTGCTTCCTATGCCTGAATTTATACCTCTCGGCTAGTTCGCTGGGTTTCGGTTGTAAATGTTTACACATTATTTCCGATAACTGTTCGAATGTTTTAACTTTTGGTTTATTTGGTGTACACAGGTTAACTAACAACTCGTAACTCTCTGCTCCCATAACGGTAATTAACGTCGGCACATGTAAATCGTCTGGTATCTTGTTCACAATAAAGTATTGTTCTAACCGTTCGACATATAGTTTCCAGTCATCCTTGTGCACATTAAACTCCGCAATCTTTCCGATGGACATGGTAAAATTTTATTAAATCACACGCGAAATGTTCAATACTCGTCGCCACTGAAGAATATGGAGGTACGTGGGTAAGCAGGAGTGAAAACCAACGATATCGACTTGGTAGCACAGCGTATAATCGCAGACTGGCGCGCCTTGACAATCAAAGCAATATTACCATTTGTGCTTCTACCTACTATAAACTAATTATTAACACATACATCACAAATATTATAAATGCGAAAGTAAGTTTGTTTGTTTGTTTGTTACCTCTTCACGCCTATCCCACTGAACCGATCATCCTGAAATTTTGCATATACATTTTCAGGTGTACTGTAACGGACATAGGATACCTTTCATCCCGAAAAAAGGTACTGTTCCCGAGGACAGCAATAACGTGCTTTTGGTAATAGGTGGCGCCACGTGCCTTTACGAATCATCGAAGCTTTAGTAGTGTGATATGAGTTATTTTTTTAAATTTAAGTACCTTTTTTACCCCATTTCGTGAGTCTAGACTAAAGAGTCGATAGACCGGTTTTTTATCCTGTTAACTTTAATTATTATAATAGATTATAGATGCGAAAGTAATTTGATTTGTGTGACTGGAGAGCCAAGCCGCCCGTCAATCTTCTCTGAGAGGGTCTCACGAGTGAGAGTCTCTGAACGCCCATGCAAACGCAATTGCGTTTGGAAGAACAAGCCGAAAGTCAGAGAACTCTAAGAGTAACTGAGACGCCTGTTCAAACACAGTTCCGTCTCAGAGAACAAGCCCAGCGGCAAGCAGTCAATAGAGCGACAGAAACACCAGCACAGTCGCAGGCGAGAAGGACCGCTCTTGCAGAAATGCAAACCGAACGCCAACGCATTTTTATGCGTCACAGTTGGTCCGTATTTAATAATTCTGGATTTGAATACGATCCTATAATAGATTACAAAAATCATACTTTAATTGTTGTTGGTTTGATGAATAAAAAATGCCAGTTTTGTAATGCTTTAAAATGGAAAGACGAGACTGCGGGGATGTGTTGTTCCAATGGTAAAGTTTCCCTACCTTTACTTGGTGAACCAGATGAACCTCTGAAAACTCTATACTCATATGATGCAGATGATTCACGGCGCTTTTTAAATATAATCAGAAATTACAACTCATGCTTTCAAATGACATCTTTTGGAGTAGATAGAGAAATAAGAATGCCCGGGTTTTCACCAACTTTTACCGCACAAGGTCAGATATATCATCAGATTGGTTCACTTTTTCCAACAGAGAACGAACAGCATACATTTTTGGAAGTTTACTTTATGGGTGATGAAGAAAATGAAGTAAACCGTCGCTGCCAATACATTCAAGAATTTGACAAAGATACGATATTAAAAATTCTGACCCTTAAAACCGCAATAGAAAACTGGCCTCTAGAAGATTACAAGGTCGTTATCCGTGCTGATCGAACTCCGCGTGGCGAAAATGAGAGGCGCTTTAATGCACCGACAGTTAATGCAGTTGCTGTCGTAGTGAGTGGCAACCAGTTCTCTTCACGAGACATAATGTTACGAACACAAATGATAATACATTGACACGCGTAGCCGATACTCATAAGTTCTACGATGCTTTGCAGTACCCATTAATTTTTAGCAAGGAACAGTCGAGATACTATTTTGATATACCACTCATTAATCCCGCTACAAAACAGCCAGTACCCAATAAGAAAGTTTCCTGCATGGATTTTTACGCCTACCACATGATGAACCGAGAAAATGATTTTAACATTCTTCTACGGTCAAGACAGCTGTTCCATCATTTTTTTGTAGATATGTACGTCAAACTTGAGAGTGAACGTCTTTGTTACATTTTTTTAAACCAGAAAAAACTACGAGCTGAAAATTATATTCATCTGCAACATGCGATTAGCACAGATGGTAATATAAACCCCAACGATTTAGGCCGAATTGTTATACTTCCCTCTACTTTTATTAACAGCCCCCGCTATCTGCATGAATATACACAAGACGCTTTCACCTATGTACGCACTTACGGCAGGCCTGACCTGTTCGTGACTTTCACCTGCAATCCCCCATGGAAGGAAATAACAGAAGAGCTTATGCGTGGGCAAAGAACTACTGACCGACATGACTTAGTTGCCCGCGTGTTTCGTTTAAAGGTTCAAAAACGAATGAATGTTATTTCAAAGGGAAAAGTATTTGGAAACGTCCAGTGCCACATATATTCCATTGAATGGCAAAACGAGGCCTTCCACATGTGCACATTCTTATTTGGTTAAAAGAAAAGCTGCGTCCCAACCAAATAGATAACATTATAAGCGCCGAAATTCCGGATCCAGAACAAGATACGGATTTGCACGAAACCATAACCAGAAACATGGTTCATGGCCCCTGTGGAGCACGTAATCCAGCATTGCCTTGCATGAAAAGTGGGAAATGTACAAAAAAATACCCCCGAGAGCTGCTGAAGGAAACCGTGCATAATGACAAGGGTTACCCTTTATACAGACGAACAGCACTCGAAGATGGTGGAAGGGTAACGATTCAGACTCGCTGTGGGGCGGTTGGATCTCTTGATAATCTGGGTCGTGCCATATTCACCTATTCTATGTAAAATATTGAATGCCCACATTAATGTAGAAGCCTGCAACTCTGTTCGTGCCATTAAATATATTTGTAAAATATTAATAAAAGGAGTGATCAGGCGATTTTCAATCTACGTGATGATAGTGTAGTGCAGTCACTTAATGAAGTACAAACCTATCAGGCAGGGCGATATGTCAGCAGTAATGAAGCAGCGTGGCGACTTCTTAGTTTACCCTTACACGAAAGACATCCGACTGTTACTCACCTTGCCGTACATTTAGAAAATGGACAGCGTGTTTTCTTTAATGAACGTAATTTCCAGGAAAGGATTTCATCACCGCCTAAAACTACATTAACCGCCTTTTTCGAGCTTTGTCAGACAGATCCTTTCGCTAAAACATTATTGTATTCTGAAGTCCCCCGTTATTATAAGAAGAACACTTCAAGAAGGGAGTGGAAATGCCGCGTTCAAGGTACACCTGTTGAACATTGGCCTGGGGTAAAATCATCGGACGCTCTTGGTCGTGTATATACCGTCCATGTAACTAACTTTGAATGCTTTTGTCTGCGCATGTTATTGCATCATGTTCGAGGTCCAACTACCTTTAGGGAGCTTAGAATTGTTAACGGTCAGGAATGCAGAACTTACAGAGAAGCATGTGAAGCTCTACGTCTCGGAGAACGATAATCACTGGGACGAAACTATGGAGGAAGCCGTGCAGTGCCGATCACCAGACAAAATCAGGGAACTTTACGCAATCCTCATGTGGTCTTGCGGCCTTTCCAATCCGCAAACACTATGGGATAAGTACAAAGAGTACATGGCCGAAGACATATTGCGGCGATTGCAGCAAGTACATGCAGATATGTCTATTAATGATCACATATACAACGAAGTGCTGACAAAGATTGAAAACAAAGTTATGATAATGACGGGGAAGAAGCTACAAGACTTTGGAATGGTTAGCCCTCGACGATCAGGTGAAAGTGACTTAAACGATGAAATTGCTCGAGAATCAAACTACGACTTCACAGCGTTGCAACAGCAATTGGTCGAATTAGTTCCTCGGTTGCTTCCCGAACAAAGTCACGTCTTTCAACAGGTATTACGTCAAGTAGAGTCTGGGAATGGTGCACTTGTTTTTCTCGACGCCCCTGGAGGAACCGAAAAACGTTTTTGTTAAACTTATTATTGGCGGTCATAAGAAAAGACGCTGTTGCCGTGGCTTTCTCCGCTACACTACTGAACGAACGGTGGTCGCACTGCACATTCCGTCCTAAAACTGCCATTAAATCTTGCACAGGAAGAGTCACCAATCTGCAATTTTATCAAAAATAGCTCTCAAGGTATGATGCTACGACAGTGTAAACTTTTAGTCTGGGACGAAAGTACGATGTCCCACAAAAAAGCTATAGAGGCGTTAAACCAAACTCTACAGGACGTGCGAGACAGTACTGATATTATGGGAGGCATGGTAGTTTTACTGGCTGCTGACTTCCGACAAACTCTACCGCTGATCCAGAGAGGCACACCTGCAGATGAAATCAAAGCCTGTCTCAAGTCATCAAGCTTATGGTCAAAAGTAACAAAATTTAGCTTATCAACGAATATGAGAGTGCACCTTTATAATGACGCAGATTCGGGACATTATGCCGAGACACTGTTAAAAATTGGCGATGGACGTTTGGACACGGATGCTGAAAGTTGTATTTTACTGTCAAGGGAATTCTGTAATTTGGTTGAAAACAGTGTGGAACTCATCGCTAAAGTTTACCCAGACTTACAAGTAGATTTAAATTGTGATCAGTGGCTATGTGCGAGAGCAATCATTGCACCTAAAAATGAAACTATTAACCAGATAAACACTGACATTTTGAATAAGGTGCAGGGAGATATTGAAGTGTATGTATGCTCCATAATAATGTTTAACGTAGTAAGTACGCTCCTTTAGAATATAAGTATACATTTAAGCTAAGTAAGCACTTTACCTAAAGCGCATTATAAAATATATTCCCTTTGTTCAGTAATAAAAGCATAATCGATCGAGCTGGTTGTCTAATTTAATAGACCCTGGAACCCCCAACATTACATGGCGACCCTGCCTTAAGGTCTGCCAAGGGGCAGATTAAGTAAAGTTTTGTTAAGCAGCGAAAGAAAAATGTGTAACTCCAAAGTAGAAAAGGACGAGGTCTTCTTAAATCAAAATGCTGCTGGCGGTAACAACGACGCCCTTCTGAAAGACATTGGAGGACACATGGAGCGGCTGAGCACCATCACCATAATAATTCTCGCAGCCATCACTCTCCTGGTAATCTACTTTTTCCTGAAATACTACCGCAGCTGCCATCGTCAATGGATGCAAGAAGAAATCGGACTCAGCACAATTCAGCGCATTAGGGCATCCCTACGTGGACGAGTGGAAGGTACACCTGCTAGCTAATTAATCCAGCATCAAAGCCAGTTTCAAGTTACTACAGATAGATAAATCAGTGTTTTGCAAACAATAAGACTCATACCTACCAATTTGTTTTAAAACGCAAAAACTTAAACAACGTAAAACAGTGCACGAAGACTCAGTGAATATGATACCTCGCGCCTAAAAGTGCAACGTGTGAAATACTTGTGTGCCGTTTCGCAGTAATTATGTTAACATGATTCTTTTGTTTATTCCATTAGGAAATAAGGTTTGATAATTTTATGTAGGAAATATTCTATTATGATTGATGTTTTGTTGGAAAAATATAATGATCTAGTAGAAATAAGAAAATACTTAATTAAGAAAGGACAGACTAGGTATAAAGGTCAAGTTATTGAGACAAAGTTAGGAGAGGCAAAAAATATATTTAACGAATGTGGAAAAATATTGTTACTTTTAGAAAAGGGCAAGGATACGGAACTAGTTGCATCAGCATTGGATATATTTCAGAATATTAGGATAACTTATGAGGAAATAAATAGTTTATGTATTTTCCCAGAAATAAAATCAGACAAAATGGAGTTTGACCTTAAAGTGGCATGTAGTTTGCTTCCAGCAATGGACGGTGTTGAAGAGACAACTAAACGCTTGATAGATTCGATCGAGATGTATGCAGATATGCTAGATGAGAAAGGTAAGACACTACTTACTACATTCGTCCTTAAAAGCAGATTGACCGAAAACGCCAAGTTACGCATTACAGGGAATTATAAGACTATTCAAGACTTAATTAAAGATTTGAGATGCCATCTATTGACCCAAAAATCTTTTACGGCCCTACAGACGCGTTTGCAAAATATACAACAGGGTTCAAGTAGTATCGAGGAGTTTGCCACAGAAGTTGAAAAGCTATTTACTGAACTTACTATATCTCAGGCAGATGGTAATACTAATGCATTTGGAGTGTTAAAACCTTTGAATGAAAAGCTTGCCATAAAACGGTTTTCAGAAGGACTACGCAGTTCAAAATTGGGGACGGTCATCTCCGCGAGGAACTACAGCAGCCTGAAAGATGCAATACAAGCTGCCAAAGATGAAGATACAGAATGCCAGTCAATGCCAGGTAATGTCTTGCATGCATCTAGATATGGACGAGGTTATAATAATTTAAGGCGACAAGGAAATCGTCATTTCAATAATAGTCGTGGTCAATATAATAACAGTAGTAGTCGTGGTCAATATGGAAATTACAATAATCAAAGATACACATGGCGTGGTAATTACAGAGGAAATAACGAAAATAGGTATAATAACGGAAATAGGAATTATTATCGTGTACCATCAAATTATAATAGAGGTCAAAGAAGTACTAGAGGTTCAAGATATTATAGAAATAATAATCGGAATGTTTGTTTAGCAGATCAGAACGATATCAATAAGCCATGCATAAAGGACAATACAGATAAAAAGGAGTCGGAAAACCAGTTTTTTCGTGCTTAAACATAGCGTTTTATCAAATTTAGGCAATGCAAAATATGCAGTTTTTAACATTAATAACATTAAATATTATTGGCTCGTTGATACAGGCGCTTCTTTGTCAATCATTAAAAGTGAAGCGTTACCAAGAAACATTATTATTCGGAAAGATGAAACTTTGATAAATGGAATCGGCGGACAAAGGCGATCAAGAGGTTTAGTGGATTTAAGTTTGGAGTATAACAGTGAAATATTTCAGCATCCGTTTATTATTTTCGAGTCACTACCATTAAAGGCAGACGGAATTATAGGGTTAGATTTTTTGAAAAAGTATCAAGCTAATATTAACTTAAATACTAATATTTTAACTTTGTATTATGATGAGAAAGAATATTATTTTAATCTTGTTGATGAACGTGTTATTAGAAGTAATAACCTGATTATTCCAGCTCGTTCGGAGTCAATACATTTTATATATGTGGACAAAAATGTGAATGATGATGTTATTGTTTGTGGACGTGAATTAGCAAAGGATGTGTATCTGGCAAATACGATTGCCACGGTAAAAAATAACAGAATTCCTATAAAGATTCTTAATGTTACTGAGAAGGAAATAAACTTACCAAATGTCATTCCTACTACGCAATACTTGAGTGATTATAATATTTGTCAATTTAGTAATAATAATATCGACGTTTCTAGGATTCAAACACTGTTATCTCAACTTAAATTAGATTATTTAAATGAAGAAGAGAGACAATCCATTGAAGCGATTTGCGTAAAATATTCCGATAATTTTTACATAAATGGAGATAAACTAACAACTACAAATATTTATAAGCAATCCATTACCATAAAACAAAATTCAACTCCTGTTTATGTAAAGCCATATAGGTTACCGCAAGCGTTAAAGTCCGAGATAGCCAAACAGATTAAACAAATGATAGCAGATGATATTATTGAAGAATCGAACAGTGAATGGTCAAGCCCAATTTTATTAGTACCGAAAAAGAGTAAGGAAGGAACAGATAAAAAATGGCGGTTGGTTGTAGACTACAGAAAATTAAATGAGACGATTTGTGACGATAAGTTCCCCTTACCTAACATCAATGAAATTTTAGATTCTCTTTCTGGAGCAGTATATTTCACTCACCTTGACCTTCACCAAGGTTATTATCAAGTGACCTTAGAACCTAACAGTCGTAAATTAACAGCTTTTACTACCAATACAGGTCAGTATCAAATGAAGCGGTTACCTATAGGTCTCAAGATAAGTCCGAGCGCATTTAGCCGTATGATGTCAGTAGCAATGTCTGGTTTGACTTACGACAAATGCTTAGTATATCAGGATGATCTTATAGTATTTGGTAGAAACTTGCAAATTCATAATCAAAACTTAATAAACATAATGGAAAGACTAAGAAAAGTCAACTTAAAATTAAATCCCCAAAAATGCGAATTTCTAAAGAAAGAAATTCTTTATCTAGGTCACGTTGTGTCAGAGAAAGGTGTATTACCAGATCCCGAAAAAACAAACGTATTGAAAAATTACCCGATACCCAAAACAGCAGATGAAGTTAAGCGTTTCGTAGCATTTTGCAACTATTACCGTAAATTTATAAAACATTTTGCAGACATAGCTTTGCCATTACATAAATTATGTAGAAAACGTGAACCCTTCATTTGGACTGATGATTGTAAACATGCCTTTGAGTATCTAAGAAATGCTTTGATTACGTCACCTATTCTACAGTATCCAGATTTTACAGAAAATAATGAATTCATATTACAAACAGATGCTTCAGACACTGCAGTTGGTGCCGTGCTGTGCAATAAAGATCTCAGACCAATAGCGTATGCAAGTAGACCTTTGAATAAAGCGGAAAAGAATTACCCTACAATACAGAAAGAGCTTTTAGCGATAGTATGGTCCGTGAAATATTTTAGACCGTATTTATATGGTAGAGAATTTACAATAATGACTGATCACAAGCCATTAGTTTATCTTTTTGGCATGAGAGATCCTTCAAGTAGGCTCTTAAAGTTCCGTTTGACATTAGAAGAATATACATTCAAAATTATTTATGTAAGAGGAAAAGAAAATGTAGTCGCAGATGCTTTGTCTAGAATATGTATAACATCAGACGAACTAAAAGAAATGCAAGCGCAAGTTGTTGCTGTTATGACTAGGGCACAAAAGCGAAAGATTGAAGAGGAGTTAAGTAAAAATAAGGATGACATTGAGAAGGCGGATCTTAATAAATCTCCTGACAATTGGTCTGGCCAACCAAGGGTTGTAGATATATTAAGAAAACCGTGCGACTCAGTCGAAATGAGTTTCATTGAAAGTAACGAATTAAACAGATTGAGAGACAATGATATGATAACAGATGTCAGTGAATGTTTAGTATATTTAGCAAAAAGAAAGGTTATTTACATCAATCTTGATTTCAAGGCACACTTTACGCGAGCCGAATTTGTGCAGAAATTAAGTTTGTTCTGTAAAAAGTTACACATAGAAGAAGTGTGTATCATTAAAAATAATGATAATAAAGATTTCATTAAAAACGTTTGTGATGAGATATCGAAGTTAGAAAATTGGTCAGGACCGCGGATATGTATATTAAGAGGAGTAAAAAGAATAAGTGATGACAAAGAAAAAATTATAATCTTGAATGACTTTCATTTATTGCCATCCAGTGGACATGCTGGAGTGCGCAGAATGGTAAATACAATAAAGAAGAGATATTACTGGCCGAGCATAGAAAAGGACGTACAAACATATTATGTAAAAAAGTGTACGAAGTGTCAGAAGTCCAAGTATATCCGTTACATAAAAGAACCGATGGTAATTACTACTACGGCGTCCTCGGCTTTTCAAAAGATATTTCTAGATGTAGTGGGACCTTTAGATAGAGACATAGATGGGAACTGTTATATATTGACCATTCAATGCAAATTATCTAAATTTGTTCAAGCTATTCCCTTAAAAAATAAAGAAACTGTGTCCATAGCTAATGCATTTGTGAGACATTTTATTTTAATATTTGGATTACCAGAAATAATAGCTACAGATCGAGGGACAGAGTTCATCTCCGCAACGATGGAACAGGTATGTAAAATTCTTGATATTAAAAAATTATCTTCAACTGCCTATCATCACCAATCGATAGGAGCTCTTGAAAATGCTCACAAAGGTTTGGGTGCATTTTTAAGGATCCAATGTGAAAACCATACAGATACATGGAGCTATTGGTTACCGTATTGGTGTTTTAGTTTCAACAATACAGTCCATTCAGAAACAAAATACATGCCTTACGAACTAGTTTTTGGTAAACAATGTCGAATACCTAGTCGAATTTCAGAGTCAGTCGAACCATTGTACAATAGTGATAATTATCCATTGCAGTTGAAATATCGATTACAGTTAGCCCATGCCGACGCAAAAAATAATTTAATGAGTAACAAATACAAACGCAAGGAATTGTACGATAGATCAGTAAATCCAATAGTGTATCAGGAAAATGATTTAATTTTGATAAAAAATGAAACAGGTCGTAAACTAGATGCTATTTATGAAGGACCTTTTAGAGTAAAAGAAGATTTAGGTTGTAACGTTAGGATATATAAAAACAATAAGATAGAATTAGTTCATAAAAAAACTTTTTGCAAAAAAAATAAAACCGACTTCAAAACACAAAAAAGTGAAAAATAACTTTAGCTTCAGAAGTCGGTGACCTTTTTTGATTCATTTAGTTTTTTTTTTGTCACCGACTTCTGAAGCTAAAGTTATTTTTCACTTTTTTGTGTTTTGAAGTCGGTTTTATTTTTTTTGCAAAAAGTTTTTTTATTTTTCCATTTTTAGTCGTAATAGCCTATACAAATATATGCTATGCATTTATTTTACATTGTTAACAATACATGTTATGGTAATAGGCTTATCCCCAATAAATGGAACTTAACATATCTAAACTGTCGAAATTTACGTGTATTGTACACATCTGCGTACCTCTCAGAGCATACAGGCGTGATGTTACGTCATGATGTTGTATAAACAATAAACATCCAAGCGATTGCAAAAATCACGACCGATTTACCGTCTAGTTTTGAAGAGTTCCATTGTATATCTCCGAAGACCAGCATTAGATCTTCACCAAATTTAAATGCGACCATCTCAGGAGTATACTCTTTCAAATAAAAAAATAATTTTGAAAATCACTCCTCAAATGGAGGAGAAATCGGTGAACATACATGAAATTATACCACACGACTGAAGTAAAAATATTCATAAAATGAAAACTACTGGGCCAAACTATGTAAAATTTTTATGGGACCAAATGGCAACTATTCCGCATCAAACTAAAAAAGAATCACGTAAATCGGATCATAAATCTCAGCGTAATCGGTGTACATACATAAAAAAAAAAAAAAAAAAAAAAAAAAAAAAATACCTATCGAATTGAGAACCTCCTCCTTTTTGGAAGTCGGTTAAAAATAGGACAAGACCGTACTACCAATAAGAATATATAATTATGTTGTATTGTTTAAGTTAACAGTAATCGTATACGTATAGTTAAGACTAGCATTAACTAAAGATAAGGTGTAATAGTTATATACATTGCAATGTAGTAATTAATACATATTTTTTGATAATAAATATTTTAGTAATTTGAATAGACAAGTTTAATGTAATATATTATTAATAGAGTTGGTTTGTATTAATAGAGTTGGTTTGTATTTACATATTTAAAAAAAAAAAACCATTTAATCGATTTTTTTTTCCTTCGCCCCCGGAGGTGAAGTGTATGTATGCTCCATAATAATGTTTAACGTAGTAAGTACGCTCCTTTAGAATATAAGTATACATTTAAGCTAAGTAAGCACTTTACCTAAAGCGCATTATAAAATATATTCCCTTTGTTCAGTAATAAAAGCATAATCGATCGAGCTGGTTGTCTAATTTAATAGACCCTGGAACCCCCAACATTACAATATAAAGGAGTATTTATCAATAGATACCATCATGGACCCAGAACAGAGCACTTCATTTCCCGCTGAATTTTTAAATACTCTAGAGCTGTCAGGTGTACCCTCACACCCAAGTAGCAGGGGTGCATTTGGAAAAGCCATGCTTTTGCCATGGGCAGCTATATGTAGCATGTTCGCGTGTCTCCAATCCCCAGAATTTATACATTTAGCGCCAAATAGAAGGACATACAACATTGTGTACAGGAGCGTCCTAGAATAATGTTCCATTCTGAGCACATGATTGCAACGGCCAAACAACAAACAGAGTATAACCCGAATTGATTGTCAAATTCTATATTAACGCGAGCGAAGCCGCGGGCGAAAGCTAGTTATTTAATAATTTACGAAGAATTGTGAGATCGCGTGATAACATCGTTCTTATTTTGAAATAATAATTCAAACAGGGTGCGATATCGTTTGAACCCAGCAGCCTCAGTTTTCTCAGCCAAATTGAACCATCCGTTTTACACACATCAGTTTAATCACCATCTACGTAATTAGTTTCAATTATGAATTTATAAACATTTCTCACTCAATTATTGTTTTAGAAGTCTTTCAGACAAGCTGATGGTCTCTGTTAATTTGCATCACAGTCATCTCGACTGTGTAATGTAAGTTGAAATTAATTATACGTCTCAAAACTAAACTATTAATTACACTTAGGTAACGTAACCATGATTCATCATCATCATCAGCCTATTAATGTTCCCACTGCTGGGACACAGGCCTCGTCTCTATGAGAGGAGGATAACCGCGATTACGTTAAAGGCTGAGTAAAAGGAGTTAAGCTGAGTTAAAGGAGTTGGTATGATATTATTAGAATATAGTAGATATTAGAATAATGCTTAATTGATGTAAGTCTGTTCGTTTTATTGCTCTGATTTAATCACTCGAGCTGGGTAATACATATTATCAGCTCGTTTATGGTCACAGGACAAAATGTTACGAAGGTTTTATGATACTTAGGGACGATTTACGAGCAAAAGCTATAAAATACAAGCGGGGTTAGGTTCACCCACGTTTTCTTTACAAAAGCTGACCGTAGTTCAAACTTCCTTAGCAAACTATAAAAGAGCGTTACAGTTAGCTACTCCTGCCAAACCGGTTTCTTCAATATCAACTGAAAATCAGTGAGTGTGAAAAGACAATAGCACTATGATTCGAAGAAGCCTCTCAGGAAGGCGATCTAACTAATAGACTACAGGCAAGCGTTCTAGCTATGTAGAATTAATAAAAACTTTTAGTTTTCAAATATATTTGTATTTTTCTAACAATGTAAGCAGAGCGCTAATCCTTTGCTTTAATTTCGATCTTTTACTCTATGATAGTACCTCAATATAAATGCCGTGTCCGGTGTAGTAATTGGACTGTTCATATATACCTACAGAGTTAGTTGAGGATCTTAGAGGACTAATACACTTTCTCACTTCTGTAATAGAACATCTTCCTCATAGGTACATGGTGTTAAGTGCGCATATAGGAAAACCGAAACTATAACGTTAGAAATAAACAAAACCATTTAATAAGTTCCTAAGTAACAAGTTTTGCGGCGGCGCGAAACAATCAAAACAATGAATTACGTAAAAATTATGGGCATTATTGATCTTCATTGATCGTTTATTTGGTGCCTCCTACATTTATTAGTTTCATCGTCAGTAATAAGAAAACTACCCTTTCTTCCAGATTACCTCCTAAGTATTGACAAATAAGACCATCTGCCTTTGTGGCGTCACAACAATTAATCAAACGCGAGTTTCACTTTCATTGCCCTGAAGTGTCAGCTCGAGGACGCGTCCCGAATAAATGTGAAATTTATTCAAGAGGGAGCCACTACTGCAACTAAGTTGAGCAATAAATTGCTAAATTTATTGCTCAAATACGTGCATGGTCCCGGTATTTGTGTCTTGTCATGAAATAAAAGGTTTGCTTGCGATTTTGTTCACGCAGTAGTTGGAAGATTGCATTTACACTGTATTCTGAAATTAAATGGCTGTTTGCGTCTAGTCTAGTACACAGGGCGGCACATCAAGCTATACATTTCCAGTATTACATGGCCTTGTTTTGTATATATTTCCCGTACAATGAGAGATCCGCATAAACTGGTTTTGTAAAGCTTGATTGGTCATCGGACGTGCTTACATCAAATAAATTACTCAACGATTATCCCCATATCAACATCATAGTCAAGTACCACAGCGTATATAATAATTCATTTATTTTCAGGTAAATAACACCCATTGCCACATATACATTGATAACCAAAAAGAACCAATACATTTAAATATATCCAAATTAAAAATCAAATGAAATAATACACAATAACATCAAACCATTAACAAAATTACATCAGATAAAAATAAAATAAAGTAAAATATAATGAAATCAGAAAACAAAACCAGATAGAATCAATTAAAACCAAATAAAACACATTAACCCGTATGCTCCCGGCCGTGCCTCCAGAGGCACGGTGCATTGTTATTTTAATTGTGTCTGTAATTGCGGGTATTGAAGTGTTAAATTATATCACAATAACTACAGGCGCACGTAAAATATTTGAATACCTGTCAAAGGTTCTGTATATTTTTTCAGCGTTTATTTGTTTGCTGTTTCGTTTATTGTCATCTGACATCCACTGGGACACGACATGACCCATTGTAAGCAGTACAACGTCCTTCGTCGACCACCGTAAGTACGCTTTATATCCTGATATAGAAGTGAATCCAGACAATGATAAGTATTTAAAAAAAGTTATGTTAATTAAAATTACATTAATTAATTATAATATAATATAACACATAACACAACTTTCTTAAAAATAAAAATTCTTTCTTTAAAATCGACGTCAATACGCACACGATCGATGATACTTGGCGTAGTAGACTGAAATGCATTAAAATTGTATTTTCAACAAAAACTAAAGTGCAATTTGAATTCGAGTTTTATTTTTTTATTAACAGCAAATATTTTGAAAAAGTCGAGTCAAAAAAATCCGGATTCCCGTATCGTGGACATTTAATATTTACCTACTGGATTACGCTTTGGTAAAAATGGGGGCTTATAAATGTTTCGGCGCAAAAATATACCTTTTGCCCTGAAAAACACTCAAAATTTGATTCTGTGTACAGCTGACTTGCTGAAAAACAAAGCTGAACCCAAAACTATAGGTTTTTACGTTGATGCTAACGTTTACGAGTATAATGCACAAAAGCAAACACAAATTCCTAATTTAAACTAAAGTAATATCATAAGCTCTCTCAGTAACGATCCCGGCAGCGAAAGAGAAATCGCCAGAAGAATCCAGATGTTCAAGGCAGCGATGACTAAACTCACTCGGATATGGAAAGATCGCAATATATCCCGCAAAACCAAAATGAGGCTGGTGCGTGCGCTGGTATTCTCAATTTTCTCTTACGGCGCCGAATCTTGGACAATAAGGAAGAAGGAAAGGGCAAAAATTGACGCTTTTGAAATGTGGGTTTGGAGGCGGATGCTGCGAATTCCATGGACTGCACGCCGGACTAACCTGTCCATTCTTAAGGAGCTCCAAATAAACACAAGACTATCCACTGTCTGCTTCCAGCGAATTCTTAAGTATTTTGGACATGTCGCTCGTAGAAACCCTGACAGCTTCGAGAAGCTGATGGTAGTTGGCCAAGTAGACGGGAAAAGACCACGCGGGCGCTCACCTACCCGTTGGTCAGACCGAGTAAAGTCGCTCACTGGCCTATCAATAGCCGAAGCTTTTAAGATCGCTGAGGACAGAAAAAACGTGGAAGAGCATAGTGCACCGAGTGATGAATACCTCAGACACAGACTAGACACGACCTTCAATAATGAAGATAACGACTTAGATGATGAATATCATAAGCATAAAGATGTGCAAAATGTTAGGTCAAAACAATGATATAATATTTTTAATATTATCTCCTTTTAGACAATTATAAGTTTACACTGTCATATACAGGGTGTAAAAGACCTCATCACGAAGCCGTCAACCAAGCATTCTGTACATCAAACTAAGTAACTTTACGCAAAAATTATTGCTGGGAAACGACTTTTTTGTTGGGGTAAAAAAACATGTTTTGTGGTAGAACTCAATGTAACGCACTCAAAACATTGTTACCCCCGTCCTATTCAATCCATCCATTAGGATGGATTGAATAGTACGGGGGTCGTGAAGGTGTTTAAATCAAAAATCTTACATTAATAATTTGTATTTAAAAAAAAAACTTGTCAAAAAGTTGGAACTTTGGCCCCCAATATCTCCGTAACTAGAAGGTTCCCAGGTATGGTGTAAAACAAAAAAATGATTGCAATGATGAGGAGAACAAGTGCCTTTCGGTTTCGTTAAGAGGTGTTTTACACCCTTTATGTCTTAAACGATAATGTTCATATAGGATATGACACAAGGCAAACTTACCACAATAAAATATTGTCTACCGCCAGAATAACTAAAGAGAAAAATAATTCCTAGTTACAAACGAAAATTGCATCACCAAAATTCAGCAGTAAATGTTGTGAATCCTACGGAACTACAAATTTAAATTAAACTCCTAAGGTAAATGTTATTGAGTCAAAGTACAACTTTAGGGCCTGCACAGACGACAGACTTTTTGTGCGGATGAGTCTGTGGCGCACAAAATGTCTGCATGGCTTACAAAAAATCCGTCGCGGATTTTACGCAGACTCAACGCACACGACGCACATCTTCGATCATTCTATTCTAGTGCAGATTGCATACTAAAAGTGTGCGCCGTCTGCGTTAGCGCGCGTTGAAGCAAACGTTCTTTTTTTTCGTGTGTGGCACGGCGCGGCGTGATCTGCAAGTGTGATACGGATTTGATGGCCACCGGACTTTTTGCGCGTCGTATGCGTTACTGCATAAAATTGCTTAGGTTCTATTTTCACAGACTAAAAAGTGCATCACGGATAGTCTGTCATCTGCGCAGGCTCTTAGACTTACAATAGAATAGGAGATGAAGAAGCATACCGTAGCTTTCGTTCATTGTAAATGATTTTTTAATCAATCTAATCTATCACAAAGCATAACACAATAACATAACATCACGCTTGTAATCCCCAAAGGGTTAAGCAGAGGTGTACTTAATAGTATACCAACATTTTGCCAGTTACGTTTAAGTCCCATGTAATAAGGGGTGAGCCTATTGCCATTAACTCGACACAAACCCAGACTCTGTGGCTGCTACTGAGAAATTCCTGATGGAAAATCTCAATAACAATTTGCCCGAACCAGAAATCGAACCTAAGACCCATGCTCAGCAGACACGATTGTGGCAACTAGACCAACGAAGCAGTCTGTCACAAAGGTACCTACTAAATTTAACTACATACTATCCATTACTCTGACGGTTGTTCGATAACATTTATCAATAGCGCGGCGGTGTAAAGCCTACCCTTTCAATAGATGTCATCAGAGCAATCGATTGTTCAGCTGCCCCAATAAACTTCACTCGCATTATGAATTGAGCTTTATTCCTAACACGTAGAGCACACATTTCATGGAATCAAGCTTCTTTCAGCACCACAATGACATCTTCATTTTATGTAGGTACTTAGCATTTGACGCAACATTAGGCGCATTTTCATCTCCTTCGTGGCTCAGCAAGTCAATGGTAGGTTCCGACTGTTTCCACACAACACCAAACTTCTGTTCTTAACGACTTTGAGTAGTTCCGAGCAGTTTTCTAAATAGTTTGCAACACAAGCTAGCTGCTACCGCCTCTGAAACCATCCTCGTATGTGCACACAGTGTAAAAAGTTTTCAGAATGTTTGAAATAAGAGACTAACGCAATGAACGGACTGACTTTGCTAGCTAATGTTGTTTGAAAACCTGTATGATACCCACATTTGCTTAAATCACTACATCATCATGCAATGCTAATCAGCTGGTTTTGCAAATATGATTTGCTTAAATTATACAAGCGTAGTAATTTGAATTGCACGAGTATACTAAACTGAATTAGTTTAACTAACAGCTTTCTGAAATGAAGATCATGGGAAACATAATAATGATGGAACCCATAAGGTTCACGTAAATTAATTTATCCATGCTCAGCCTACATGTGTCTGAGTAGTGTTTTTTGTTATTGAAGCCAATCTATTTTGAACGCCTTTAGCCCTTTTGTTACAGTTTCTAGCGAATGTTCTAATAAAATCACAAACAACGCTACTACACGTGCCGCTTATTGAGTCCTGTGTCGAAAGTGTTCGTTATCTAACTAGTATATAATTCATGATTTTGCAACGAAACACAAATTGTACGCACAAAGACTAATCAAACTATGCAATTGTATGGAAGCTTAAACAAAACGAGGTCAGGTTATATAGGATATGTATAGCTTGATGTTTCGCCGTGTGTACTTACTCTTTATATCTGGGGAGTACAGATTTCTGGAAAACCTAAATGTAAGATGTTGAACTTTTGAAGCAATAAGTACCAAATGCCACATTTGGGTACAAAAGCATTAAGATTTATGCTCCAGTGAATCTTTAGTAATATAATGCAGCTGTCTACTGAAAATTCTACTTACGGGATATTAAGAATTATTATATCAAGTCATTGAGCTATTACTATTGTATAGAGAAGACACCGCAAACAAAATCTGTGCTTCGTTCAACTGCTGTCGGCTGGCTGCAGTTCACTCAGTCCCTTACTCGCCACAGCATTATATGTACAGGGTTAGCCGCCCCCCCGCACCCCGCACTGCGCACAGATTTTATTCACGCTGTCTTCTCTATACGTAGTAGTAATAGCTCAATATATCAAGTCGTTTTGACTCAAATACGGAGTACAAAATCTGAAAAAGGTTCACTTTTCTGCACCAGTTCCCGTAAACACAACTTTCTTGCATTACAAGAACAATACTTACCTATTTTGCAATCCTCCAATATTATAAATGCCAAAGTTTATGAGGATGGATGTTTGTCATTCTTTCACGCAAAAACTACAGAACGGTTTGGATGAAATTTTGCACACAGATAGTTTATAACCTGGATTAACACATATAAGTTATTTTTTATTCCCGTGGGACAATTATCGAACTTTACGCAGGCGAAGCCGAGGGCATAAGCTAGTATCACAGTAAGTTCCTTGGCCTTCATAAACCGAAGTAAGTTCACCTTTGAGACAACTTCTCAAACATTATCAGTCAATCATAGACACTCTCGAGGTGCGACAGACAATTCATCACGCATACTGTGTTAGAAGATTCACATCAACAAATTCACCTGAAATGGTAAGATGACGGCCATGCTCAGACATACAAAAGCTTACGTTTAGAGGAATACAAAGGCGACAATTGCCTTTAGATCATAGTCGGCTGTATCACTTTCTTTTGGAATAGAACACGACCTGCTCTGCTTTATCATAAACAAGATAGTCGGTGACTTTATGAAATAAGAACAAAAGCTGCTCAATACAGGGTTAGTTTTCAATAACCAGCCAAAATTTAAAATTAAAGAGATCAAACCAAAAGTGAATTTTAAATATTACTGTCGAAAAATAAAAATGAAAATAATAGCATTAATTTGAAAGTGTCCTATAAAATTTCTAAATCATAAACCTAGTGGGAATCAATGCGTGCGTGCATGCACCGCCAAATTTATGTGTGTGCTAACTGCTACCTATCTAGGTTGTTGAACTGAATTGTGCTTATGCAATTCCACTCGTTCGCTTTTTAACGGTCGACAGGAATGACATTTATTTTAAAAAAAAATGTTTTTTTTTTTCATTATATCGAAAATATTATCGATTCTAAACTATTTCTGAAAATTTGGCCGGTCATTGAAAATTTGCTCTGTATAAACTTATTGTTTTTGAACTTGTGCACGGACACTTGCGCCAATGGACATATTCGTGACACAGGCCCGTGAGATGTTATGTTTTGTTTGCAAATTTATTTTCGCGCAGATATCATACGCGCAAATATCCTGATACCAAAGTTACTACAGTAACAGGTGACATAATTTTAATTGGCAGCAAGATCTACTAAATCTGACAGTAAAAACTCTTGGGAATAGTCTCAGTTAGCACCGGCTGCTGCTTATTTTACTGATACAGTACTGGTGAAGTACTGATAAATCATCCCTTTTTTAGCTTCATAACGCAACAGTCAAGAGAAGACATGATATTAAACATTCTCACTATGAAACAATTCTGCTCTTTCCAGGTTCTTTTTTCAGGAAAACATTACTTACAGCAGGACTCGCCTGTAACATTTACTTCCTCACGAAGTTACTTCGTTTTTCAGTTTATTAATTTTACGGTATTACCATTATGATTTTTTTCAGGTCAAGACATTCATAAAATACTTGTATTTCCCCACGAGTTTGTTGGAACTTCAGAAATACTTATTCATCCGTACAAAAAGCGGTCGCCTAGAAAATCTGATCGGGAAAAGTTCAATCAAACTGCTTAAATCAATAAATCTCCGTCTTATGTTTAATTCAGTACAGCAGTTTTAATATTGTTCGTTTATAAAATCACTTACAAATGTATCCGCTAGATGAAACGTCCTGAAGCAAATAGGTTTTTAAAACGGCTAAACCCAGTGGGCAAAAGGTTTTACTCTTTGTATAATTTTAACGAGTCTCTGTGGATAACTTTCTCATTAAGGCGATCAATAAGTGCTAAAATGTTGATTTTAATACACTCTAATTAAAAAAATGTTTTACAGCACCTTTTTAAGGTTCCGTACCCAAAGGGTAAAAACGGAACCCTATTACTAAGACTTCGCTGTCTGTCCGTCTGTCCGTCTGTCCGTCTGTCCGTCTGTCCGTCTGTCCGTCTGTCCGTCTGTCCGTCTGTCTGTCACCAGGCTGTATCTCATGAACCGTGACAGCTAGACAGTTGAAATTTTCACAGATGATGTATTTCTGTTGCCGCTATAACAAAAAATACTAAATATAGTCAATGGTACGGAACCCTTCGTGTGCGAGTCCGACTCGCACTTGGCCGGTTTTTTTTATTAAATCATTTCTAGTTGGGTTCAAATTCCACAATTAACTGTTTTAAACATCTATGAGTACATTTTATAAACAAACCTCTTTATGGTGCCATTGTTAACATAAGTAGCAGAAAGGTATTAGCGAGCGCAAAGATTGTTTTGCAAAAATAATGTTGTTGTTACATAATACGAATGTCTTGAGACTCTGTGAGTTCTTTTTGGGTTTTCGAACAAGCAGTGCTCTGGGAATTATGAAACGTTGCAGCACTCGAGCGGAAGGCGGCTGGAAGTAAATGGTCTTCGGTAGAGCTTTTTAAACGTTAGTTTTTGTGATTTTTGTGATTCTTTTTAATAACAATTCTGATATTGTGTTTTAAAATAAAAGAATAAATTAAAAATATAGATCTCTTTATTGAAATATTGAGTCACCCTTCGCTACGACAGCGTAGCTCACGTAGCGGTCGTGAGCTACGCCGTAGCAACAGAATGAACTATTGCTACGGCGTGCGGCGTACATAAACGAAAGTGCTCGTACAAACTATAATTTAAAACATAAACACTAAGGCAGCACGTGTGCTTATTACCTCGTCAGTCTAACCCCTCGGCTCGTCACGTAATGTTTCAAATGTTCTTCATTTAATTATGTACATAGTACTGTGTGTACTCCCCTGAGGGAACCTCAGTTACTAAACAATTCTGCCATTTGAACAGTAAGTATGTTGTTATGTGAAACAATTATATTTTGAGATGTGAAGAGCATTAGCCGTTTTAAAACTTACCTATCTTGCGTGACTATTTCCAGAAGGTCGCGTCAAACTCTTATTATTGGCATCCCTGGCACTGGCTTCAAGTGCTTATAAACTAGCATTTAAATTGACTAACCTTATGTGGCTGAAAGTTAAAAACATATTTTAGTTATAAAAGCTATTCCGTGGCGAACAAGCTTTAGCTAAAAGGACGACGCTGGCTGAAAGAACGTCTTACCGATATCAAATTATTACCTCAAAAATAAACATTATTTAAAAACCAGGCTTAAAGCTACCTGAAAATTTTATAAAAGAATAGAACTTCAAAATTCGAATTTTTAGGCACATCTCGTTTCATTGAATGCTCATTCTACAATTTCTTTTAATCAACCTATTCTGTCCCACTGCCCATTCAACCTTAAAAAAAAAAGTTAAACAGTATGTAATGGGGTCACGACCTCGCAGTAAAATTTTTGTACAAGCTTTTCATAATCTGTAGGTAGTACCTGTGCTGGCAATTCAGTGGCAAGTGGATTTTTTGTGCAGCATAATTATATTTCACCGGTTCAAAGTGGTGACTATGTGGTTGGTTTGAAAGTGAGCCGCTTTTTCTAGTTAGGCTTTAAAAGATAAAGGTTTCTGCACCAGCAGTAGTTCAGGACTTTTTCACACGGGCACCGTTTAAATTTAACAATTAATTTGTGGTTCTATAGAGTTAGTGAAATAGAATAGAATTACCCCTCCATGCCCGAACCAATCTAAGTTCATAAACTCAAATAGCAGCTACTTACTTAGAAATAACTGTGTTTTAGTAAATAAGCTTTTACTCCGAAGCGCTGAACAACAAACCTCCCCAGACGCAGATATCGTTTAAGTAACAACCAGTTCAACATTCACAGAAGAAGTATTCATGACTGTTTCATGAAGCTTGTTTAGAAGAAGAAATTTCAGTTCAGGTAGCACCAATTTCCCATAGGAAACGTTGCAACCGTATGAGTGTAAGTGTAAAGTCAAACAATCTTCCAATATATTTTTCAATATGGCCGATTTTGGAATTAACTTTTAGAAAATGGAACTCTCGTTACATGCTCGTTACGGTTAAAAATTGCATTGGTAACCTCATAACGTATCTTCAAGAGTTGTTCAGAAAACCTTACATTTTTATTACTATGGATTTTTAAGGGTCTGTAACAGGGTTCAAATTACCTAAATAATTACTCTCTTTGATAATTGTACCATGCTATGCATCGGATAATTATTTATGCTGGTTCATAACTTGATCTCTTTAGTTTTTTTTAACTTAAAATTATAATTTCTTAACTAAAATATTACGTAAAGAAAGACATTCATAAATACTTATTGTTTAAATAATATAATCAATTGATAATTATAATATATAATTAGTTGAACCATCATTCAAACTACACACGATCGTATTTTTGAGGTAAACTTATGTTTATATATAAAAATAATGTTTAGTCCTTATGTCTCCTCTTTTGTGCATGCATAATCTCTTCTAATGACTACTTACCTATATTAAAACAATCTCAGGGACTCTCTGGTAATATTAAACAGGTTCACCACCGGCTAATTATGCCAGCCGTCCGTCTGCACACACAAAGCCTCATAATTAAAGACAGTGTTAGTGCACACCACACAACTCTACTGAATATTGTATGTGCTGAGTGTTCAATGAATTATTCCACATTTACTTACTTCAGTGGAAGGTCAGCGTATCCCTTTCCGTTCCTTTCCTTTGTAAAGTGGTAGTTTCCTGCCAACAAGGGAATTCAACTTGAGGTTTTACGTTCCTCCAAAATGAGAATCCAATTTTGATGTATAGGTATTGAAGTAAAAGAAGATTCTATAGACGAAATAATACTTACCATTCTTACTCAAAGCTTGATGAACTCAGCGCACACGTAAAGTTCCGTGTAAAACTTATTAGTTGAATAATAGTTATTTATGCAACTGTTGTATAATGAGGGGTATTAAAACACGAATGTGGGTTTATCACACGAGGCGAAGCCGAGTGAGATAATAGTATCACATGAGTGTTCTAATACCTAATTATGTACAGTTGCATACAAGACTTTATCTACATCCATGATATGAATCCTCCATATAAAAGGTTCTGAAACCATGGGGTGTTGTAGTGTTGTAAGAAGTCTATATAAATTCATGGAAAGTTTAATTGCTGAGTATTAATACAAACAAACTATGTATAGGTAATAATATAATTATTAACATTTTGATTGTACAACTATTAAAATGCACAAAGCTTGTATCACTCATTTTTGTAAACAACAAAGTACATAGTGCAATACTAATATCGAACAAAAATGGCGGGATACGACGTGAATTCGAATCCATACTATAATATTATAAATGCGAAAGTAAGTTTGTTTGTTTGTTTGTTACCTCTTCACGCCTAACCCACTGAACCGATCATCCTGAAATTTTGCATATACATTTCCAGGTGTACTGTAACGGACATAGGGTACTTTTTATCCCGAAAAAAGGTACTGTTCCCGAGGAAAACAGCAATAACGTGCTTTTGATAATAGGTGGCGCCACGTGTCTTACGAATCATCGAAGCTTTAGTGGTGTGATATGAGTTTTTTTTTTAAATTGAAGTACCTTTTGTACCCCATTTCGTGAGTCCAGACTTAGAGAGTCGATAGACCCGTTTTTATCCTGTTAACTATAATTATTATTATAGATGCGAAAGTAATTTGCTTTGCTTGATACAGGCCCTAAACCGCTGAACCGATCATCATGACATTTTGCATATACGTTGTAAGAGATACAGAAAAAAAAACGTCAGTTAAGTAGTCGTAGAATTGTTGTTCCTCTTTCTTCAAATATTATTCGCTAGGCTAGGATTGATTGGCAAAATCTGGACTCGATCCTTAATTATGATAAGATTGGTATGTAAATAAAAAAATGTCTTTTTTAGTTCCCTTTTATTATTTTTCGGTTAGATTAGTTAGTTTAACAGTTTTCATTAGGTTAGGTTCCTTTGTTTTTGTTAGGTTAGGTTCCTTTGTGTTTTTA
This sequence comes from Xestia xanthographa, assembly GCA_905147715.2. Classification (NCBI taxonomy): domain Eukaryota; kingdom Metazoa; phylum Arthropoda; class Insecta; order Lepidoptera; family Noctuidae; genus Xestia; species Xestia xanthographa. The sequence continues at coordinate 21,630,504 of LR990652.1, forward strand.
TTAGGTTAAGTTTCTTTGTATTTTTTTAATATTAAAATGACATACTCGCAAACGTAGTTCCAACCTAAGTAGGAACTCATCGCGAGCCCGAGCAGCGAAAATTGCTCGATACCAAGAATCCTCCGTTCATGCCGAATTAAGAATGCATGAACTACAAGCAGCTTTGAGAGCTGATGAGACATCTTCTCAAACCCAGCAAAGACTGGAAAGCCAAGCCGCCCGTAAAGCTTCTCTGAGTGCGTCTGAGACGCCCATGCAAACGCAATTGCGTTTGGAGGAACAAGCCGAAAGTCAGAGAGCTCTAAGAGTAACTGAGACGCCTGTTCAAGCACAGTTCCGTCTCAGAGAACAAGCCCAGCGGCAAGCAGTCATTAGAGCGACAGTAACTCCAGCACAGTCGCAGGCGAGAAGGACCGCTCTTGCAGAAATGCAAACCGAACGCCGACGCATTTTTATGCGTCACAGTTGGTCCGTATTTTGATAACTCTGGATTTGAATACGATCCTTTAATGGATTACAAAAATCATAGTTTAGTTGTTGTTGGTTTGATGAACAAAAAATGCCAGTTTTGTGATGCTTTAAAATGGAAAGACGAGACTGCGGGGATGTGTTGTTCCAATGGCAAAGTTTCCCTACCTTTACTTGGTGAACCAGATGAACCTCTGAAAACTCTATACTCATACGATGCTGATGAATCACGGCGCTTTTTAAATTTAATCAGAAAGTACAACTCATGCTTTCAAATGACATCTTTTGGAGTAGCTGATAGAGAAGTAAGAATGCCCGGGTTTTCGCCAACTTTTACCGTACAAGGTCAGATATATCATCGGATTGGTTCACTTTTTCCAACAGAGAACGATCAGCATACATTTTTGCAAGTTTACTTTATGGGTGATGAAGAAAATGAAGTAAACCGTCGCTGCCAATACATTCAAGGACTTGACAGAGATACGGTATTAAAAATTCAAAGAATGTTACATAACCAAAATATATTGATAAATACCTTTAAAACCGCAATAGAAAACTAGCCACAAGAAGATTATAAGGTCGTTATCCATGCTGATCGAACTCCGCGTGGCGAACATGAGAGGCGTTTTAATGCACCGACAATTAATGAAGTTGCTGTCGTAGTGAGTGGCGACCAGTTCTCTTCACGAGACATAGTGTTACGAACACATGATAATACATTGACACGCGTAGCTGATACTCATAAGTTCTACGATGCTTTGCAGTACCCATTAATTTTTAGCAAAGGACAGTCGGGATACTATTTTGATATACCACTCATTAATCCCACTACAAAACAGCCAGTTCCCAATAAGAAAGTTTCCTGTATGGATTTTTACGCCTGCCACATGATGAACCGAGAAAATTATTTTAAACTTCTTCTACGGTCAAGGCAGCTGTTTCACCAATTTTTAGTAGATATGTACGTCAAAGTTGAGAGCGAACGTCTTCGTTACATTTCTTTAAACCAGAAAAAACTACGAGCTGAAAATTATATTCATCTGCAAGATGCGATTAGCACAGATGGTGTTATAAACCCCAACGATTTAGGCCGAATTGTTATCCTTCCCTCTACTTTTATTAGCAGCCCCCGCTATCTGCATGAATATACACAAGACACTTTCGCCTATGTACGCACTTACGGCAGGCCAGACCTATTCGTGACTTTCACCTGCAATCCCTCCTGGAAGGAAATAACAGAAGAGCTTATGCCTGGGCAAAGAACTACTGACCGACATGACTTAGTTGCCCGCGTGTTTCGTTTAAAGGTCCAAAAACTAATGAATGTTATTTTAAAGGGAAAAGTGTTTGGAAACGTCCAGTGCCACATGTATTCCATTGAATGGCAAAAACGATGGCCTTCCACATTAGCATATTCTTATTTGGTTAAAAGAAAAGCTACGTCCCAACATTATAAGCGCCGAGATTCTGGATCCAGAACCAGATAGGGATTTTCACGAAACCATAACCAGAAACATGGTTCATGGCCCGTAATCCAGCATCGCCTTGCATGAAAAGTGGGAAATGTACAGAAAAATACCCCCGAGAGCTGCTGAAGGAAACAGTGCATAATAACAAAGGTTACCCTTTATACAGACGAAGAGCACCCGAAGATGGTGGAAGGGTAACGATTCAGACTCGCGGTGGGGCGGTTGGAAGTTTGATAATAGCTGGGTCGTGCCATATTCACCTATTCTATGTAAAATATTTAATGCCCACATTCATGTAGAAGCCTGCAACTCTGTTCGTGCCATTAAATATATTTGTAAATATATTAATAAAGGAAGTGATCAGGCGATTTTCAATCTACGTGATGATGGTGTAGTGCAGTCACTTAATGAAGTACAAACCTATCAGGCAGGACGATATGTCAGTAGTAATGAGGCAATGTGGCGACTTCTTAGTTTACCCTTACACGAAAGACATCCGACTGTTACTCACCTTGCCGTACATTTAGAAAATGGACAGCGTGTTTTCTTTAATGAACGTAATTTCCAGGAAAGGATACGAAACGCCACGTTCAAGGTACGCCTGTTGAAGATTGGCCTAGGGTAAAATCATCGGACGCTCTTGGTCGTGTATATACCGTCCATATTACTAATTTTGAATGTTTTTGTCAGCGCATGTTATTGCATCATGTTCGAGGTCCAACTACCTTTACGGAGCTTAAAATTGCTAACGGTCAGGAGTGTATAACTTACAGAGAAGCATGTGAAGCTCTACGTCTCTTAGAAAACGATAATCACTGGAACGAAACTATGGAGGAAGCCGTGCAGTGCCGATCACCAGACAAAACCAGGGAACTTTACGCAACCCTCATGTCGTCTTGCGGCCTTTCCAATCCGCAAACACTATGGGATAAGTACAAAGAGTACATGGCCGAAGACATATTGCGGCGATTGCAGCAAGTACATGCAGACATGTCTTTTAATGCTGACAAAGATTGAAAACAAAGTTATGACAATGACGGGGAAGAAGTTGCATGATTTTGGCATGGTTGGCCCTCGACGATCAGGTGAAAGTGACTTAAACGATGAAATTGCTCGAGAACTAAACTACGACTTCACAGCATTGCAATAGCAAGTGACCGAATTAGTTCCTCGGTTGCTTCCAGAACAAAGTCACGTCTTTCAACAGGTGTTACGTCTTGTTAAGTCTGGGAATGGTGCACTCTTTTTTCTCGACGCCCCTGGAGGAACCGAAAAAACGTTTTTGTTAAACTTATTATTGGCGATCATAAGAAAAGACGAGAAAATTGCTGTTGCCGTGGCTTCCTCCGGTATAGCCGCTACACTACTGAACGGCGGTCGCACTGCACATTCCGTCCAAAATCTGTCATTATATCTTGCACAGGAAGAGTCACCAATCTGCAATTTCAGCAAAAATAGCTCTCGAGGTATGATGCTACGACAGTGTAAACTTTTAGTCTGGGACGAAAGTACGATGTCCCACAAAAAAGCTATAGAAGCGTTAAACCGAACTCTCGTTCGCACGTCCTGCAGAGTTGCTGTCTCGCGACAGTACTGATATTATGGGAGGCATGGTAGTTTTACTGGCTGGTGACTTCCGACAAACTCTACCGGTGATCTAGAGAGGCACACCTGCAGATGAAATCAAAGCCTGTCTCAAGTCATCAAGCTTATGGTCAAAAGTAAAAAAAAACAGCTTATCAACGAATATGAGAGTGCACCTGGGACATTATGCTGAGACACTGTTAAAAATTGGCGATGGACGTTTGGACACGGATGCTGAAGGTTGTATTTTAATGACGGGGGAATTCTGTAATTTGGTTGAAAACAGTGTGGAACTCATCGCTAAAGTTTACCCAGACTTACAAGTAAATTTAAATTGTGATCAGTGGCTATGTGCGAGAGCAATCCTTGAACCTAAAAATGATACTATAAACCAGATAAATATTGACATTTTGAATAAGGTGCAGGAAGATATAAGGAGTATTTGTCAATAGATACCATCATGGACCCAGAACAGAGCACTTCATTTCCCGCTGAATTTTTAAATTCTCTAGAGCTGTCAGGTGTACCCTCGCACAAACTTCAATTAAAATTAGGTGTGCCCGTCATGCTTATGCGCAATTTAGATGCACCCCGATTTTGTAATGGGACAAAATATAGTCGGTGCCACTATTTTAACTGGTGTGGCAAAAGGGGAATGGTTATTATACCTCGAATCCCAATAATCCCCACTGACCTACCATTTCAATTTAAAAGACTCCAGTTTCCAATAAAACTATTTTTTGCTATTACAATTAATAAAGCGCAAGGGCAAACATTGCAGGTAGCAGGGGTGCATTTGGAAAAGTCATGCTTTTCCCATGGTCAGCTATATGTAGCATGTTCGCGTGTCTCCAATCTCTAGAATTTATACATATTAGCGCCAAATACAAAGACATACAACATTGTGTATAGGAGCGTCCTAGAATAATGTTTCATTCTGAGCCCATGATTGCAACGGCCAAACAACAAGCAGAGTACAACACGAATTGATTGTCAAATTCTAAATTAACGCGAGCGAAGCCGCGGGCGAAAGCTAGTTAACCTATAAGTTTTTTTTAAATTACGGCGCTGTGGTAGTGAATCGCACGTGCTAGACAATGTTCTTCAACGATTTTTCTTTCTTTCTTCTTTCTTTTTCTTTTTTTAAAACGAGTTGCATAATGAAATTTAGTACAACATTATAACACCCGTTTGGGTGTTATAATGGTTATAATGACACTGGCTGTTTTAATGTTGGCCATAAGCTAACTGTTTCAGATACTTTTATAGAGGATTTATAGCATGGGTGTAGATAAATTAATTATCTTAATTCTATCTGCTGCTCGGACGCGGATCGTGACTGTTGTGTTCAATTGTAGAACGAATGCAGCTCTCAATAACTTCGTCCGACTTTACTTAAATAATGCTGAAATAATGCCATAATGTGCACACTGTACATTACTCTACATGTTCGAGAATTGAGGTTAAATATCGACTCGTGAAAAAAAAACGGGTGTTCCATATTCAAAATTTTGAAATTATGTTTCATTTATTTGTCAACAAAGCTGAATTTGTGTGTGATTAGGTACCCACCAATTTATTAATTGAGAGTTATAATATATTTATTCATTTATTGGTAAGAGCTTTGTCTAGTTATATTATGGAAGAAAACTGTTTTAATGAAAATAAAATAGGAATTTACTAATAACAAAGGAGGAATCTGACAATTAAGTACCTATGCTAAACATTATTGTTCAACGTGTTTGATCAATTTTACTGACAGTGAAATTAGAAGCCGGATGTTTTAAACGCGATAATTGTTCGTGTATTGGCTGTTTGGGTGATAATAGTAGATTGTATGACAAGGGAGCAAAATGGCATTTTTACGGCGAGGGCGCTATTTTGAATCCAGAGCGAAGCGAAGGATTCTAGAATAGAATCCCAAGCATAGCGAGGGATTCTAAAATAGAATCCCGAGCGTAGCGAGGGATTCAAAGTACATCGCCTGACGGAAAAATATGTTTGCTCTCGAGTCATATACTCTACTTTTCATCTCGTTCTATGAGAAAATAAATAAGAGACACTTTTAAGTAATTAATGAACAAGTTTAATTAAAAAATGACATGAATGTAAAAAAGGTTAATTACAAATTTATATTTATATCTAATACACTGGCGAAATTTTGAAAATTTATTGTCACTGTGTGTGTGTTTTATTTGGGATCGATATAGTTGTGGATTTATTTATACAGGATGACATTTTTATCACTTTCCAAATAAAAAATGGGTATAATAGGTGAACGGAGTAGAAGCAAATGGCATACTTAGTTTTTTAAATTCGATATTTTACATTTTTTTGTTTTTTTAATTTCTCTTTCTTTGTTCTTATATGAAAAGTTTACTTGAAATTTGTAGCGTTTTTTGATGATGGATCAATTCTTTTCTAAGCTGTGGAAAAAAGAAAAACAAAACTAGGTATGCCATAAGCTTCTACTCTGTTCACCTAATATAACCATTTTTTTTGGAAAGTGATAAGAAAGTCATCTGGAATTTTGAGTGTTTGTAATCTCAGTATCTGGCTGGTGCTCAGGAAAAGGCACTGATTCCTTTGATGTAGAAGGGCGTGACGACGTATGGTATGGGCGAACTATCTGCAGCTCTTAATTTAATATTTTGTACAATGCGGGTGCGGACCCCCGCACCGTACAGCAAACACTTACAGCCAGTCATACAATTTTCTTGCGATTTCAATGAACGATTCATGTTCCAAATTCAAATCTCATTACTGCCCGCGAAAAAGTCTAGTGGAGAAAAGACCTACTTTGCTCCCGCTCAAAGGGGAACAAAACGTCACTTTTCGAATAGAAAGAATGAAAAAATATTAATGTAATGGGTCTGCAATTTTTGCCGAAGTTATCTCAAAATTATTTGATAGTTCCAACAACTTGATGAACAGTCGCGTCGAGCAAAAGCTACCGTTCCAAACGCTCATGGATTCAAAATTGCTGCGGAAATTGCTCGCCCCTGGGAACTCGTAAATATTGCAACACACTCTTTTATAAAACCCATCCACCGCAATAAGTGGGTTTTATTACTTTCAAATAAAAAGCAAAAATAACAACACAACCTTTTGTAATTTTAGGAGTAATAAAAAAAAAATCTATATCGAGTTGATATACTGATTTTAAATTCGTTATAATGCCTTATGAAATTTAAAAATCGTAACCAGTTTGTTTCTCCCAAGTCATTAACTTGGGAGAAACAAACTGGTTACGATTTTACCCACACATTGCCATTCGCCATTGGGCCCACACTATTTCTGTGATTGTGCTGTATTAGGCAATTTCGTCACATTGTTTCCCTTTATATAAAATTACAAGAAACTTCCAGATTTCAAAAGAAAATACTATTATATTATATACTATTATACTATTACTATTTCTTTGTCTGGAGATTTGCCAAATCCTCCCTCGTTTCACATAGTTCATTTTGTAATTTTCGTTCTTCGTATAGACGCCAGCGCGGGGGTGGCTGATCTTATAAGTTATTCGACAGGGCGTTTCTTTTCGTCTTTGACGTACGTCTCATTTGTTGTTGTAATGATGTGTTTTTAATCGGTAGTAACTCCCATAGCGACAAGTATAAGTAGATAGATACGAGTCAAATTATGAAAGTTCTCTGTGTAAATACTGATAATGAAGATGTTGTGACGTTTATAAATTTGTAAAACTATTGAATACTGGAAATAAATATTTATGACCGAGTGGCAATTATAATAATGTACCAGGTCTTGAATCATGATTTTGTGTCCAGGTGCAGAGTCCAGTGCTGGTGGTGGAGCTGACCCTGAACAGACTAGAGGGCACACAGCTCAGGGCGCTGGGTCTGCTGTCCGTGTACGGGTTCAACGTGACGTATGAGGTGCGGGGAGCGACGCAGTCACCGGGACCCACTTCATGCAGCCCCATCGAGTGCAGGCTGCTGGGCCACTGCTACGCCACAAGGGATTATCAGTGAGTTGGACACGAATTTAACGATAAGTACAAAGCTTAGGCTCTCCAAAAAGGCTGTAACTTACAATTAAAGCCCTTGGTCATTACGTGAAAAAGTTTAAAACCAATTAAATTTCGATAAAAAGTGGTTTCAGCCTCTGTAGAAAACTCCATTAGAGCTCAGCAATTAAGCGCAAGCGAGAACAAAACACATGCCAAACTCACTGATAAAATAAGTGAACGGCATTCATTGTTTACGATTGCAGGTGTTCTCAGCGAAAAAATCGTCTCTCGTTTTATTTATAGCCATAGTATCGCTCTGGTACAATCGCGTGTGTTTTTGTAATACGTATTGCTAACTCTTCAATATGTTCCGCGTCGCAGACAGTTCTACTGTTCGTGTTTCTCCGGTTACTCCGGGGCGGACTGCGGAGAGGGTCCACTGTGCCCGAGGACCTCCAACATGTGTCAGAACGGCGGCACATGCAGGTGAGTGAACGTGTTTGAATTCGTGCAATAATAAAATGTAAATTATGTTTTTTGAAGTAAAAAAAACCGGAAAATGTAAAGGAAACACGTTTTCATTTAAACTAGCTACAAATCTGTCTTTTATATCTGAAAACTGACAACCATTTGTATAAACTCGTAAGTAAGGGTCACATTCAGAGTTTGTAACAGTTCCACTTTTTGCGTAGTGTATCCTCAATTTCGTTTTTTTCTCTCGATTCTCGAATTCGTCGAATTTCGGGCACATTTTTTACTGAAGGCAGCAGTTTTTTGTTAAAGTGTATCTACCTAGAGGAGCAAATCACTTTATCAAAAAAATATCATGAAAGTTGTTATTGTTCCTCATCTACTACAAGTAGTATGTATCGACAGACAGATGGGCCCGGCCGCCGTCAGCTGTATCTGCGCGCCGGGCTACACGGGCGACCTGTGCGAGGCGCAGCTAGCACCACCCGGTGAGTTAAGTTTTTTTAAATCCTTTAATATATGGTGTACCTATTCATACACGAAATATTTTCAGAGAATCATCTAACGGCTATAAAGAAGCCATTTCAAGGTAAAAAAAAAAATATCAGAGTACATAAAAAAAAAATTAAAGTTACCTACTTGATCCATAAAATAAATTATTATATAGGAATTACCTGATATATTATCCAAAAATTCATTTTAATATTGTTACATAATCTCTTAAATAAAATATTAATTTGGTTCCTACAACTAATAAATTCATTCTATTGAACATGCATTTTAACAATAATTAAATAAACAAAAAATAATATTTTAAATATGTAGATTGATGTCTTATTTTAAAATAAAAAATAAAATAAATGAAATCAAATTAATTTGCTACATAATCAATTGTTAAATTACTATAATTGGGTGCCCATTTAAGAGCGAAGGCCTCATCCATCTTATGCCATTCCTCTCTACCTTGGGCTATTCTAGTCCAGGTGAGGCCGGCCGCGGCCACAATATTATCGCACCACCGACGCCTGGGTCTGCCTGGGGTGCGTGGTGAATCGCGAGGGTACCAATGTTGAACCTTCTCGATCCAGCGTCCATCTGTCGCTCTTGCTACGTGTCCTGCCAAATACTGACCCTTTATTTTTCAACATACATTACGCTAGTTTACTACGTCACCACGTCGTATACGTCATACTTCGTCGTAGTTATGGTTTTATGCAAAATGACTCAAGAAATTTTGGAAAATAATTTCGTAACAAACAAAAAACATCCTCTCACCCCAAACGCATACAACGTCTCCGTTCCGTCGTGGGTAAAAACAAACTCAGATAATTATTTTTTTCGTTGCTGTGGCTTCGTTATAGCCGTTAGATAATTCTCTGAAAATATTTTGTGTTTGAATAAGTAGACCTTTATATGTACATGCGTTTACAAAAAGGAAGGCTTTTCCTGACTTTACGAGGTGTCGTTTTGCATCCTGATCAAATTCAAGTAGGTATATAGATACTTCCATGAATTTGATCAGGTTAAAAAAAACTACCCATTTTTCGAGAATCATTAGCATAGGCCAATGATTCTCGAAAATGGTTTTTTTTTTACGGAAATTTGTAAGTGTAAACCACCCGTATTAAAACGCAGCCCGTCTGTAACTGGTCCTATAACCGTACAAATAAACACACACAGAGATATGTCACGCGATGGGTGATTCTTCCATTACTTTCGTGTTATTCTGAAATATTGTAAAATTTAAACAATTTAAAATAGCAGCTTTATTAATTTATTTGACCGGGTATCGTTATTTAAATTGATTAGGTATTTATGTCTTTTGTGACAAGCTCCTAAATTTTGACTAGGATGCAAAACTACACCTTGTATAGTGGTACCAACATTAGTAACTTAGATGTGTACAGTGAGTGAGCGCTAAATCCAAAATCCTTGTCCATTAACAATACTACCGGCAATTTCTGCAGCGCAATTAAACTTCTATCATGATTACGAAGAATTAAGGTTCCTGTGATCTATCATGATTACGAAGTTGGTCCCAAAATAATGATCCGCTTTATGTAAGAAATTAATAAGGATTTTAGGAATGAAATGCTTCTCTGCCCCTACACAACAACTTGATTACATAATAAATATTAATTTGTCTACTGATTGAATGATAGCCGCATTTAGTATATTTTACTTTTTAATAAAGAGAGATACATAAACCAAGACGTAGCTTCTGTTTCAAATTGTTACTAAAATAAACCCTAGTAACACATGTTGCCTTACAATATTTTTTTCAGAGTGCGGTATAGAAGAATGTGCAGAAGTTTGTAAGCAAGGAACAGTTTGTGACTGTAACCCAAAGGATACAGATTTCTGTGAGTGACTTTGCCTTAAAACGACGGTAAATATGCGATTAGTAAGAACCTGCTATGTAGGTAATCATATTTAAACGTTGTAATGTTTATAGCATCAGCACGATTTGACACAAAGCTGGAAGTAGTTGATCAAGCAGATGTAAACATATCTCAAGAAATAGTTAAACAGGTATTTACTGCGAAATGTAACAGCATAATTATTGTATTTGAATGGGAAAACAATACTAAAATAAACAGTATTACTTTTTTTTCAGTTAACACACTATTTAAAGGCGTCAAACATAACATTAGAAAATGAAATAGAAATTTTAAACATAAGGTAAGTTTTTTATTGATTTGTTGTTTTGTAACTCGTGATGTTATACTTATGTATTAGCGTGTGTGTGACAGTGCGGCGGGTGAAGGGAGCGCGCGTGAGGTGTGGGTACGCCTGTGGGGCGCGCGGCGCGAGGCGGGCGCACTGCGCGCGGCACTGGTGCGCATGCGCACACACCACGTGCGTCTGCGCGCCAACACGCTACACTTCCACATGCAACCTGCGCTTAGTTTACAAGTGTGTATATTTTATGTCATGAGTTGAGTCTCTTAGTGACTTATAAAAAAAATATGAAAACTGACTTTTCACCGTTGCCGTAATTTTTTCGTTTCAATTTGGTAAGAAACTTTTGCAGACCCTGGTTGTGAACCATCGTCCTGAAATATGGGAGGGATCGGAGTTCATACTAACATGTATGGCGTATGGATCTCCGAACATCACATTCACGTGGTACAAAGACGGTGTCAAGATAAACTTTAATGGAACTTTGAGGTAAGTGACTTGGTAACATAAGTCACTGACAGTGCTTGAACTTTACTTGGATTAGATAGTCGCAGTTGCGTTGGCATGTGTGAGGAGTGTAGTTAGTAGTTCAGTAAAAAAAAAACCTTTAAAACTAACCAGACTGTTACACCTGGAGCGAATGAAAGCTAGCTAACAGTCTGGCATGTAAGCGTAAGCGAGATTGTGCAGTCCCAGCACCAAACGAGCACCCATCAAATTAACGGCGATTGTCATTTAACCGCTCCCATAAATCGCCAAACTTCCAACACGCTCGCTTCCTGATGGTTGCATTACGTTAAGTCTTCGTTATCGAAACAACTGTATTCAGTTGACGTGTAGATTTTCGAACTTTTTTTAAACGATTCGTAGTTTCTCTTTCAATTTTTTTTTGTTCTTGCAAAACCAAGACGACACGGTAATACTATAGCAGTTGGCAGAAACCAAGCGTTGTCATTAGAAGAGTATTCGGTTTCAGAGAGATTTGGACGCGCACGGTGTCTGAAGACGCGCTCGGTCGTCGCATGTCGGTGTTAGGCATATCAGAAGCGAAGAGACCCGACAGTGGAAAGTGGTCCTGTGCAGCAGACGATGCTGGCAGGAGACGGTGTAGAGCGCTGAGGCTGACGGTGCTGAGACCGCCCGACATACGACTCGTGCCTTCCACAATCACTGTCAATAAGGTAAGGCAATTTAGACCGACGATGGTTGAATCCAAATCAACGAGAGGAGCTCGTGGCTAAATAATAACAGCCGCTCGGGTCGATCGTTAGGTTAAGCTGTGCTTGCCTAGGTTGGTCTGTGGATGGGTGACCGCCCATTACATACCGAGTTTCCTCCGTGCCTCGGAAAGCACGTTAAGCCGTTGGTCCCGGCTGTCATTTGTAGATCTTTGACAGTCGTTAGGTAGTCAGAGGCCCGAAAAGTCTGACAACCAGTCTTACCAAAGGGTGTCGTATTACCCGGTACTAACTGGGTTGTGGAGGTCAGATAGGCAGTCGCTCCATGTAAAATACTGGTATTCAGCTGTATCCGGTAAAACTGGAAGCCGACCCCAACATAGTTGGGAAAAGGCTAGGCAGATGATGATGATGGTTGAATCCAAATGTTTATAAAATAACTATAAACAATTTGAAATTGAAGTAATGTTATAGTTGTGTGTCAGGGCGATAACGTGAGTATAACATGTCTGGCGGGAGCGGGGCGGGGTGCGCTCGGGTTCAGTTGGGCGAGGGAGAGGACGCTGCTGCCGATGGCGCCGGGCAGGGAGGTCTGGGAGGATCTGTTCCCCGCGGGGAGCGTGCTCAAACTTTATAACGTACAGGTTCGTTACATATTGTTTGCCATATTATTTTTAGTCAACCAGTGTAATGTGCAAAACATCCATAATTTTATTAGAGGTCGTACTTTTGGTCTTTTAAACAAAATCAAAATCAATCAAAATCAAAGCATTTATTTCAAGTAGGCCAGTTACAGGCACTTTTGAATTGTCGAAACAAATATGAAAACAGAAATCCAGCGAGTTCCGGTGTCAAGTATCGTCGGTAGTTGGCACCAACGCCAAAGCCGTGAACATGTGGGCTCTTGGAGCTGACGACGTAGCGTGTGAGAGTGACGACTCCCATGGCTTGCGCTGGCCGAAGACTGCTCCCGGAGCACACGCCACAGCCTACTGTCCACCTGGACACAGCGGGGAGACTACCAGGTATCAAGACAATATTCAGAAACATCGTCTGATCTATTCTCTTGCAGATAATTTAACCTGTAATTACATCCATGACTTTGCAATATCAAGGTAACATATTTTCAGGTTTTGTGAACCGAAAATAGGGCAACACGGCGTCAAATGGATGCTTCCGGATTTTTCTGGTTGTGTTGCAGACTCACTCAAAGATATTTATGACCAGGTAAACGAAAACTGAACAAATTGTTTTGAAGATTCTGTATAATCACAACTACTACCAAAATAAAACGTCATGATGTTATCAGTTTACTCTGATATCGCTGGGCTACTCTTGGCGCGCTGTGTCGCTCGTGGCGCGGCAGTACGGCGCAGTGCTGCGCTCGCTGCCGACACACCCGGGTGAGGGCGAGCCTCCCCTCACACATGCAGCACACATGCTGCACTACCTCATGTCTGCTGCAGCTCAGCCAGCCGACAGGTACCACAGCGCGGAGCAACTGCTGCACATCTATGACCACCTGCTCACACATCCAGATGCCTTCCTGGATGAGGAGGTATCTAGCTACAGATCGTTTAAATGATTTTTAATGCAACGTTAAGTTCATTTAGTTTGCGATGTTACATTGATACGCTATGTCACTCTTATTAGAAAATCTTCGATCTCCAAAACGCGGTGACGGACACAGCGGGAATGAGGAGTAACTTCGACAAGCGGTTCCACGAGTTCACAGTCACAACGAAACCAGTACATTTGGGCAACGCGGCGCACTTCGAGTTTCAGCCAGCTCCAGTGGGGAGCGCGGAGTGGCTCGTGACGTCGGCAGGAGTCGAGCTAGCAGATAGAACTGACAATGCTGCCGTGGCCACCGTGCTGTATCATGACTTGGGAGCAAGGTTGCCGTCGTTGAGAAGATACGTCGAGTATAAGTAAGGACCCTCTCTTTATAACGGTATTTTGGTGTTTATGAATTCAGTCTTGGTTTGAAAACATTTTATTATTATGTTTTTTGGTTTTTCAGAATTTTAAAGTTATTTTGTTTTGTAGAGTTATTTATTTAAGTAACTTTCCTTTCCCTTTTACACGGTATTTTTAGCGGCGACTCTTTCAGATCCGGCCGCGTGACAGAGTACACAGTAACATCACAACAGGTGCAGGTGTCTGTCAGCAGCGCGGGAGTTGATCCCACGCTCTCTCATACTGTCACACTGATGTTCGCACACTCCAAGAATTACAGTGCTATTGGTGAGTAGATAGATCCATCTCAACACAACTGCAATTATGACAAGAAGAACGTACTGAGCTCATGTAGTTGTCCTGGCCAGCATCTCAACTCGCGTGTGGAGGACGGTCGCGCTCGTCGCCGCGCGTGTGGAGCATGCAGGCGTGTGAGCTGCGCATACCGGAGCACACACACGTCGCGTGCCGCTTTCGGGGACCCGCCACCATCGCACTCTTCACTGTAGAGAGAGAACCATTTGTGAGTACTTTAGGAGAAGTACCATAATGATGATGCAACATTTGATAACATCTCAATCTTATTTTCTTTAGACAGGTTCAGAGAATGACTTGCGAGGTATCGTGAAGATTACTGTTAGCTTGGGGGGTGCGATGTGTCTAGTGGCGGCATTACTGCAGCTCCTCGGCCTGATAGCTGACAGTAAGATGAAGCTGCTAGTGCTGCTGAAAGCTGCCACTGCTGGCTTTCACTCTGCAGCCATGTTGGCTCTACTTGAATGTGACACAAGCAAGGTGAGTTGAAATATGTGTAATCTTGTGTATCATGCGGTTTAAGTCAGGTCTGAGTAAAGTATGCACCGCAGAACGTGGCATGCGGTGGCGGCGCGGGCTGGGTGGTGGCGCTGTGCTGGATGGCAGGCTGTGCTGCGCTGTGTGCTGCGCCGCTACTGCTGCACGCCGAGCTGGCTGCCACAAACTCGCGCGCGCCCTCTGTCGGACTACTGTGTGGTACGTGCAGGTGCAGACGATATGGTGTGCAGGAGGACCGCTGTGTCGCTCAACTCACGTGAATTGGTTGCAGGCGTGTGCACACTATGCTGGCTAACAGCTCGACTGTGGGGCAGCGCGCCGCTGCAGCTAGGCGCAGCCGCCAACGCCGTGTGTGCTGCAGGCCAAGCGCTACTAGCCGTGCTCGCTCTTGCTCTCGCATTCGCGCTCAGAGGAGCACGTGAGCACAAGCCGGCTAGACAAGATCACGTGCGCGAGCGAGCAAGAATAGTGCGGCACACGCTAGTGCTGCTGGCCACTACGGCAGCCACGCAAGCGGCCGGAGTGGCATACGTGCAGCCCGCGGAGACCAACGTGACGCGTGCCGCGGTACTGAGCGCCACGGCACTCGCTAATGTGGGTCTCTACTCCATTGATTCATATTGTCAATAACATAGGGCTCAGTATACATCTTCCACTGCTTGTCCAGGGTATAGCGATGCTGGCGTGCTACGTGATCATGGACGAGGAGTGTCTGCAGGCAGTGCGGCGCCTGCTCACGCTCTCCTCACACAGCAAGTGGCAGGACCCGCCCGAGGGAGATGCCTCACATAGTCGTGAGTGATATTCTTCTTTCTGTTACATATTTTGCTACGATTCCGAACAGGTACCAATCAGAATATAACACTATAATATGTAATGCCAGAAGAGTGCACTCATACATTAGTCTTTTTAGGGTTTTGTAGTCAACTAGGAACCCTTATAGTTTCGCCATGTCTGTCCGTCCGTCCGTCTGTCCGTCCTCGCTTAATCTCTGTGACCGTTAGCACTAGAAAGCTGAAATTTGGTACCAATATGTATATCAATCACGCCGACAAAGTGGTAAAATAAAAATTGGAAAAAAATGTTTTATAGTAAAGTAGGAAGTGATTTTTTTTAAATTTCAACCCTAACGTTTGATATATTGTTGGAAAGGTATTTAAAAATGAATAGGGGTTTTCGAAAATCATTTTTTGATAATGTCAATGATTTCGGAAATAATTGCTCCAAAAGTAAAAAAACAATATGTCCCCCCCTCTAACTTTTGAACCATAAGTTTAGAAAATATGAAAAAAATCTGAAAAGTAGAACTCTGAAAAGAAGGACTAGAAAGTCCTTCTTTTCAGAGTAAATCATTTTGAACTTAGTAGAGAAAATCATTTTGAACTTGATGGAAACAACAGTTTTTGTACAAAAAAGACAAAAAGTAGTACAAAATAATTTCTGGACTAAGTTTGTAGTACATTCGTATATGCAAGCATTTTTACATAATGGATGCCCACCTTTAAACTCATAAATGGGAACACTTATTGTGACGGACGGGATACTACGGAACCCTACACTGAGCGTGGCCCGACACGCTCTTGGCCGGTTTTTTTTACATTTGGTTTGGATACAAGTTTTTCTGTTTGATTTGTTTCTCGTGAATGTTTAGGAGCACGTACTTAGCTAATATCATCACATTGTTGTAGTGTACGTAAAGCAAGCTCGCGAGATGGAGTGCTCCTCGTCTCATGTGTCGCCAGCTAGCACCTACTGGCAGACGCCGCCAATAGAGAGCCCGAACACCATGTACAGGTGAGGACTGAGGTACAATCTCACTACTACTCAGTCGCGATCTATAGTGGAACTATCGTCGTCATCAGAGCTAACACGTTGGTATGTTGGTGCAGGCGTCAGTCGAGTGGCGCGTGTGTGGCGGACATAGTGCGGTGCGTGGAGTACAAGCGCGAGCCGCAGTCACCGCGCACACACACGCGCGCACTGTGTGACCTCATACCCACAGGTACGAACTATAACTTTACGAGCCATTAGGCTACATCTAACTCCGCTGTCGCTTGGCAAATCTACTTATAATCATTTAAAAATCCAATGTTTTACCATCATCTCGATATTTTATTCCGGAAGGTTTATGTAATACTTTCGCATTTATAAACTTACGTATTCTTATGAAATCTTTTTTTTTGTAGTTGAAAATACCTTGTAAAGCTGAAGCTGGTTTTTCTGTTCTGCAGCAACTCTAAAATCTCTCTTCGCTTGTGTTGTGCTGTGATTGTAATGATGGCATTATGTTAAAAGGCGGTGGCGGTATGTCGCACGTGTGTGTGGAGCTGCGCGTGCTGCCACACGTCACCGACACGCGCGCGCGCACCTACAGGGACAGCAGCGACACGCCTAAGGTAGTGCTAGTTCAAGTACACATAAATGCACTTAACATTTCAACTTGTAATCTAATCGCAGCATCATTGTCCCAGGAGAGCTGTACGATCTGCAGTCAGTCGACGCCCGACGTGTCGGCTCGTCCGATCAAGAGCTGTCTCAAGAAGCACGCGTTGCAGATGTTGTGCAGCAGCTCGCTGCCGTCCATCCACCGCGAGTGCAGCGCCGAGCACAACCACTCACACACACAACTAGTCAACACACACGCACACGACACAACAACTACTCACAGCACGTACACACAAACTGACAAAGTGCTGCACAAGATATCACATGACCTGGACTTCCTACTCAACAGGACGCCGAGCCGAGCTGTCAACCACAGCTCACAGCAGGTGCAAGAAGCGCCGCCTTAGTAATAGTAGTGTGTAGTAAACTACTCACAGTGATACAGGGATGTGATATGACAAACAGCTTGGGTATAAAGTGTACATAATCTTGTAAAAGATAGTATAGATGTATTTTAACATAAAGACCTTAATAATATTTGGTCATGTGTGTTCGTAAAAACAACGAACATAAATGTTATGAAATTTTCGGTGAAAATGAATTGCATTTCATAAAAGTTATTTATTATACGACGGATCTTATTGTAAATTAGTTCGGTATTGAATTTGTATTAATTTAAAAAATATATAATTTTAACGCAGCAAAACATAATGTAATGGAAATTGTATTTTTGTACCTGTATTTCGAAACTGTTGTTTTATTTTTTTTACGTATTTTCCCATGAAATATATGTCGGGTTTGTCAGGAATTTATTTCGCTAAGCTCGAGCTTATGTGGGCAGAAGACGGGTTTCGTGCTATGGAAACACACTGGATGCGATACACTTCGTGGAGCACTTCCGACGTTTGGCCCCCAAACTGGAACGGACTGGGGCTGCCTTCAGGCGGCTCCTGCCCAACCTGGGGGGGCCGAACGCCTCCTGCCGGAGGCTCTACGCGGGAGTCATGCGGTCCATGGCCCTTTACGGGGCCCCGGTGTGGGCGCGTTCTTTGAGGCGGCGTGCCGCCCACTACCTGAACGCGCCCCAAAAGGTAGTAGCCGTAAGGCTGGCCCGGGGCTACCGCACGATTGCCCGCGAGGCGGCGAGCCTCCTTGCCGGATTGCCGCCATGGGATCTGGAGGCGATAGTCCTCGCGCGCCTGCATGAATGGCGCGCGGAGGCGCTACGCCGGGGGGAAACTCCGCTGCAGCGACAAATTGTCGCTCAGCGGACAGACTTCCGGCGGGATCTCATGGCGACATGGAGAGAGCGACTGTCGCAACCCCGTGCAGGGCACGCCACAATAGTGGCGATAAGTCCCCTCTTTGAGGAGTGGCTTGAGAGACGCCACGGCGTCCTCACCTTCCGCCTGACGCAGGTCCTCACCGGACACGGAGTGTTCGGGAGGTTCCTGCACCGAATCGGGCGGGAGGAAACGCCCGGGTGCTTCCATTGTGAGGATCGACCGGAGGACACGGTGGAACACACGGTGGAGGTGTGCCCCGCGTGGGCGGAGCACCGCCATGTCCTCGAAGCGGCGATCGGCGGCGGCGACCTCTCGCGTCCGGCCCTGGTGCAAGCCATGGTCCGGAGCGAGACGGAATGGGACGCCGTCACCTCCTTCTGCGAAGCAGTAATGCTAGAGAAGGAGGTGGCGGAACGTGAGAGGGAGAGAACCTCTCAACGTCCCGGCCGCCGCGGGAGACGCCCCGGGCGTCGGGGGCCACCACCACGTGGCCCCCGGCCACCGTAGGCGCGGGCCTGTGGACGGTGAGCTATGGGCTAGCTCGCCGTCCGTCCGTCTCATGACGACAGGCCGTGTCGACGGCGCGTTCGTGTTCCACGCGCGCCTCAAAGAGAGTCAGCAAAAAGGAAGGGGTCCGCAAGGACCGATGCCTGCCGGGGTTGCGGGACTATTCGAAAGAGATACCGTGGCCCCGGAACACAAAGGGCGATGAAGGAATATGGATGGGTTTTAGTCAGTAAAAGTCTGACACTCCCTCCTGCTCCGCCCAGAGCGGGAGGGGTTATTTGATGATTTCCCATCCGAAAAAAAAAAAAAAAAAAAAAAAAAAAAAAATATGCGATACACTATTTTATTTCACATTGCACGGTTCGGCATGGTAGTTTCCATGGAGAAGAACCGGCAAGAAACTCCATGGTTACTCTTTTCAAACAGATACACTGAGTCTAACAAATTACTTGACATTACACTTTGACACATTAACACTGGGCGCAATGATTCGGGTACAGTTTCAAGACTTCTTAACTCCGCTGCGATCAGACAGAATGTCCGCCTCTCCGCGTGTTGTTAACATCAGGACTCTGTAGAAGCCGCCATGGTGGGGTAGACTGGTAAGTAGGTCACGTGATGTCACCACTGGCGCGCTTTCGATACATTCGCCCGTCCGTACTCATGACCGGATCCGACATATTATATATATTAGAGTAAATAAGCCAGACCTCTGAATAGACTTGCGTTTAGCCATAACTCACCTGATGTGAAGCAATGATGCTGTCTGGGGTGGAGCATGCTTCCTTAAAAGAAACCAATACACTAGAACTTTGAATAGATCCAGATTATAATGATCAAAGAAAAGAGAAGACAGCAGTGAATTCATAATAGTGATTCTTATTATTTCTACACCTGCCAAGTAGTTATAAAACAATTGTTAGACGTAAACGTTGTTGTCGTTTATATTTCTTTTATTGAGGGTTTTATTTTGTTTTGTTTGTGCCAGTTACGATTTGCTCAATGTTGTCGCGATTAATGCGCTCCGTTAAAGTTGAACACAAATAATGACGTGTAAATACAATCAGTTGTCTGTTGTGTTCGTTGTTTACATGATGTTTCCGTACGGAGTTTGGGTTTTTTGCTTTTTGTGTTGAATACAATACCGTTTGAATGTTTGTGAAATTCTCTGTTTTGAACAACAAAAAGAAATTAAAACAGATTTCACGTATTTATCTAAATATTCATTGAATCGTACATAACAATAATTTAACATCTTCAGGGCCGGGAGCCCTCCTAAAGTTCCGCAGTCGCATTTGCCGAACTGAGAGCTCTTTCGAGGGTCTGTTTAATACAGCTATTAATGACAAATATAAATAAATAAATATTGCTGGACATTACACACAGCGCCATCTAGTGCCACACTAAGCAACGAGGCTTGTGTCGTGGACACCAGATAGTTGATATACTACATAGATACTTTTTTGTTCGTAAATACATACTTATTATACATATAAACATCCATGACTCGGAAACAAATGTCCATGCTCATCACACAAACATTTGCTCCGACTAGGATTCGAACCCGGGACCCTAAGAACGTAAGGCAGCCTCACTACCGCTGCGCCATTCGGGTCGTCAAATAAATGATTGATGTCTCCGTAACGTTGTGACTTTAGTTATGTGCGTAGGCGACATTTCACTTAATTCCGAGAGTCAAGATACTATCTAGACAACAACAAAGCAGACAGAACTTTTAAAACACGTTATAAAATTACGCGTCTGTTGGTCATCGTAAGTATCGCACCTAGAATAGATATCGCGATCTTCATTAAAAGAGTTGTGCTACCACACCTGTTTCAATAACATAGAAAAGTATGAATATTACAACAGATATTTGATTGTTAACTTCAAAGAAGAATATTATCCTATACCTACCTACAATAGATCATCTCGGTTTTTCCATACATTTTACACAAGCATTTGCCCTCTGAAGCCAGTCTCAGGTGAAAACGAGATTTGAATGCCGGTTGGCTGGGTCAAGTTATGTTTATTTATGATGAAACAGTTTTAAAAAGGCTTGCGACTGAACATAAGCTGACCTAAAAAGCCTTTTTCAGCTTTTAACTAAAAAAAATCCTTTAAAGCATGGAATCCACCTGAAATATAACATAAATTTTATCTTACAATGGCACTCAATTGAAAGAAGTGAATCGTTTTATATTCTACTAGCGGACGTCACGCGGTTTCACGCACGTAGTTCCCGTTTCCGTGGGAGTACGGGAATAAAATATAGCCTATGTTACTCAAGATGAATGTAGCTTTCTAATGATGAAAGAATTTTTTAAATCGGTTCATTACTTCCGGAGATTACCCCCTACATACAAACTTACAAACAAATGTTACCTCTTTGTAATATTAGTATAGAAAAGACATTTCTGTTCAATTTGAGCGGTACGTGGTCACTTGAGATAGTATTTGAGTGCGGTTCGGTTATCTTTTGATGAACCCAAGCGGAAACTTGGGACCGATAGATGGATGACCGAGTGAGGCTAGGTCCACCAGATCCGATAAGTTATGGATATAGATAAGTTAGAATAAGTAAGATACTGACTTTGATCAAAAAGCCGCTAAGCTGGGCTGCAAGTCAAAACAACCACTATAAGTGCTAATTTCTGGACACGCGGCGCCTCGCGCGGCACGTCGTGTGGCGCGTTGAGCGGCGCGTCAGGCGGTGCGTCGGGCGGCGCGTTGTGCGGCGCGTTGCGCGTTTTTCCGTTTACGGGGAGGCGGTGTGTGCAGCAGCGGTGTCATCTGTCATATGACGCGGTGCACGCGGCGGGCAACGCTGCATCTTGTAGGAGCGCTGACACATCGTTTTATATTCATGCATGTTACGTGCAGCGCCCGGCGACGACAGTTCGCCCTTAACCATCTTAGAGTATTGACGCGCTCCCATCTGATTAGCTACTCCCTTGTAATATTTCGTATTAAGTTTTAACAGTAAAATTATTATAGAGTTCCGCGGCATTTTATTTCTCTCCGTACACACAACCCAAAGACAGTACATACACGCACACTAAATTGGTGACCCCGACGTGATCTAAAAGTGGTGTCGTGATTTAAAAACGTGACTTTCATCAGTGATTTTTTAAATATTGTGTGTACGTGATTGAGAACGGGCAACTCACTTAACATCAAAGCGTCTATCGTGCGGAATCTCTTTAAAACTAATCTGCGTGAGTAGTAAAAATGGAAGACAAAGTAGCTGCCGACGAATATTCCCTCTCACCGGTCTCCATCACCGACAAATTAGAAGATTTTTGGACGAGAGCACCAGAATTGTGGTTCACCAAGGCAGAGGCGATAATCAATTGCCGGAAGATGTCCGACGATTCCAGATATCGGATAATTTTATCGAAATTAAACCTTGAAGTCACGGAACAAGTCGCGGATATTCTATTAGATCCGCCACAAGAAAAGAAATACGAGGCCTTGAAACACAAGTTAATTTCGGTGTACAAAGAGTCAGCGGAACGGCAAATTAAAAAGCTGATTGGTGAAATGGAGCTAGGCGATCTACAGCCATCGCACCTCCTACGCAAAATGCGGGACCTGGCCAGAGGAAAAGTAACCGACGAGACACTCAAGGTGATGTGGAAAAATCAGTTACCACCATCAGTGCGTGGAGTTTTGGCAGTTACCAATGAAGAAAATATGGAGAAATTGGCGTCGATTGCAGACAAGGTCGCGGAAACTATCACCCCTGTACATAGCGTCACCAGCGTTAAACCAGGACCTTCAGAAAAAGAAAATTTGGTGATAGCGGAAATACAGAAATTAAGCGACAGACTACGCAACATCGAAAATGGTTCCAGAGGTCGTTCGAGACATGGTAGATCCAGAAATATACGATCCCGGTCAAGATCAAACTCCAGGTCTAGAAACTTGAAAGCACCTGAAGACGACCCCAACTGGTTATGTTTTTACCACTTCAAATTCCGCAACAAGGCGGATAAGTGTGTTCAACCATGCAATTGGAAGAAGAAGGACTCCAAGCCATCGGAAAATTAGAGTCGGTGCAGTCAGCGACGGGAGGCTATGACCGCGTGCACGTCAATCACCGTCTATGCGTCAAGGACAGGAATTCAGGTTTGAACTTTTTAGTGGATAGTGGTGCAAATGTGTCTGTTCTACCTCGCAGAGTTGTTTTTAAGAAAGATAACGCACATAGTGCCTGTTATAAGTTGTATGCTGCGAACGGTACCGAGATCAATACTTACGGTACACATAGTTTAGAACTAGACTTAAATTTAAGACGAGCGTTCCGTTGGTTATTTACTATAGCGGACGTACAGCAACCCATACTAGGTGCTGACTTCTTAGCTAAGTACAAATTGTTAATTGACTTGAACGGACGAAGGCTAGTGGATCAAGTTACTAATTTAGGTACGAGAGGAAATCTCTCTAGTTCCACTGAGCCCACTATTAAAACCATCACTGATAATTGCCACTATTATGAATTGTTGTGTAAGTTCCCAGAATTAACTAAGCCTGTTTCATATAAGGAGACACCTAAACATGGCGTTTGTCATCCCATAGAGACAACAGGTACTCCAGTGCACGCACGAGCGAGACAGCTGCCCCCGGACAGGTACGTAAAAGCCAAAAATGAATTTAGGGTTATGCAAGAGCTTGGGATCTGTAGGCCGAGTCACAGCGCTTGGGCAAGTCCCCTGCACGTCGTACCCAAGAAGGACGGTAATATTAGGCCATGTGGAGATTACAGACGTTTAAACGCGATTACCAAACCGGATCGCTACCCCGTGCCCCGTCTTCATGATTTTACGTATATTTTGGCTAATAAGAAGATTTTTACGAAGTTAGATATTAACCGAGCATATAATTGTATACCTGTCGCGGAAAATGACATAGAAAAAACTGCTGTTATAACACCTTTTGGTTTATTTGAATTTATACGCATGCCTTTTGGATTACGTAATGCAGCGCAAACTTTTCAGCGTTTCATGCATCATACTGTTTTGCAAGGTTTAGATTTTTTATTTAATTATGTTGATGACGTAATTATCGCATCAGAAAATGAGGCACAGCATAAACAGCACTTAGAAAGAGTTTTTGAAAGATTTAATGAATTTGGTATAACTATTAATTTTTCTAAATGTAGTTTTGGCAAAGAAAAATTAGAATTTTTAGGATACGAAGTATCCGTAGAAGGAATTAGACCACTAGAAGATAAGGTCAACGCCATTGTAAATTTTCCCAAACCGGAAACTATTGAGGAACTCAGACGATTTTTGGGAATGTTGAATTTTTATAGAGCAAACATACCTCACTCAGCTGATCACCAGACTGAGTTAAATAAGTACCTAGGAAATGTGGTATACGTGTATACATGTGTGTGTGTAGAATCTAGCTATAAGGAGAAACCACGCATTCAATAAATCAGTTAAGCAGCAGTCACCGAGTTGTTACTTACTCCCTCCACTTAGCTAGTACCATATCGAACATTGGCGACGAGGAGTTTCAAAATGGCGGACAATACACGTGCAAGCGCAATCGGGAATATAAAGGAATTTAACCTGAATACAGATACTTGGAAGAGTTACATCAAGCGAGTGCGAGCATTTTTCTTGGTGAACGACATAAAGGTTGAGGTTCAAACATCGTTTCTCATCACACTAGTGGGAAATGAAACATACGACCTCATGACGGTATTGTGTAGCCCAGAAGAACCAGAAAAAAAAACATTCGATGAGCTAGTTGACATCGTGGAAAACCATGTAAATCCGAAAGCTAGTGATATGGCAGAACGTATGAAGTTGAGAGCGTGTTTGCAAAATCAAAGTGAAACAGTGAGCGAATACTTGTTGCGTTTAAAAAAACTGGCGATGACATGCAAGTTCAAAGGACAAGAATCGTTGGAGGAGAACCTTAGAGATCAATTCACGTACGGGTTGAGAAGCGAGAAGTACAGGCAACGATTATTAACTGAGCGGGAGCTTAGTTTCACAAGGGCGGTGACGATAGCTACGTCGTTGGAGGCGGCTGAGCTGGAAGCAAAGCTAGGCGGTAGCAAAAGCAGTGGAACCGGAGAGGCATCTCACGGCGGGGTGTACGCAGTACGTGGCGGCGGAGCCGCCGGGAGCGCGCGTGGAGGCCGAGCAGGCGCGCGCGGCGCAGTCGGGGCCGGCGCGCAGCGCGCTGGCGGCAGCGGCGACCGGTGCTTTCGGTGTGGATCGCGGCAGCATTCATCCGATAAGTGCGGTTATAAAAGTGCTACCTGTTATAAGTGCGATAAAGTGGGCCACATAAGTCATATGTGTCGTAATAAAAGAGGTCAGTCGAGGCTGTTCCAAGTGGACGGAAGTGAGTCGGAAGAAGATATCGAATCTCCTACTCTGTATCGGTTAGGTGACTCAGAAGAGTCAGATGGGCCCTGGTATTGTAAGTTGAATGTGGAAGGCGTCATTTTGGACATGCAAGTCGACAGCGGTTCTTCGGTAAGCGCAATTTCCAAAAATACTTATAACAAACTGTATAAAGGCAGACCGTTGATCGAGTCTGATAAAGTGTTAACCGTTTACAGCGGCGAGAAAATAAAGCCAGTAGGTATTTTGCCAGTCAACGTCGTTAACAACGATCAGCTGTTTACCTCCAAATTGTACGTAATAGATAACGGTGATTGCCCTCCTATTCTAGGAAGAAAATGGATGCGCGAATTACAAATATCATTACCAATCGTGGCAAACATTTCGTGTGATGAGAGCAATACCATTATGAACGAAATAATGTGCAAGTACAAAAATGTATTCGAGCCAGGTATAGGTACTTTCAATCGCGGTACCATTAGCTTAAGTGTATGTGCGGACGCGGTGCCAGTGTGGCGGCGCGCGCGAGTGGTGCCGCACGCGCTTCGGCCGGCTGTTGACACTGAGCTGGCGCGGCTGCAAGCCGAGGGCATTATAAGCCCGGTGGAAGATGTAGGCGGGTGGGGAACACCCATAGTACCAGTAAAAAAACAGTCGGGGGACATCAGAATCTGTGGCGATTTCAAGGTAACGGTGAATCCGGTGTTACGCGATGATAAATATCCTCTTCCGCGGATTGAGGATTTATTTTCTGCCTTGAGAGGGGGACAGACGTTTAGTAAAATCGATTTAAAAAGCGCCTATCAGCAATTTTTATTGGACGAGGAGTCCAAGAAGCTGTGCACTATTGTAACGCACAAGGGGAATTTTGTCTATAATAGGCTACCGTTCGGAATAAAAACCGCATCAAACAAGTTTCAAAGGATTATGGATTCTTTATTCAAGTTACCTCATGTAACCGTATTTGTAGATGATTTGATTATCACGGGGGAGACAGGGCAAGAACATAAAGAGAACTTGGATAAAGTTTTTAAAATATTAAATGATTGCGGTTTACGAATCAGTAAGGAAAAGTGTTGTTTTTTCAAAAAGCAGGTGTCGTATTTGGGGCATTTAATTGATGCGGAAGGTTTACATACGGAAACAAAGAAGGTAGATGCCGTTATCGCAGCGGAACGGCCCAGTAACGTAGGCGAACTGAGAGCGTTTCTGGGCCTCATAAATTATTACTCAAAGTTTGTTAATAATTTTAGCACTATAGTCGCACCATTGTATGCTCTGTTAAAGAAAAATAAAACATGGCTATGGTCAGAGGAATGTGAAACGGGATTTTTAAAAATAAAAGAGTTATTAAAAAAATCGGATGTGCTGGTCCATTTCAACCCCGAGCTCCCCTTGGTGTTGTCATGCGACGCATCACCGCGCGGAGTGGGCGCGTGGCTCGGGCACGAGATGCCTGACGGACGGGTACGGGCTGTGGCGCACGCCAGCCGGACACTCTCCCCTGCCGAGCAGAACTATAGCCAGATATGTAGGGAAGGCCTGGCCATCATCTTTGGAGTACAACGTTTTCATGAATATGTGTATGGCAGACATTTTATTCTGGTCAGTGATTGTAAGCCATTATGTTCCATTATTGGACCTAAAACGGGTATTCCATTAATGATGGCCGGCAGATTACAGCGTTGGTCGATCATTTTGAGCGAGTACAACTACTCGATTAAATGCGTTAAATCTGAGGACAACTGTGTTGCGGATTGTTTGTCGAGGGCGGCCACAATTAAATTAGATAAAGCACTAAAAGATGTTAGTCGTAGTAGCAGGGAGAAAAAATTAAATGAGTCAATGGTTAACTTTATTGATGCCCCGAAAGCCGTAGATTTCAAGGACATTGCTGAGCAGACAAAAAAAGATATAAGTCTCAATAAAATTTATGGTTATGTGTTGCACGGATGGCCCGCTAGTAAGGATATGTCTGATGAGTGCAAAGATTATTACAATAGGAAAGATTATATCACGTCCGAGCATGGATGTTTATTGTTCGGTTATCGAGTGATAATACCTAACAGCTTACGGAGCAAAACGTTGAAACAACTGCATAGCAGTCATTTAGGCATCGTAAAAATGAAGTCGTTGGCGCGTACTTACATTTATTGGCCTAAAATAGATAAGGATATTGAACAGCTGTGTGGTTCGTGTGTAGTTTGTGCAAAGGAGCGAGACAACCCCGTGAAAAGTACTTTGGTGCCATGGTCATGGCCCACCAAGCCATGGTACAGGCTGCATCTGGATCATTTAGGTCCATTTGCAAATAGTCATTATTTAGTCGTCATTGATGCACATTCCAAGTGGATGGAAGTATGCAAAGTCAATTCAACTAATGCGGAGATAACAATAAAGCAATTGCGAGATATATTTGCGAGATTTGGGTTACCTAATGAAGTCGTCACAGACAATGGACCCGCATTTATAAGCGACAAATTTTCAGGTTTTATGTTGAAAAACGGCATAGACCACAAATTAATTTCACCCCGACATGCTAGGAGCAATGGTGCCGCGGAAAATGCAGTTGGCTTGGTAAAAAAATGTTTAAAGAAAGCCGCGCACGAAGGAATCGCTGTTGACGTTGCAATAAGTAGGTTTTTGTTAAATTATCGCAATTCTATACAAAGCACGACTCAGAAGTCGCCTAGTGAAATGTTATTAGGGCGTAGGTTAAGATCTTGTTTGGATTTACTGAGACCCAGTACAAGAAGCGTTGTCATAGACAAACAATGTAAACAAAAAGATACATTCGGTGGTATGCAGAGAGACATAAGAGTAGGAGATATGGTGATGTTTAAGAAATGGAAAAACAATAAAGAAATTTGGGAAAAAGGGCAAATAATAAGCAGAATGGGAAATGTTATGTATGAAATTCAATATGAAAATGAGAAACACAGGCGTCACATTGATCAAATATTCAAATTTCCTGCTAATAAATACGATCCAATATTTGATGAAGGTGGCACGGGTGAGACTGAAGGTATGTCTTCGGCTAGTTCAGGGCACACCTATGATCACGTAGGGTCTGGTCGCGTTACATCTACACCACCGTCCTCTCCGCATCACAAAGCATCTTTGTCTTCTCCATATTATGAGGAGGCACAGAGTACGAGTGATTTAAGACAGGAGTACATGCCGAGTCCAGCAGACCAGAGCCTAGGGTCAGATTTAGAGTATGATTTTGTAAATACACGCCATCGTGGCGGTAATATGAATACTTCTTTTTAGTGGTTAGTTTTTCTGTACCGGATTCAAAGTGCGGTCGTTAAGTTATCTGTATGTTTTCTTTATAATAATGTTAAGTGTGTTTTCTTTATTGTTGTTATATGGTTACATTTTAGTTTTTAAGTAGCATTACTCGCACATACAGGGAGAGGAGGGGATAATGTGGTATACGTGTATACATGTGTGTGTGTAGAATCTAGCTATAAGGAGAAACCACGCATTCAATAAATCAGTTAAGCAGCAGTCACCGAGTTGTTACTTACTCCCTCCACTTAGCTAGTACCATATCGAACAGGAAATACGAAACGTAAAGATAAAACTAAAATTAACTGGACAGAGTTAGCCGAACGTAATTTTGAGCAATGTAAAGAAGACCTAAAAAATGCAGTCTTATTATCGTATCCAAAGTCAGATACCCCTTTGGCATTGATGACCGATGCGTCAGACACTTGTATAGGTGCCGTATTACAACAAAATGTTGATAACAAGTGGAAGCCTTTAGGATATTATTCAAAAAAGTTGACAGATGCTCAAATGAAATACAGTACTTATGATAGAGAACTGTTAGGAATATATTTAGCTATAATTCATTTTCGCAATATGATTGAAGGTCAAGAGTTAGTTATATTTACAGACCATAAGCCGTTATCGTTTGCATTTAGTAAAACAGGTTCCAATAGGGAAACCTCACGAAGGGCTAGGCAAATTATGTTCATTAGCGAATTTAGTACAGATATAAGGCATATTAGCGGGAACGATAACATAGTAGCAGATACTTTATCCAGAGTAGCAACAATATCGTGTCCCACGATGCTTGATTTCGCAGAGCTCGCAGCTGCACAGGAAACGGACGCCGAGCTAGCAAAATTACAACGCGAATCAAATGACAATAACAACGTCGTGTTGAAACGTGTAACTTTATTCAATTCAGAGAAATACGTTGTTTGCGAAGTTTCAACCGACTCAGCACGTCCATACTTAACTGGAAAGTTTCGACGTTTAGCTTTTGATTCAATACATAATTTGAGCCATCCAGGTATTAAAGCAAGTAGGAAATTAGTTTGTGAAAGATATTTTTGGCCTAACATGAATAAGGATGTTGGAAATTGGGCTAAAACTTGCATAAAATGCCAAAAAGCGAAAGTCCAAAAACATACTGTTTCTGATTTAGGAACTTTTGAGAGTAGTAAACGATTTGAACATATTCACATAGATATAGCCTACTATAGGGTCCTAACCCTTACCAACTTCACCTGAAGGATTTAGATATTGTTTAACAATCATAGATAGGTTCACGCGTTGGCCGGAAGCATTTCCGATAAAAGAGATAACTGCAGAAGTAGTAGCAAAAACATTATATGAAGGTTGGATTAGTCGTTATGGGTGCCCAGTTAAACTCACAAGCGATCAGGGAAGACAGTTTGAAAGTAATTTGTTTAAAGAATTAATGTCGTTAATGGGAATACAGAAAACGCGTACAACTCCATATCATCCTCAATGTAATGGAACAGTAGAACGATGGCATAGATATTTAAAAGCCGCCTTAAAAGCACGTTTAGACTCCAAATGCTAGGTAGATGAATTGGCAACAGCAATGTTAGGGTTACGGACAACAATTAGGTCTGATACAGGCGTAACCGCAGCACAAATGTTGTATGGTAGCAATATTAGGCTGCCAGGTGACTTTTACGACAGTAGTAATGTAAAGTCGTACGATGATAATAGTTTTGTAAACAAATTAAAGGACGTAATAGACAGATTTAAGCCGTCCTGTAGAGAAAACAAGTCACCCCACAAGATATTTGTACACAAAGATTTATACACTAGTGATTATGTATTTATTAGGAATGACGCAGTACGGAAACCATTACAACCTCCGTACGATGGACCATATCGCGTCATTAATAGAAATGATAAAGTATTTCGTGTACAATTGCCAGACAGACAAACAAATGTGTCTATAGATCGTTTGAAACCAGCATACCTATTGATAGATAATGAATTGCCATCAGAGAAATTAGATAAACAGACAGTAGATAAAAAGTTAATAGATAAAACCGACATTAAAAAAGGCGAGAAAATTCAGAAAAAAGTAACTTTTCAAACGAGCGAAACCAGTAACAATACATATACAACGCGAACTGGACGATTAAGCAAAAAACCGTTGAAATATCGTTAAATTAGCAGTATCAAAATCTAGGTCAAATATATTGAATACGAATGACATCGCGGAATAATAAGTCAATACATACGAGACATCAGTCAAGAAGCAACATATAATCGTAAATCAGTTACATTATTCTTAAAACATGGGTTCCAATCAGACAAAGGAAAATGTCATTGTAAATGAAAATTTATCAAACGTAGCTCAAGTAGAGAATAAATTAAACCTAATTGGCATCGTTATGATAGTAACAATAGTACTATTTGCCATGTTGTTAATATATGCAGGAAAAAGAAAGTGTATAAAAGGCATACGAAAGTGGTTAAAGAAGGAAGTAATAGCAAGTTCAATGGCCTTACCGAGTATTAAGGTAGAAACTGTGCAACCGCCACAAACATCGCCTAATCCCAAAGTCATATACTGAATATAACCCGCCAAAAAACCATCGTCCATTCAAGTCAATTCAAGTTCAAAAATGTGTAATAGTGTAAAATCCTTGTTATGTGTAATCAGTGTAATAGGTTAGAACAGTGAAAAAGTGACGTAATAATATGTGTTTTCAATTGGCGTCACCATGATGAATATTGTGGACTCCAAGGGGTGCCAATTTATTTTATTGCAGAGTATGTCGTCATGGTGACTACCCTTAATTTTTTATGTTGTATTTATGTTAAGCTTTTATTTGTAGAAATTTCAAGTCGGTACCTTGAAAAATAGGTAACCGCACCATATAGATTATTTCTTGGTTGTTTATATTTTACTGTTCAATCGTAGGACAATCGGAAGTTTTGTGTTGTTGGCCAAGCCACAATGAAGCCAAGAGAGGACAGCAGAATATAAACCAGACGATAATTGTAAGGTCGTGTAATTAAAAATGAGTATTTTCATTGTTGTATTGTAGATTTATTGCATCAAAATTTAAAATGTAAAACAAATATAACGATTGTAATGTTCAAGAAAAAACAAACACTGCTTGTTCCCTTAGTAATAACAGCGTGATAATATAACTAAATACTTTTAATTCATAACATTGTTTAAAGCGTACCTACATTATAAGTAGCGCAACTGCGCACCTGCAAGATATCTGGTTACGACATTGTTGATTGTAGTGAATTGATGTGTAAGCAAATTCTTTGTAACTCGTAGTTCTGATAAACTTGTACTTAGTTTTAATTATGTTATTTTTGGATTTAAGAAATTTTTTTTGTAAAAAACCTGTTGTTTTTTAAAAAAAGGGGAGGAATAGTGTAGGAGCGCTGACACATCGTTTTATATTCATGCATGTTACGTGCAGCGCCCGGCGACGACAGTTCGCCCTTAACCATCTTAGAGTATTGACGCGCTCCCATCTGATTAGCTACTCCCTTGTAATATTTCGTATTAAGTTTTAACAGTAAAATTATTATAGAGTTCCGCGGCATTTTATTTCTCTCCGTACACACAACCCAAAGACAGTACATACACGCACACTAAAATCTCAAGCAAACGCGCGTAAAACGCCTCTCCGTAAACGCTCTCATACATTGTCATATGTTTGAATTTTAAGCGGGCCGCGCCGCTTGACGCGCCGCGCAACGCGCCGCGTCTCCGTTAATTAGCCCTAAGGGTGTAAAAAACGACTATCGCAACCCCGCGTGTCATCGCTTCGGCCGCCGCCTCGTGCGATCTCCCCTGCGCCAGCACCAGCGTGTCGTCAGCGTAGCACACTACACTGACAC
Organism: Xestia xanthographa; assembly: GCA_905147715.2. Taxonomy (NCBI): domain Eukaryota; kingdom Metazoa; phylum Arthropoda; class Insecta; order Lepidoptera; family Noctuidae; genus Xestia; species Xestia xanthographa. The sequence goes on from LR990652.1 coordinate 21,662,799, forward strand.
CGCTACGAAGGTCGGCGCGCAGCACCCAGTCGTACCCGATGTTGTTGATGATGTCGTACCCGACCCGAACACACGGTGGAGGTGTGCCTCGCGTGGGCGGAGCACCGCCGCGCCGTGTCCTCGAAGCGGCGATTGGCGGCGGCGACCTCTCGCGTCCGGCCCTGGTGCAAGCCATGGTCCGGAGCGAGACGGAATGGGACGCCGTCACCTCCTTCTGCGAAGCAGTAATGCTAGAGAAGGAGGTGGCGGAACGTGAGAGGGAGAGAACCTCTCAACGTCCCGGCCGCCGCGGGAGACGCCCCGGGCGTCGGGGGCAACCACCACGTGGCCCCCGGCCACCGTAGGCACGGGCCTGTGGACGGTGGGCTATGGGCTAGCTCGCCGTCCGTCCGTCTCATGACGACAGGCCGTGTCGATGCGACGGCTCGTTCGTGTTCCACGCGCGCCTTAAAGAGAGTCAGCAAAAGGGAAGGGGTCCGTAGGGACCGATGCCTGCCGGGGTTGCGGGACTGTTCGAAAGAGATACCGTGGCCCTGGAACACAAAGGGCGATGAAAGAACATGGATGGGTTTTAGTCAGTAAAATTCTGACACTCCCTCCTGCTCCGCCCAGAGCGAGAGGAGTTATTTGATGATTTCCCATCCGAAAAAAAAGGGTGTAAAAGACCTCTAAACGAAGCCGAAAGGCACTTGTTTTCCCCGTCATTGCGATATTTTTTTTGTTCTACACCATACTTGGGAACCTTTTACGGAGTTAATGGTGGTGAAAGTTCCAACTTTTTGACAAGTTTTTTTTAATTATAAGTTTTTAATGTAAGATTTCTACTACAAACACCTCCACGACCCCCGTACTATTCAATCCATCCATCAGAACAATGTTTTAAGTTCGTTACATTGAGTTCTACCACAAAACATGGTTTTTATACCCCAAAAAAAAAGTCGTTTCTCAGCAATAATTTTTGCGTAAAGTAACTTAGTTTGATGTACAGAATGCTTGGTTGACGGCTTCGTGACGAGGTTGTTTACACCCTGTATGAGGAGCCGCAACACAGCCAGTAGACGCAGACCTCATAATAGAAGAGGTGGCGGGAAGAGCAGCTGCACATAAACAACGGCCAGCAGTGCACAGCTCTGGTCAGAAAGAACTGGACGTCATGGGAAAAGGCTGCTCACATCTCTTCAGGTTATGTAAGCACATAAATTTATTCAAACCAAGACTATTATTTTATTGATTGACTATTATTTTATTGATTATTAGGAGAAACGCCATGACAGGTAGCATTTGGCGACGTCACCTGACGGTTAGTCTATAAAAGCGCTGTTCAGCGAGTAGATCGGCCATTTCGTGGTCGGCTCTCGTACGGGAAGGTTGTCAGGTGATCGACGCTATTTACTATCTGTCTTTCTTTTGCCTTGTTTTTATCTTATTGTATGTGTGCATTTAAATTAACGGTTGTTTGCTTGTGTGATTTTAGTTGTGTTTATTTTGATTAAATTAATGTTAATAAAATTAGTGAAAATTGCGTGATTATTATTTTTTTATTCATTTCTACTTCTGATTCCTAATATCAGAAGTGGGATTGGCCTAAACCCACTTAAAATTAAAAATCCGTTGAACAAGCAAAACAGCCGTTAATTCAAAAATCTATCATGCCTCGACAGATGGTCGAGACATGATAGAATCGTTCGCGCAGTAGTTCAAGTGAAACACCACCGCATAGATCGGATAAGAAGCAGAGTAAATCGCGTCGACACCACCGTAGGTCTCAGTCGCGTCGCGTCCGGTCTTGTAGTCGTGATAATTCCGTGAAACAGGCGTTAGGTACGATTATGTCGCGATTAAGAGCTATAGAGGAAAGCACCGCGAGTGTTTCACGTACACCTTTGCCATCTGATCATGGCAACACACCTCAAAGAGATGAACCGGGTAATAGTGCGCCATCCGCAGCAAAAGTACTTGCTGATGCGCTTGTTGCTATCCAAACGAAACCGCAGAATTATTATGTGTCAAATTTTGATCCCGCTATCCACAACTTTGAGGTGTGGTGTGATGAGGTGGAACGTGCTAGGTTAATGAATCATTGGACCGACTTAGAATGTTTGTCGCGAGTTGCTAATTGTCTTAAGGGCGACGCTAGGTCTTGGTTGAATGAGTGGACAACAAGTGATCGTTCGTGGTCTAACTTTTCAAAACAATTTATGTCACTGTGTCCGCGAAGACTCGATTACGCCAACATACTGTTTGAGACCATTAATACAACGTCTGATAAATTTCCAACTTATGCGGAGTACGCCCGGCGTTCGTTATTGCGACTACGCATTGTTAAGGGTATAAGTGAGGAACTAATGGTTCAAATAATCATACGCGGTATAGTTGATGCACAAGTTCGTGCGGCGGCTGCAAATGCCGATCTTACAACCGAAAATATCGTTTCGTTTTTAGCTATTTACACCAAGCCTACTCGTGGTAGAATTGACAATCGCGGATCTTCTAATAGTGGTGTAACAAAAAAGCGAAATATAGATCGCCCCGAAATTAAGCGTTTTACTTGCAACCAGACTGGTCATAAAACTTTTAATTGTCCCAAAAAGCGTAAGGGCCCAAATGATAGTTCCACAAAAATTACTTGCACCTTCTGTAAAAAGAACGGTCATAAAGAAAGTGAGTGCTTTACGAAATTACGCTCAGAGGGACAAAATAGCAATCAAAGAAAAGTTAACCTCTGTAAAGAATTGTCAATCCAATCTGCTAATAGTGGTGAAATTAGTACTGCTGTGATACAAGGCATACCAGTGGATATTTTGATAGACAGTGGTGCTATTAATGTTTCCTTAATATCGTCAAATGTTGTCAAATTCTTTTCCTGCTCACGTAAGTCAACTCATTGCGTTTTGAAATGCATTAGTTACGACGGGATCCTTGCTCGCGAATATGTTACGCTTACAGTCGAGTTTAGTGGCATCGCGCTTGAAGTCGATTTCGTTATTGTACCCGCCTCTTGCATGAACACGCCAATAATAATCGGTACAGATATCCTCAATAGGGACGGAGTAACTTTTGTTAGGACTAAAAACGGGCAATATTTGACACACTCCTCTCAGGTGTTTAAAGTAAATGTTGTTGAATCCGATGCTAAAGTCAACACACCTCTTCAAGGCGAAGATTTGAAGTTATTGTTAGCCGTAATAGACGATTTCCTACCTTATTTAATATCTGGCACCGCTATCACAACGGTCCAAACGGGACAAATGCAAATTAACTTAACTAGTGATGTTCCCATCGCCTATCATCCCTATCGATTATCATACCAGGAAAAATTAAAAGTACGGGAAATAGTAAAAGATCTACTAGACAAAAATATTATTAGGGAGTCCAATTCTGAGTATGCGAGCCCCATCATTCTAGTAAAAAAAAAGGACGGTGCAGATAGAATGTGTGTTGATTTTCGCGCTTTAAATCGTATAACCGTTAAGGATCGCTATCCTCTTCCTCTAATAGAAGACCACATAGACCGTCTTGGTTGTTCGAAATTTTTTACTGGCCTCGATATGGCCTCGGGTTTTCATCAAATTCCAATTGATAACAGCTCGATACATAAAACTGGTTTCGTAACACCGGAGGGGCATTACGAGTACTTAAAAATGCCTTTCGGGTTGTGTAACACCCCGACGGTCTATCAACGGATTATCAATAAAACACTTAGAAGATTAATTGATTCCGGAAATGTCTTAGTATACATGGATGACGTACTCCTGATGAGCATGACAGTTCAAGAAGGCATCAAATTATTGCGCGATGTTCTAGAAACGCTATCTCAGGCCGGGTTTTCGATTAATCTTCGTAAGTGTTCATTTCTAACTACGGAGGTGGAGTATCTAGGCAGAGTTATAAGCCATGGTCAGGTTAGGCCGAGCTCTCGAAAGATAGAAGCGTTAACAGACACCCCCACACCAGGCAATGTTAGGCAGGTTAGACAATTTTTAGGTTTAGCGGGGTACTTTCGCCGGTATATTAAAAATTATGCGATGAAAACTGCAAGTATCTCAAAACTCACAAAAAAAAACGTTAAGTTTGAATGGGGACCAGAACAAGAGGAGGTCAGGCAATATTTGGTAAAACAGCTGACTAGTGAGCCTATACTTGCAATTTTCGATCCCAAACTGCCTACCGAGTTGCACACCGATGCGAGTAGCGTAGGTTATGGGGCTGTATTAATGCAGGTACATGGGGATGGCAGCAAACGCGTGGTTGCTTATTTCAGCAAGGTTACCCAGGGCGCTGAAAGCAGATACCATTCTTATGAATTGGAAACGCTGGCAGTCGTCAGAGCATTGCAGAATTTTAGACACTATCTCATTGGAGTTAATTTTAAAATCATAACGGACTGCAATGCTTTGAAAGCCACTGAGCGCAAGAAGGATCTGCTTCCACGCGTAGCACGCTGGTGGATTTATTTACAGGATTTTAATTTCAATATCGAATATCGAAAAGGCTCAATGATGACTCATGCTGATTACTTGAGCAGAAATCCACCAGCCGTGCAGGTCAACCAAATCGAAAGACCTTTGAACTGGGCACAAATGGCCCAGGCAGCCGACAATGAGACTAAGGATCTTATACAAAAATTAAGAGACGGACAATTAGATGCACGGCGTTATGAATGTAAAAATGAGTTATTGTATTACCGTTACTCACCAGTCGGTGAGGAGTCAAGGCTATTATGTTTTGTTCCAAAGGGACATCGCCTTAGTCTGTTAAGATTATTCCACGACGAACATGAGCACATCGGTGCTGATAAAACGTTAGATCTCATACTAAAGCATTTTTGGTTTCCCGGTCTCAAACAATTTGTAAGCAAATACACCTCACATTGTCTAATTTGCATCTCCAGAAAACGTGTTCCAAGAGCTTCACATCAACCTATCACTTCATGGGAAAAGTCTGAAGTCCCATTCGACACAATACATGTTGATGTGTTAGGCCCACTGCCGGAATCAAACGGCTATAAATTCGTCTTTGTGTTGGTGGATTCGTTTACAAAATTTTGCCTACTTTACCCCATATATCGCCAAGACGCGAGCGAGCTCAAGCGCGTTTTTAGTAACGCAGTCTCTTTATTTGGTGTCCCTAAATTAATAGTTTCCGACCGTGGTCGTATGTTCGAAGCCTCTGGTTTTATTAGCTGGGTATCGGAACTGGGCTCGGACATTCACCACATAACTCCAGAAATGCATCATGCCAATGGCCAGGCTGAGCGCTATGTACGCACTGTGTTAAATTTAATTCGTGTTGAATGTCGTAATAAAAATGTACTTTGGTCTAACTCACTTTGGAAAATTCAACTTGTTCTAAATATAACGAAACAAAAAACTACTCAATTGTCGGCATTAAATTTATTAATTGGTACTGATGCGACCACTCCTGTTATCCGTGCGTTGATTCGTGATGTGGCAGTCGAAAATGCACACCCTAATCGCGAAGCATGGCGAGAAATCTGTAGGAGTCGAGCAAAAGACCTGCTTAAGGTAAATCAAGATAAACAAGATTCCTATGTCAATCGTCACCGACACCCTCCCAGATTGTTCAAAGCTGACGACCTGGTATTCGTCATAAAATACTCACAGTCAACGGGAAAGATGGACTCTGGAATGAGAGGCCCTTACCGTGTGGTAAAAGTCTTGCCAAGCGACCGCTATGAGCTAAAGCTGTTGGCTGGTGCTCGTGGCAAAACCACACAGGCGGCAGCCCAATATATGGTGCCATGGAAGGGAGCGTGGTGTCCCGAGAGTTGTGCAGTTTTCTTTGAGAGTAAGTAAACTGTTGCTATATGTTGTCATATGTTTCAGGTATTCAATAATGCATACTTGGTGTGTAGCAGGAGACTAAAAGCTTAGTCTGAATGGCTGGCTACTGGTCACATTTTATATGTGTATTGGACATTAGTCCTGCAGACACATTTTGTATGTGTATTGGACATTAGTCCTGCAGACACATTTTATGTGTATTGGACATTAGTCCTGCAGACACATTTTATGTGTATTGGACGTTGGTCCTGCAGACACATGGTGTATGTGCCTTGGACGACGGACCTACACAAACACCAATGTGTGAAGTTGTTCTGGTACACTCTAACATTATAGGAGAGAAGAATGATCGAAATGAAATTTATGTTCGACGAAGTGTGCTTGGATGATGAAAGATTAGAAGTACGATAATAAATATTAGTGTGTGTCAGACCGAATGAGGGCCTTGAAAGAGAGATGTATGAAAGAATAGGAATTCTGTCATTTAACATGAATGCTCATAACATTTTTATTTTTTTTAGATACTGATGACGATGACATTAATGACGCAGAAGCAGGACCATCTTCAGCTCCTGAGAACTCCATAGCCCAAGCTGACTGCAACAGAGGCAGCAGCAAAGATGTGCCCGAACTGCCCGAGGACGGCGCACGGTCAGGAGAGGCCGTATTAGGAGAAACGCCATGACAGGTAGCATTTGGCGACGTCACCTGACGGTTAGTCTATAAAAGCGCTGTTCAGCGAGTAGATCGGCCATTTCGTGGTCGGCTCTCGTACGGGAAGGTTGTCAGGTGATCGACGCTATTTACTATCTGTCTTTCTTTTGCCTTGTTTTTATCTTATTGTATGTGTGCATTTAAATTAACGGTTGTTTGCTTGTGTGATTTTAGTTGTGTTTATTTTGATTAAATTAATGTTAATAAAATTAGTGAAAATTGCGTGATTATTATTTTTTTATTCATTTCTACTTCTGATTCCTAATAATATTATTATTTAACCGACTTCAAAAAAGGAGGAGGTTATAATGTTCGTGAGTATGTATTTCTTTTTTTTTTTTTTTATGTTACCCGATTTCTCCCCCATTTGTGGACCGATTCTCAAAATTCTAGGTGTCAAAAACACTAAATCAATCAAACAAAGGTCACCGACTTCGGAAGCTTGACCTTTGTTTGATTGATTTGGTGTTTTTGTCACCGGCTTTTAAAGCTAAAGTTATTTTTCGTCGGTTTGTTGTTTTTTAAGTCGGTTTTATTTTATGCTAAAAAGTTTTTGTTTCTATATTAAAAAAGCTCGCGTGAGACCTAGATATTAACGTCCCGTCTGGGAGGGTTAGTACAATGGACATACGATGACTTCATGTCGATTTTTATAGAAATACTATTTAATCGGCTCTAAAAATTTTAGAACGTATTGTGTAGTATTCACAGCTACATGCCATGCCACTAATGTGAAGCAGTCATTTTGTTTTCTTTGACCCATGTCAGCACAGCACCTAATGGCAAGTATACACGTATGACAAACCTGAAGATGTGTCCATTAGTGTTTATTGTGTATGTGTCTGTGACGCACGTGTAAAGTGCGAGCACGTTATAAGTTATAGGTCTCGGGAGGATAGGTAATAATGTTGGACATTGGTTCACGTGCGTGTCTCCAAGGGTAAACGTGATCGGTTTACGTGACGACACTCGCTTTCACGCTGATATATCTACCATAACGGAGGTTGTTGAGTGGATATGTGTTGTATTACATAAGGTAATGCAACAAATAAAAGCTAAACATACCTACCTGACTAACCGATACGTCTATTCAAAGCTCAATTGATACCTAAATTTTCTCCTATTTAAATAAAATTTTCTGCATATTGATGGACAAATCGATACTAATAGTATAAAGCTGAATAGTTTGTTTGGTTGAACGCGCTAATCTCAGGAAGTAACAATATATTTTAGTGTTGGATAGTCCATTTATTGTGGAAGGTTATAGGCTAACATAAAATTACGCTACGACGCTACGCTAGGAGCGGAGCATGAAATGGAAAATGTTACAAAAAGGGGAAAATGTATTCCTTTTGTGAGCTTTTTGTCTCTTATGTGACGCAGACGAAGTTGCGTGGGTCAGCTAGTTAATTATAATATATTCATCTGCGACAAATAATAAATTAATATCCTCATGCTTACATCTGTATCGATTTTAATCGCCCTCAGATAAACACAGACACAGTTGTTGTTGTATTACGTTTAGCAGGCCTATCGCCTTTAGTAAGGAAGGAGTACGCGCTAGCGCGCGCTTGTCTTCTTTTATAACAATTATTTATTGTATACCTGTCTTAACCCTAGAGTACTAATCATCGCCTGAGAGGCCGCCCGTGGTCGGTTTTTTCTGGTTATTTTGAAATTGCGGGGACGTGTCGTGCCGTGCTTTCGCGCCAACTCAGTGTAGCCCACGACGCGGCGGGGAGAGCTTGCGCGCTCGGCGGGGATACAGCGTTCCCGAGATATTGCCTACGTGATCGCCTGGGAGGAATAGAAGTCTGAGTTCGACTTAGTCTGCAGTAAGCTATGTGATGATTAGACTAGTTTCTTGTTATGTTTTTCATACTTTATATATTATATTGTAGTTTTTATACCAAAACAGTGGTCCAATGTCAACTTTTTTTTTAAAATATAATATCCCTTAAGGCTGTGTTAGAAAGTTAAGTATTATGTGTAAGGCTGATTTTAAGACAAATAAGAGTTTCTCAGATATATATTTTTTTGCATTTCTTATAGGCAGAGGTATGCCTGTTATTTGTTATAAATTTTGTTACATTTTAATAAAAGTTTAGTACTAAAATTTTGCTTTATTTATAAAGTAGCCTCCCAGGCGATAATTAGTATTAAGCAGTAATAAATTTATATTAGTACTCTAGGGTTAACAAATGATTAAATGACTTATGACTTATGAAGTATAGGGGAATTCAATGGATAGACGATGTGTAGATCAAACAACAATGTATGCTGTTAATGTGTTTCATACATCCCTAAAGGCCATACTAATAGGAGGTCCACAGCTTGTGGCAAACTTGAATCTTAGGCGTTGAATAGACAATAGATGCATCAGCTAGGTACTGTAGAGACCTCAACCGTTGTGGTAAGTTAGCAATGAACTCTGGTACGTTGTAAAGAAAAAGGAAGTAAGCAATACGATTGAAATTGGACTAGGAAAAGACAGCTAGGTATCAAAAGCCATCATCATCTGCCTAGCTTTGTTTGGCTTTCAGTCTAACCGGATGCAAGTGAATATGAGTATTTTATGGAGGGAACGACTGCCTATCTTACATTCACAACCCAGTTACTACTAGACGTCAAAAGTGTGCAATGTAATAAGCTTATTCTTTCCAATAATTGTCTCTATCGTCTAAACGACGAAACCTTTTGTTCATAAACTGTACATACCCTTAATATACTCAAATAGACAAATCACGCACCACATACAAACGATCCCTACTAAACCATGGAAACAAAACAGATAATTATTTAATTATTACTATCTGGTGTCCACGACACAAGCCTCGTTGCTTAGTGTGGCACTAGATGGCGCTGTGTGTAATGTCCAGCAATATTTATTTATTTATTTAATTTAACATGACACAAGGTTCTATAGAACTGATTAAACTCTCTGTAGTGGTAATATTTCCTTGTCAGTCCGTAATGATGTGGGATTATCTCGGCTTACCATCTCTCCACAGACGTGACATGAAATTGAATTATTTTCAATTTGTCTTCGCAGTACTGTACTTTTTCAAATTTTCTATTTGGCCTTCACATCGGTTGAACAAATGCGACAAAGTGAGAAGGCAGTCTAAACAAAATTTCAATTTTCATCATCAGTTTGTGTGTTAGCCTTTTCACAACTATGTTGGGGTCGGCTCCCATTCTCACTGGATGCAGCTGAATACCGGTATTTAACATGAAGCGACTGCTTATCTGATCTCCACAACCTAGTTTTTACTTACCATACCCCATGGTAAGACTTTCAGGCCATTGACTACCTGTATCGACTGCCAAAGATCTACAAATGACAGTCGGGATCAACGGCATAACGTTCTTTCCGAGTCACGGAGGAAACTCGGTATGTAATGGACAGTTCACAATCGGACCAACTTAGGCAAATATTAAACTGTAGATCGACCCGAGCGGCTGTTATCATTAAACCACGAACTCCACGAACTTTTAATTACTCCAAATATAGAAAATAAAATACCATTTGGTAGACATAACTATTATGCCTTGCAGATTGCGGCTAGAACCAATAAAATATTTTTCTCTACCCAAGTTTAGTAATAGAGTCTACGTGTTCCCCTGTAGGCATTTGACCTCGACATCAATAAAAGACGTTAGGACGCCTCCATTTTGTCGAGTCACCGCAAACTAATTTCCTTTGGATATCTTCTCAAGAAAAAAAAAGGTTAAGGTTAAAGGTTAACTACGGTCTAGACAGACGCACGTGGGAGGCCAATAATACGAAGTTAAGGTCAGACTTCAGTTACCTGACCGTAAAAGACTTTCTTTGGCATATTCGACAAACTAAACTAGTTAAAGATAGCATAGGATAATATTTTGTTCTAACTTTATTACTTCTACATCAAGTCTGTTACGATGAGTGCAAAAAATAATTATAATGAAATCATGTAGGTATAATTTCGGAAAACATAATTTTTTATTGACTTGTGTCAATCAAATGATAGGAAGTAGCCTTTTGCAAAAATTTGCTTGTATTAGGTACTTCCGCTCTTCCGGTGTACTTATGTGAGAAATTTAACAACAAAATCAAGTTCAAAATCAATACCAAAATGAGATGATAAAATGAGACTTGATGACTTTTGTTAACCCAATCTTACTTTAAAGAAAGGATATTCGCTCTTGTTTTTAGTGGTCATCATCATCATCATCCACAGCCCGAACTCACCCACTGCTGGGTATAGGCATCTCTTTTCTTGTGCCAATCTCCACGTTCCTGTGCCAGCCTCATCCAGTTTTTTCCCCCAACGGCAACTATGTCGTCTGCCCATCTCGCCGCCGGACGACCCATGTTCCTTTTGCCAGTTAATTGTACTTGGACGCTACTCAGTGACAGCCTTGGTCCACCTGTCATCACTGCATCTTGCTAGGTGTCCTGCCCAACTCCATTTGAGTTCCGTAACGTTTTAGTGGTACATGGGTGAAAATGGTTTTCAGCTTCATAAAGTTAATTTTGTTTAATCTTAGTTATTAAATTAGGTTAAACGAAATGCATGCCATAGTCATGCCGGTAAAATAAATTGTAAAAGGAAGAGTCGTATGCAATAATTATCCAACATTATGATAAAAATTCACAGATCTCGTGCTTGACATGACCTTCAGGTGCATTGAAAATGCACTTAGGCAGGCTTTTCATATTACGTATCGCCTTTGAAGTAATAGAGCTCAAATGCACGATATAAAAAATCCGTAAGGTAAAAATAATCAGTTTTTTTGCAGACAAACAACATCGCAAAACAGTTCACTAGGACCATATTGTGGTTCGTTTTGTGATGTCTCAAATGGATGTTTTTATGTCTTTAAGAACAATACGCCTTTAACAAGTACTATTTAGTTTATGACCACTATCCTTTCGGGAGCCAAACAATTATTATGCAATTTGTGAGTCTCTATTGCGTCGGGATCTATTATTCAGAGAACAACAATTATTGTCTTACACCACTTTCATTACTTATAATATTGGTTTGGATTTTTTTTATAGTCATTTTAGCTTTAGCACAATGTTATTTTTCTAAATTGCAGATGCATTAACTTGGAGGAACTTTTTACTCCACGTATAGGTATAAGTTTGTATTCTTTACTAAACTATCTTGTAACAAATGAAAAAAAAAAAACCGTCAATACAGTTCACGTCTATACATACTACTCTGCGCTGTGTGTGTGTGTGTGTGTGTGATTGATTGTGTGATTTTATTTTTCATGCATTATTAATTAGGAGCCTGTATTGACCCACTGTATGTACAATATTCGTCGCCACTCCATGCCTTGTCCTACTGGCTAACTTCGGTCGTAAAATTAATTGATTTTTATACACTGCTTTGTAAAAACATCTCTAAATAATCCGCATAAGGTTGAATTTGCAAAAAATATGTCTAAAAATTAACGATAACTACATGTAGTGGGTTGTAGTATCACTCGAAACTGTGCATCTTGGGTTTTTTATATATCATGGTCCAAAGCCATAAAATAATATGCTATAAAGAAATATAAAAATCCTTAATTTTAGCAGTCTTATTCATAAAAATCCCCTAAAATAAGTTTTAAACACTCATTAGTTTAAATGCTCATTAGAACTAATATACCTGTTATAAAATTCTATATTCATAAACGTTCATTAAACCCGTCATAGCTATGTTGTCGCTGTGACTGTTCCTAAATTACCCTAGGCTAAAAAAAAATTCGTTTTTTCCTAATTCATGCAAATATTAGTATTTTGGTCAGTTTCCCCCGAAGGGGAAAAGGTCGCGCCCCGCCATCCGCACGACCTTGTAGGCTTCGTCCCTGACTGGTCGGCCTCCCACTGACAAGAGGACTGATTCCCAATGTGGGGCTACCCTGTCCCGTCCTTTGAGGCAAATGGACAGGGGTGGAATTTCAAGGTGAAGTTAATATTGGGAATTCACAGTTAGACATAAATACATGAATAATAACAAATCTTAAAAGGCAAAACATCAATAAGGTATGAAGCTAATAAGACAAGAGGGCGCAAATATATGATATATGATGAAAGGTTGGTAGGGAAACGTTACGCTTGTGCTTAAGGATTTATTATTGATTAGTTCGTTACGTTACTTTATTTAATTCCAAACTAGATGCCGCTTTACAAACGCAAACAAGCCCATGTCATTAACATGGAGTTGTTTTACAACGTTTGCCCGGCGTACGTGTAATGTTAGACCTATGCGCGTAATCCTACTAAGGACACTACCATTGGGGAAGACAAGTTTTAGTATTTCTACCTACTCGCGTACTCTTGTTAATAATTACCCTTACGGCCGTCTACCCCATATACTATACATAACACAATTTGCACAAGCGCACCGTAGACTTAGTCTGTAGCAGAACATATTGCAATTGTTATCGTTGGACGCCTGAAGTGGCAATTGTTTCGTCACTTCTCACTTCTTTAATCTTCCCCATTTTGAGTTTCCGTGTCTTGCTAAATTGTGACGATTCAGAATACGGCCTACAAGAACGGCCTGGGTTTGGTTTTAACGAGACACAGTTCCTAGCGCTCATTTGAACGGTAGCTACCAATTCAGTTTGTGATACTTTGTGATGCCTAACCCAAACTCCCAGAAGTGTACGCCAAAGATCTCAACGCAATTTTCTGAGCTAGACTTTTACAGGAAGCAGTATTCATCAGCAGCGGTTGATTGATTTGTAACACAAGTACAAGCTGGCATTATAATACTCAATAATATAATTTATTTTAATAAATCTGTAGATATTATGGTGCCGTCTGCACCACTGGACAATGTAGTTTGTTCTAATCAAAATGCGAATATTACGGTTCGACCGCCCATTTGTAGTGAGTCTGATATTAGTCAATATTCGTCATTGGTCAGGTGTCAGGCGGCTGTCGCCGTCGCCCTAAAATCAAACGCAGCTTCTGAATATTTGCCAAGGTAAGGAATAAAGTGGACACTTAATAACACATGAGATAATAATATACATTTTGGTGACGTAAAGCGATCGCTCCGTCATGCTGAAATAAATGATTATTATCAGCCCTTCCGCGCTACCATCAAACAGCATTTTAAGCTAGGATTTAATTATAGTAACACTTACCAAGTGTTTATTGAAGATGTTCAATCTATAGCTCACACATTACCAGTTTCGCCTCCGTCCGCCAACGCGCGACTTCCTTCTCTGCCGTCTCCCTGACGCCTCATAGTCACACACTTTGACTAGCCTTATTACCACTAATTATATTTAGCTTATAAATATTAAGCGACGTGTGAATCTTGGTACCAATATTACGCCAATTTCACGAGCCTAATCTAGGACGTCCTAGTGCTTTAACGACTCATACTACGTTAGTCTAAACTGGGCATTCATCACAACTAGGATATTTAACTTATCCAAAATCGCACTCTCGCGCCAACACACTTAAACCTAGACTCGTGGTATTTTACCAAGTCCTCCTAACTTAACTAAAATATATATCGTCCGGACTCTTTCGCTGTGTCCACTCGACTGCCTTTTCATCAGGCATCATCTCTCGAATTTCTCCCCACCGTTACTTCAGCCCCCAGCCTGCCCCGGCCGCTATCAGCCCCTATTCCCAGAAATCACGCACTTCGTTCATGCTTTTTGTGAGTTTTTCAATTGTTTTAAGGGCCCGTCCTGCCAAAAACTCATAGCCAGAGTATATTGCAAACACGTGTTGCTTGGCCATTTAGAGCCGCTCGTAAAATAGGATATTTTAACGTTTCTAAAGAATTCTTTGAAATATTTCTTTTGGTCGGTTCTTATCGTGTGTTTACAAGAGGTGTCCGTCGGTATCCCGTCGTCAAACCATAAAATAGAAATTTAATGGATGGGGAATCCGGGACCGCGGTCCTGGTCTCGCAAGCCCCCGACCCTTGTAAGTAGCAGATGTGTGTTGTTTTTAAAATAAGAATCAAGAATAAGACATTTGCTTGATAATTAAAGGCATGAGACAGACAGTCACATCGTTATAAGACGTTTTAACATGATTAAGTTGTCGTTCTTATGAATCCATAGACAACAACTGGTGTCCAAGGCCAAAAAAACGCAAAAAAAAGTTTGACAACGTCACGGCACATTTGGAGAGCTTGTTGGCTTCTTGTGTTTCGTTCACGTGTATATTTTTTTTTAAGAAAATTGGATTGCATTGGACTCACAGTTGGTTTTCAATATAGTATAATGTACTCTGTGCAGTTGGTTGAGACAAGCCATGGATGTCTCCCCCATCACCTTGAACCTAAAATGTTACAGAGATTTAAAAATCTTAACAAATAAGACATAAGTATGTATATTAAAATGCGAGATATAAATACTTGTAAACGTGCTTACTTTACGACGACTCCCATTAAATAAATAAATTGTATCTCTACTTCCCAGCTCCTTGCAAATAACACTTAGCTTCAACCAACTAACCATAAAACGGTTCGGACGCGAAAAAAAAATCAGGTAATAGTCAGCTGTTGCACATTTGTTGGCTATATTTCTGTTTTTAGAGGGTTATAGTAGGGTTGACCCTGTTTTAAGAGGGCTGTCAATTTTTTTTCGCAAATTTTTGATTTTTACTTCCTGGATCAAATTTTTTCGACCGGCCTACACGACTCGATAATAATATTGATCTCCGGACGATTGTCGATTGTTATTGACGAAAATTAGAGACGAGACTGACATGAGACTGAGGTGCGAGCTGAATTGACGCAGAATTATAGTTCTCCAATTTTATTTATTGTAATTTTGTCTTATTATATTGACAAACGAAAACTAATAAAACGTATTCGTTGTAGATCGAAGTTTTATATCATATTAATTTATTTGATAAAATTGAGTTTATTTGGAATATAATGGTCGCTGAAAATGCATACATTTTAGATAAATATTGCTTTTGAATATCGTTTTTTTTTTGCGTTGATTCAATTTTTATTTCAATATTCTAATCAATCTACAACCTTGAGGACTATATTATGACCAGTACATTTATATTTTTTTTTAGATTTTTTCGTGTTACCAGTTTGATACAAATGGCAGGAGAAAACCTAATGTTTAACGTTTGCTTGAAATTGGCTGTCGGAAAATTGCTATTTCTCGTAATATTAACTACATATTATAACAAAATTCTAATCAATCTACGAACTAAAACAGGAGGAGCTCGTGGCTAAATAATAACAGCCACTCGGGTCAATCGTTAGGTTAAGCCGTGCTTGCCTAGGTTGGTCTGTGGATGGGTGACCGCCCATTACATACCGAGTTTCCTTCGTGCCTCGGAAAGCACGTTAAGCCGTTGGTCCTGGCTGTCATTTGTAGATCTTTGACAGTCGTTAGGTAGTCAGAGGCCCGAAAAGTCTGACAACCAGTCTTACCAAGGGGTATCGTATTACCCGGTACTAACTGGGTTGTGGAGGTCAGATAGGCAGTCGCTCCATGTAAAATACTGGTATTCAGCTGCATCCGGTAAAACTGGAAGCCGACACCAACACAGTTGGGAAAAGGCTAGGTAGATGATATTTTTATATAACAAATATCGAGGACTTGGAAAAGTACGTATTTTTGGTCAAACGCCCAAAATATGCGAGCACGCTCTTAAGTTATGAAGTCGCTATTGAAAACTTACAAAGCTTTTTAGCGTTATTGAACGTTTATGAATAATGCTTTTCGGGATTCTTATTATAACAAGGTAATAAACCTATTTTAACTTTTTATCAATAAGACCGTAAACATTTCGATTTGTCAAAGGAAATAATTTCTGTTAAATTCATATTACCTTAAAAATTATTGACTTGAATTGACTCCTAATTTGACCTTCTAAATGAAAATAATAAAAAAATACAATTATCACACTCGGCTCCGCCTCGTGTGATAATTGGCCAACCAACAGATGCTTAAATAACAAGTGCCGTATTGATATCTATCCATTTTTGGAGGTAATTTACCTACGTTTATTAATTAGGAGCCTGTATTGTCCCACTGCAGGGCAAAGGCTTCCCTACCCTTTTTCCAGCACTCACGTCTATTGCCTTTTGTTGCCATTCCTTCTCCCACAAAATAATTTTAAAGAAAAAAAAACGAAATAATACGTATTTTCAAATAAATACAAATATATTTCAAGATCAAATCTTTAAACAATCCCAGTCCCATAAGAAATCGCGGTGTGAAACGCATCTAAGGAGCGCGCTCCCTGAAATTACGCCACACAAAGGGCACATTCCTGCCTAGATTATTAGTAATACAGAGATCCGGTTTTTTAAATATAGCCCAACTCTAAGGTTTTTTTTCATTTTTTCGATATCACATTTAGTTTTTGAGATACAGTTGATTTTATGCCAAAAGACCCTATAAAATTGATCAAATTTTTCACATTTTTTCGATTTTCAAAAAAAGTATACAATTTTTTCTTTTTTTTTCACCATATTTATTATAGCCCTCATTAATACGCGTCTTTTGAGACCTCAAACATTCATGTATCCTTTAAATTCACGACACCAAGGCGATGTCACACTCTGAGCGAAAATGGGGGCCTATACTGAAGCGATCGAAAAAACATTTCCAATGTTAAAATATATTCGAAAATAACGTAATTGATCGAGCAACAAAGCTATGTTGTAAAAAACAGAACGTTTAGTACTTGTTCACGTTGACTCGCGGGCGCGGTGGCGGGCGCGGTCACGAAATATCAAAAATATGGCGTAATATCCAAGTGTTCACATACGAAACGCACGTGCGGTCTAAGTAGCGGGCAAGCTAGCGACAGGCGCGCGCGCGCCGCTCGCGGCAATATCAAACGCGTGAGATGTTTGTGTGTGTTCACGTC
Source organism: Xestia xanthographa (assembly GCA_905147715.2). Taxonomy (NCBI): domain Eukaryota; kingdom Metazoa; phylum Arthropoda; class Insecta; order Lepidoptera; family Noctuidae; genus Xestia; species Xestia xanthographa. Next base: position 21,680,175 of record LR990652.1, read on the forward strand.
GCACTAGCGGCGAAGCGCGCGATTCACTCGCGACGTCAGGTAAGTTCAAAAATTTTGTATTTATCGCTACGTCACACTCGCGCAAACAAGAACAAGGCGAATGTTTGGCTTAGGTGGACGCTGCGATTATGCATAATCGGAACTCCTTTTTGTGAACGAGTCGTGGGTCGTTTCAAGTTAGATTATATTAAAATTAAATCCTCTGAAATGTTTCCCAGAAAAGACATTCACTAAAGGTCTCATTTTATTAGGTCAAGTCCTCAAAATGTCACCTATTAGCACATTCATGCTGTTTACAAAGCTTCTCTTCACGTGACCCTCTGGTCTACAACGACGGTCGACGGCTCGAGCACCCTGCAACCCTTACACCGGGTAACGCTTTATGTATTCACGTTAACCTGTGTTCCTTCGTAATCCTAATTAAGGTAGGATTCAATGTGTAGGTAAACACCGTGACCGGCGCGCGGCGTTTGTGAAGCGTACTCGTCACTTGTAAGTAGAGAAGTTCAAACAATTAACATATGGGGATGATAAACCTGGCTCACTCGGTAATTTTCTTACTTAACTGAGTGCCGTGTGTTCCGAGTTCAATTCAATTCGTTTATTTCAGACACAACAATTCATTATTTTGTTAGTAGGTACAGTAACAGTCAGAAGTCGACTGCCAATCTCGCAACACAATGGCAAATCAATATTGGTGGTACTTATGACCTTCTCCTATAAGAACGTTTGACAACACTTACACATTAGCAACTTGTTGCCCGCTTAAGATTGTTATTACAAATTTCAATGAGTTGTGTAAGTGATACGGTGGCCAAATTGGTTGTTAGCGTTGGAACATCACTCACACGGATAAATATGCGTATGTGTGTATAGGCGCCGCCGCCCGTATAGCGCAAACGATAATGTGCATTGCGGTGGAAGTGGAATTTTGACCTTTGACTGTACACTTAAAATAAATGTTAGATAAAAAATAACACCACACAATAAAAATGTTCTATTACAACTTTGGTTTTCTTATGAAAGTTTAATAGATTTAGCGAACGGTTAAAACGCTTTTGTTTAGCGCAACACCATGTCTCCTAAACTTCAACAACGGCTGCATAATGCTCATTCACTTCACCTCTTACAAAGGACTCGTTTCTCTATGATGTGCCGTGAGAACAACACTGCCAAACGTAGATACTGGAGCCTGTCAGTACACCCAGTCGATTATAATAAACAGCGCAGCGCTACGGTAGGAAATAATTACAGCATTATTGCGACTCTCTTATTTGTTCCTTCGAAAACTTTATGCAACTATGCCGAGATGCTGGCTATTTCAGAATACACTACAAAGTTTGCTCGGCTAAGTTTTTGTATTGGGGAACTTTGAATTGATGATATTCGAAAGTCATTTGTGCTAGTTTCGATAACTGGGCTTTCAGAACACGTGAAATAGTGGGATTGTTTGCAACAGTTGAAGTTGGCCTTTTAAAGTTAATAATGCTCATAAGCTTGTGCCAGATATTGCAAAGTTTGAAGTTAATTGAAACCTAAAGCTTTACAAAAAAGTAAAGCTAGTATTGGTCGCAATCATGACTGCTGAGCACGAGGTCCTGGGTTCGATTCCCGGGTCAGGAAAATCGTTATTGAGTTTTTCCATCAGGATTTTCTAAGTAGCGGCCACGGAGTCTGGGTTTGTGCCCGGTTGATGGCAATAGGGTCGCCCCTATTACATGAAACTTAAATATAACTGAAAAAATGTGAGTGTACTATTAGGTAAACTTCTGCCTACCCCTTGGGGGATTACAGGCGTGATGTTATGTTATGTTTTCTGTGGCTATGGTTTAAGTGTAGCAAGAAATTTTCCTTCAAGCCAATTAGAAGACAATAAAGTTTATCGATAGTGAATAAATACCACTTAAAGAACTAGAGGCGAATAAATACAAAGTACAATTCCGTGTCTCTAACGAGACGATATTGCACCCCGAGGCAGAGGAACGTTGGGTAAAGTAGTGAAGTATAACTCACTGCGTCCGTTTGTTCATTTAAATTGCATAGTTTAAGAAGTCTACAACTAATGGTTTATTTAACAAAAGAAAGGAAATTGTCAATCTCTGCACCTGGTATATTGATACAACATGAACGGTGAAAAAGATCTAAAGTATGTGCAGTCAACAAATCAAATAAGTAACCAAGGTTGAAATATATAGTAGAAGTTTTCTTAGAAACCGATGGAAGTTTTCGAATGAAATGAAATTAAATTGATAGCAATATATTTTTTTTTTAAATAATTAAATTTAATCTGAAGACGTGCAATAGTTTCTAAAAAAACTGCAACTATATCAGACGACCATGGTTACTTATTCATTTTGTTGACCGTACATCTACGAAAAAATTAAGCCCTCTCGCAAAAGTATAATTTTTTGATAGGTACCTTTCTCCGATATTATTTTTCAATAAGAGGATTATGCGTTCCCCAAGTAAAATCGTAAAGTGAGACAAGGATCGCGTCGGGTACAGATTAAATACGTCAGAAGTTTAAAATTGAGTTCATAATAAAATATATTCAGATTTATTCTAAGTTAAATGATCCTCGAAAAGATTCGTATAAGTAAAATGTACACTTTTGTAATATTTTTAAATAAAAGATTCTTATTCTTCTCATCATCACATTGCTTTGTGTAAATAATTGAAACATTAACGAATTTACTGATAGTACTGCAGCACTCTAAAATTAATGGAAAACATTCCAGTGGTTTAACGAAACAAGAATTTATTTTGATGTTCATTACGTTGGTATACAAATGTATTTGCGGTAATAAAATCAGTTTGAGCCATTTAATCCATTGGTACCGCAAAAAATCAACAGTATTTGCTAATGGAGTATCTCTTTAATCACCACGGCGTATATACGTATAGTTTTGTTTTAAACTAAAAAAACTACGTGAGGTGGTGAGCATTAAAAAGGGCGTGGTGTTACATACAATGTTATTCAGTGTCCGCATGAATGCAACAGAATGGTCATGAGTAAGTTAATGGTCGTAAGTTTTTCGAACTTTATGGATGTAAATTATCTTCTAGCTTTACTTATTTATTGAGCAGATGACACTACTGCGCCATGTGCTAAATAACAAAAGTTTCATTTTGTTATTTCCACAAGAGCACGTTTGAATGAAAAGGAGAATCTTCAGCCTCCAAAATTCCCAATTTTTAAACAACATCTTTTGATTGGGTGCCAAACGGCAGGTTACGTAACTGCGTTCTTGGCTATCAAGGGTAAAAGAAAGCGATATCAGACTAGCTTGGTCGCAAATTCCCATTCCGACCCGGATTTTGCCAAATTCACATTTCGCAGCCTAGATTATTGCTCAGTCCTTATTCACATTTTATTTGCTGTGTAAAAGCCTACACGACTAGGGACAAAGGAACTGTAATTAAGGCTTTATATTTTGTCACTCAAACGTTGTTTGTTGATATCATTATTTTAGATTTATTTTTACCGTTCAGTGGATTTATAAGTAAACTTACTATTTTCACAAAATTTGACAAAACTCTGCGAAACTTAAAAAAAATAAAGTCATAAATGTCAGCGTCAGTAGTTTCCATTTTGTCTGCAAACTTCGACGCTTTGATTTATTGCTATCGTCTAGGTATTATATATAGGTATTATACAAATAAAATAGAAGCACCAACTAGTCACAACTGCCAGTAATCATCACAGTTACTTACTTACACTGTAGCAGTCGCTGATGGATGTTGACAGGTGGTAATGATTTGCATTTTCTGTAATGCCAATACCAATACGCCACAGAGTCAGCTCATGACACTAACGAAAGAGCTTGTTATAACCTACATAACTTCATTCTAATTATAGCGTCATACTTGCACTTTGCAACGTGAACAGCTGCCGAGCTCAACGACTGATGTATTTAGCTACAAGAGCCGCGATCGCTCGCTACTTCATTTGCAAACATTTTAAGAGCTTTTTAATGAATGTACGCAGTTTTATGTAGCATAATTATAATCTTTTATATCATCGCTCCCTCGTCTCATGAGCGCATCTCTCATGATATTCATAAAATATGCGGAACCACGGGAGAGGCCGCAGTGAAGAAATGCTTCACTAATTAAAATACTGGAAGTAAGAATTTGGAGCGAGACGAGTGAGGTCGGGGAGTAAGGTATTGTATGACGTATTACAATGGTATTAAAGAGGTTTTGCTGTTTTCAATTAAGCTATGTATTATAAGCGCAATATTTTTGGAATTTACGGAAAGTGTAACTGAAATTTTTATTTTTTCAGCGTTGTGTAAATGCAAAAATATTTTACAACTATCAGAATTCCAAATAAAAGTAAACCGATTTCAATTCGAATAGGAAAACGTCCACACTCAATGTACAGCGAAAATTAAAGCTTCAAGTCACCGCAGGTTTCCAATTTCCATCCATTTCCCTCAACATTGACGCCCCCCGGAGTACTCTGTGCCGGATGTTTGAACTCAACTAACGAGAACCGCTTTCATTTGCATTATTTGTAGGTATTTACGGTTACAGTTGACGTTTCAATAAGTTCTTGGTATTTTTGCATCAGTTTGGTGCGCTGTTATGCGGTTTTATAGTTCGAACACTTTATTTGGATCAATTAAGTTACCGTTAAATCAATGTTTCAAGAGGCGTTATTTGTACCCGTTTATGTTTCCGCAGGACTAATCTCAGCCTCAGTAAACACTTACTCGTACACATCAGTTAGATATGAAAGCATTCTCACTGCAGTCAGTAAATCATATGACTCAGGAATATTTTATCAAAATTCGGAAATATTTAATCATCTATAGTCATCAAACATAGTCACAGCAAAAAATAATGGCTTGGATGTTTTTAAAATCGGTGAGAGTAGCTACTGCAGTACTTGGAACAACTCCAATTGTAGTAGGAATAGAGGGTCACCCTGTGTGAGAACGCTATTGCCCCGAATAAAAGTTTTGTACGTACAATTCCTAGTGAAAACTATTTCAGTTAAATATTTCGGTCGGCATGGTAACGGAATGTTACTGTTCGTTTATTTAAAATTTCTCACTTTTTGTAACCTACATCGGTTTCAGCTTTACATACTTTTACTAAACCGAATTTTTAGAAGGAATGGTGTTATTTGTTTATCCACAAAAATATTCTAATTTTAATCATTCATCTGGGCTTAAAGATAGAGAAAGTCACAGTTTGTTGATGATCGCATTATAATATTCCAATAGAGCGTGTCCCGTACTCATCTGACATCGCTGCACTTTGTGGCTTCAGGTGACAATATCCACCAGAAAGGCCGTCTAATTTCAGCAAAAAGTAATTAGGGTCTGACGCTATTTTTAAACTAAAGAAGAGAAATACAGTCTTTGGTATCTGTTAGTTAGCTATAGAAGTGATTATGATTGAAATCAATGATGGTAGTTGTTGACAAGATTGAGACTCATTTTGTCTAGTCTGAGTAGAAAAACATCCTTATGACATCGTAATAGACGTAAAATTTGCTACTCTTTAGAAAACCTGAACGCAAAAGGCGTCTTTAAAAGTTGGCTTTACGTTGTAACTAATAGGTATTCGATTAAATAAAAATAAGTAAAAATACAGCATTAGTCTACTAACTCGTACGAAAGAAAGATTATGCTATAATCAAAATCGCCGTGAATTACGAAAAGATTCAACAACACCTTGAATTGTAGGACTAGTGGCAAAAAATATTCCCACTAGTTCTACCATGGAACTGTATAGTAAAACTAGTGGGAAAGATCCCATTTTTAGATCATTTTCGCAAAATACATGAGTATCTACATAAGTAAAGCTCGACGTAGGTATTTATTCGATAGGTGCTAAAAATTCGTCTTACAGTAATGTCGCGCTTCAAATGACGCGACGACGCGACGCGAATATTTTGCGAGATTTATGCATATTAACCGAGATTAACGCACTTTTCCCGCGCTTGGAAACTGGTGTTTGCGACCGTCAGGAGATGAAGATATGACGTATAGGTTGATTTCAAGTCAAAGACAGATCTAGAGTTTACAAAACGTAGCTGCTCTGTCATTTGTAGTCGGACTACTTTTGACTATGATTCTTTGAAACTACTTACCTACCAGTTAATAGCTATTTTTTGGTTTTCTTTTGACGTGACAACGTCTTATAAATTGGTTTGCCGGGTGACACTTCAAGAAACTGCGTTACGCTCCGCTCACGTTATGCGCTCACAATGAGAGCGAGTGAGAGGCACGCGTCCCTTCCACTCGGGCATGGTTAGCCCGCCTAAGAGCGAGAGAGTGTGTTGAATATTCACATTAAAATTATTTTACCACTCAAAGTCGTTGTCACGTAAAACTTTCGCCCGTATACCGACTTTTTTTTCTATATCGTGAGGTTAGTGCCTAACCGTGTCACAGTTTGTATGCCGACAATGGAGCTCTGATTTAGCTTTATTTTAGTTACGGTTGACCAAGCTATTAGGTTTACATTTCACAATGTAATTTGCATGTTAAAATATAAACCAAATAGCATGGTCGACCGTACATCGACTTTTGTACCAAAAAGTGATCCTTACATGGTTTAAATTCATTCAAACGCCAACACAAGCCGTATTATTTTCACGATAAAAACATTTATCAACTTAATAGCTTGTAAAGAACCTTAAATGTTTTCACAGCAATCAATTTTATGGTTTTAAGAAATGGCTCGTCAAACATCTTTTTTACGACGACCTCCTCCCCTGAGCTTGTCAACACGGCTTAATTCTCTGATTAATGATAATTTTGTGATTTTTATTTGAACGGTTATTATAATTCTTTCAATTGGCCCCAAGTGTTTATGTAAGCCAAACCTTAAAAAAAACCTTTATGACAAGAAATAAATGATAATGAAATTGACGGAAAATGATTTTTTTTTTGTAATACAGCGTTACTGCTCAAATGTTTGATTGAGTCATTGAATTAACAGGATTACCAAAAGTTTTCAAGACTTAATCAAACTCTAATATTTAAGTATAATATAAAAGTTATTTATAAATTTAACGGCAAGCTAAAGACTTTGTTGTAATCGTGTGAGTTAACAGAGTAGAATTAACTTTTGACCTGCTGAAGAAAAATTCATGGCAGTATTTTTTGGACGCTGGTTATAATATTTTTTTAACAAAATAAATCCGGTTCCACCGAGAAAAAAGAGCTTCTTAGGAAAAATTACACACAATTCAAGATAATTATTATCGTTTTTTTCATTGTTCAACGTATCATATTCATAAACAGTATTCGGATAAGCGAATTGTTTGAGGGTTTTCTCCTAAAAATGATACCCGGTGGTGTCATAGAATTTCACATAAAAGCTACGAAGGACCACTTTTTATCAAATTCCAATATTATCTTTTATCTAAAACATTTTTGTCGGGTCTATCCTATAAATTGTTGAAGAAAATATAAAACAATATTAATGACAAAAAAACTCAATTTACTTATTTTAAATTGGCTTCGCTTAAACAAGCGTCGAAGTGAATTTCTTATCAAATTCTAAACCTCGACTTACTGTGGACTATTATTTTTAATGAATTTAATGTCAAAGTACAAAGTGGGTCCTTAAAATTCCTCTGTTTTAGCGCGTAAGATGATGTTCTCAAAGCTTAATAATGACATAAAGAACTTTGTGAACGTCCCATGAAGCAGTTGCTTAGCTTGTAAGATCTTCTACTTACTGCCTTATAAATATAACACAATGACCTACTTCTCTCAGAAGATAAAGTGATGGCTTCTGATGCACTTCATAAAGTTTATAGCCGCAATACTATCAAATGTGGCACGTAATATGAGACGTGGGCACATAAAACGCACATTCACTACCTTTTGCTAGAAATAGCATTCTCTGCTTAATGAGCTGGCTGAGCGAGTGGCTGCTACGCTGCGTGTCGCGAGTTCGATCCCCGTGCGGAACAAATATTTGTATGACCGTACCTATAGATAGTTTTCCGGGTCGAGTTGTGTGAGTTTGAATTTTTACGATACCAGAGAAATTCCTATTGTGGGGCAATGTTTTGGAACAATGAAATGATTCCCACAGCTACGTTGTGCAGGAATTGAATCACATAAGAAATTCTTTATTTTACAATATTTTCTTCAACAATAATGCCTACCCATGTACGTGTATGTTCCTATCTATGTATAATAGAAACCATCATTGTGAAGGAAAAACGGTATTTTTGTTCTTGTTGCTTTACGAGTTACAATAAATCCCAGCCCTTGTACGTGTAGTATCTTCAGAACATGTTCAACTTACTACAGAAAATAGTGGTTTTGTAAATAATGGATTGTGATTTATCTACAAGCGCGCTTGTGTTCGTACTTTGGTAGAGCGTAGTTCAGTTTTAGACAAATCATACAAATCGGACGATGTTTCTTACGCACTCTTCCAAAACAAATAGGTATTATTATTTATTTATTTAGTACAGTATTTAAAACCATTAACACTAAATTAAATACCTAATCCTTTTACTCGGTCTTCTCGCAGAACCACAAACATTCCAACAATATCGTCTTCCATTCATCAGCAAACAAGTCCAATCCAGGGTTGGTCTCCACGAGAGCGTTGAGGTTCGTAAGCATACGTGGTACAGGCGAAGTGGATCGAGCTACAGTGCGACTAAATGGAACATTAAACAATTTATGTTTCCTAGAGCGAATATAATTATTTGGAACAAATAATTGACACAGCTCAGCATGTAATTCCGAGGCGTTGGTATAACCATGTATAATTTTATACGCAATTGTAAGTTGGCCAACAGCACGCCTGACTTTAAGGGAATTAAAATTCAAACATCCTAAAAAAAATTTAGTAGGATACATATATGGATAATATCCAAATACATGTTTGTAGAGGTACCTGAGAAAAGCTTTTTGCACTTTTTCCAGCATGAGTGTATAGGTTACCTCATGAGGATTCCATACACAAGCGCTAGTTTCGAGCTTGCACCGAACTAAGGCGTTGAACAAGAGCTTGATAACTGCCTGGTTATTAAAACCTTGACAGTTACGTAAAACAAAACCTAAGCGTCTGAATGATTCTTTAGCCAAGCTTATAATGTGTGTATGAAAGGTCAGCTTGCTATCAAACAGTACACCGAGGTCTTTCACTGTCGACACTCTGGTTATAAACTCGTTGTTCACGCTGTAGTCGTACTGTATTGGGTTCCGCATACGGCCAAAGCTCATAAATTGACATTTAGAGGTGTTCAATTCCATTTTATTAGTGGCAGCCCATTCACTCAAGGCACGCTGGAGAGCTATACAGTCAGACACGGAGTTTACTGTTGCATATATTTTCAGGTCGTCGGCGTAAAGTAGACATTTCGAGTGTTTTATTATTTGTGGCAGATCGTTTACCATAATCAAAAAAAGCAAGGGACCTAAAATGGAACCCTGACTCACGCCTGATCGTGTATGATACGCATGTGAATTGTATGAGCCAAGACGAACAAATTGCTGACGGTCCCGGAGATAGTCAGAAAACAGAAGAAGAAGACTGGGTGTAAATCCTATGGCACTTAACTTGCGTAACAAGATGTCGTTATTAATTCTATCAAAGGCCTTACGAAAATCGAAATACAGCACATCTACTTGCTGTCCGCGGTCCATTTGAAAAGAAATAAAATCAACTAATGTTAGCAAATTGGTGTCAACTGACTTTTTGTTGCGAAAACCATGTTGTTCATTGCACAAATAAATATCGACTTGTCTTTGATTTTCCTTATATAAAATGTGTTCAAATAATTTAGCAGGGGCAGACAATATAGCAATAGGCCTGTAGTCTTCAACTGATAATTTCAACCTTGTCTTCGGTATAGGAGTAACCCTAGAGAGTTTCCATTGAGTTGGGTATTTTCCAGTGGTTAATGATAAGTTGAATATATGACATAGAGGGATGGCTATGGAAGTTTTAGACAGTTTAAGGATATTAGCTGGAATGTTATCCGGTCCAGCAGAACTACTGAGTTTTAATTTACTGATACCACGTTCTACATCGTTAGTTGAAAAATTAACTAAACTGACGCAGTTACTATTGCTATATGTTTCAAGAGCACATATTTGGGAGACATTCAAATCAGGTGTTTCAGGTAAGAAAACACTGGAAAAGAAATCAGCAAAAGCATTAGCAGCATGGATACCCGACAGTGATTGATCGACTGTACAGGTTGCTGTGGGACATAGCTGTCGCAAATAAACACGAACATCCTCGACATTTGATTCCATATTCCATACATGGATAAACTTTCGTGTTTCTACAGCTTTCAGCGTCGTTACATTTGTGCCCGCCGTGCCAGATAATGATTTCTGTCCATTGTAGGATTCTGAACTAGAACTGTAGGTATTCTTAGGCTGTAGGTCTTGTCTTTGAGGCGGTTCACAATTAATGCTGGAAGAACTTGGCTGACTGACTGATTTTAACTTTTTTTGCCGCTTGCGCTTTTTGGGCGCTGAGGGGCCAAAAGCTTGAAGAGGTTTATCGGTCTGCTGATCAACTACGTGCACCTGTACGTTACTCTGCAGACGCTCTTCTTCGAACTTTTTTAGTTTGGCATCCATAGCGGCCATTTGGTTAGAATATACCTCGAGTTTATCATGATAGCAGGAAACTAAGGACATTGCTTGGCATAATTGATCGCTGAGCGTCAGCACTTCATGACGAAGAAGACGTATTTCAGAGTTTAGCTCGCTCGAGTTTGCAGATTGGATCTCATCAATCTTAGGTATTGACGAAAACTTTCTCCTTTTTTTTTTTTTTTTTTTTTTTTTTTTTTTTCGGATGGGAAATCATCAAATAACCCCTCCCGCTCTGGGCGGAGCAGGAGGGAGTGTCAGACTTTTACTGACTAAAACCCATCCATGTTCCTTCATCGCCCTTTGTGTTCCGGGGCCACGGTATCTCTTTCGAATAGTCCCGCAACCCCGGCAGGCATCGGTCCTTACGGACCCCTTCCTTTTTGCTGACTCTCTTTGAGGCGCGCGTGGAACACGAACGCGCCGTCGACACGGCCTGTCGTCATGTCATGAGACGGACGGACGGCGAGCTAGCCCATAGCTCACCGTCCACAGGCCCGCGCCTACGGTGGCCGGGGGCTACGTGGTGGTGGCCCCCGACGCCCGGGGCGTCTCCCGCGGCGGCCGGGACGTTGAGAGGTTCTCTCCCTCTCACGTTCCGCCACCTCCTTCTCTAGCATTACTGCTTCGCAGAAGGAGGTGACGGCGTCCCATTCCTTCTCGCTCCGGACCATGGCTTGCACCAGGGCCGGACGCGAGAGGTCGCCGCCGCCGATCGCCGCTTCGAGGACACGGCGGTGCTCCGCCCACGCGGGGCACACCTCCACCGTGTGTTCCACCGTGTCCTCCGGTCGATCCTCACAATGGAAGCACCCGGGCGTTTCCTCCCGCCCGATTCGGTGCAGGAACCTCCCGAACACTCCGTGTCCGGTGAGGACCTGCGTCAGGCGGAAGGTGAGGACGCCGTGGCGTCTCTCAAGCCACTCCTCAAAGAGGGGACTTATCGCCACTATTGTGGCGTGCCCTGCACGGGGTTGCGACAGTCGCTCTCTCCATGTCGCCATGAGATCCCGCCGGAAGTCTGTCCGCTGAGCGACAATTTGTCGCTGCAGCGGAGTTTCCCCCCGGCGTAGCGTCTCCGCGCGCCATTCATGCAGGCGCGCGAGGACTATCGCCTCCAGATCCCATGGCGGCAATCCGGCAAGGAGGCTCGCCGCCTCGCGGGCAATCGTGCGGTAGCCCCGGGCCAGCCTTACGGCTACTACCTTTTGGGGCGCGTTCAGGAAGTGGGCGGCACGCCGCCTCAAAGAACGCGCCCACACCGGGGCCCCGTAAAGGGCCATGGACCGCACGACTCCCGCGTAGAGCCTCCGGCAGGAGGCGTTCGGCCCCCCCAGGTTGGGCAGGAGCCGCCTGAAGGCAGCCCCAGTCCGTTCCAGTTTGGGGGCCAAACGTCGGAAGTGCTCCACGAAGTTCCACCGGCTGTCGAGGACGAGTCCTAGGTACTTCAAAGTCGACTCGACACCGATGGATACCCCTCCTACCGTGAGTAAGGATCCCGGAGGTGGCGCATTCCGAGGCCCATGAAAGCACATGGCCTCGGACTTGTGCAATGCCACCTCGAGACCCAATTGCCGGATCCTCTCAACGACTGTCGCAACCCCGCGTGTCATCGCTTCGGCCGCCGCCTCGTGCGACCTCCCCTGTGCCAGCACCAGCGTGTCGTCAGCGTAGCACACTACACTGACACCGCTAGGGAGGTCGGCGCGCAGCACCCAGTCGTAACCGATGTTCCACAAGGACGGCCCTAGGACCGATCCCTGCGGAACACCGCACGACATCTCTCGCCGGTTCCATTCTCCGCTGCGACCGGGGTAGATGACGGCTCTGTCCGTCAGATAATCCCCGACTACTCGACGGAGGTAGGTCGGCACCCGGTGATATCGGAGTGCCTCCCTAATGCAGCTCCAGGGCATGGAGTTGAAGGCGTTGGCGATGTCGAGAGACACCGCCAAGACGACCCCACCCCTGGACACCGCATCCCCCGTCGTGAGGGCTCTCACGCGCATGATGGCGTCCACCGTAGAGCGCCCCTTGCGGAAACCAAACTGGTGTTCCGCAAGGTCCGGCCCAGTCCCCGCAAGGTGCTCGGCGAGGCGGTTTGCAATGACTCTTTCAAAGAGCTTGCCCACCTCGTCGAGCAGCACCACGGGCCGGTATGCGGACGGAGAGTCCGCAGGGCGCCCCGGCTTCCGAATGAGGACCAGCTTTCCCGTCTTCCAACGAAGCGGGAACTGGCCTCTCTCCAAGCATGCGCTTAGGAGCCCCTCTAGTCGGGGCCCGAGAGCCTCCGAGGCCAGGACCCAGGCTTTGCCAGGCAAGCCGTCGGGTCCCGGGGCGGTATTTTCGGCACTGAGCCTGCGTACCGCCACTCTCAGGTCTACCCCAGTCACTTCCGGAGCGTTGTCGTCGTCGTCCTGTTGGTCCGCTTCCAGCATCGCAGGCGGCGGAGCCATAGGCGGGGGTGGGTGTTCCCCTCGCGAAGGGAACAGAGTGCTCACCACATCCTCCACGAGCTCAGGCCGGAGACTCTGCGTCAGTGGGGGGGCCCAGGGGCGGAGTTTGTCCCGCACCAACTTGTAAGGGCGCCCCCACGGATCTCTGTCGAGAGTCCCCAGCAACTCCTCGCGGGCCTGATCCCTGGCCCGCAGGACCGCTTCGCGGAGGGTGGTCTTCGCCGCTCTGTACCCCTCATAAAGCTCCGCCTCAATGGCTGCCGCATCCGGTGGGCGGATGCGGAGCCTGCGATGCCTGGCGTACAGGTGTCGTGCAGCCACGCACGCCTCGCGCAGAGATGTCAGCTCACGCGACCACCAGTACACCTGACGCCGGGCGCTTCTTGGCCGAACACGGGGCATTGCCACGTCGCAGATGTCCGACATGGCCTCCTGGAACCACCCTGCCTCATTGTTTACGTCGGCAGGCCTGTCCGGTGATGTCACCCAGGCCTGCACGATCGAGGCTTCCAGGAGGAGCTCCCGGTCCAGCTGCTTCAGCGCCCAACGCGGACCACTCGGGGCCTGTTGGACCGGCGCGCTTGGGGTCTGGGTGGAGACGTCGAACCGGATGTACCGGTGGTCGGAATAGGTCTCCACCCCCTCCATAACACGCCAGTCAATGACGCGCGGTGACAGAGCGGGGCTAGCGAACGAAATGTCCACCACCGACTCGCCCCGCATCCGCGCACACGTGGGTACAGAACCCCGATTTAGGACGACCAGGCCCTTCTCCAGGGCCCAGTCTTCCACCATCCTTCCCCGCACGTCTGTGCAACGAGAACCCCAAGCCAAGTTCTTGGCATTGAAGTCCCCGAGGACAAGCACGGGGAGGGAATGGTTTCCGACGACAACACTCAACTCTGCGAGAGAGTTGTGGAACTCGGCGAGAGTTCAGCTCGGGGAGAAGTATACTCCCACCACTACGATCTCCCCGAACCGGGCTGATACGCACCCCCGACCCCTCCTGACACCTTCAAGGGTTGGGGTACCGGCGGCGGCCGACGACACTATGGTCACTGAGCCGCTAAGGTCCGCCACCCAGTCTTCCCTGGGGAGGACAAAGTACGGCTCAGCGACCACAGCAATGTTAATCAACCACTGCGCCATGCTCTGGAGCAACAGATCCTGAGCGCAGGCGCAGTGGTTGATGTTCGCTTGGAGGAAGCGTAATGGGGCCGTTATTGGCACTCCATTACCGCTTCCTCCCTAGCCCCCTGCGAGGGCCCCTCTGTGGCGGCGACAGTGGCAGCGACAACGGTGGCAGTTGCGGCTTCGGCGGTGGCGACGGTGGTGGTGGTGGCGGCGGAGGGCCTCCCCTTGCCTCTGGTGGCCTTGGTGGGTGCAGCGCAGGCCTTGCTTCCAGCCCGGTGGTCGGCTGGCTTGCCAGCCGCCGCACAGGCACCGCAGTGCGGCGTGGCGCAGCAAGCCGCGGATACGTGACCGGGCTGGCTGCAACGGAAGCAGAGTCCGCTGCGGTCAACCTCCGAGGCGCACTGTACTGACACGTGGTGTCCCACGTGGCAGCGATAGCACCTCAGAGGTCTGGGCTCTAGCAGCTTCACCTGCGCTGAGACCCAGCCCACCAGTAGCCTTCGGCCCTCCGTTATGGCTTTAGCCGCCGTCACCGGGCAGCATACCGTAACGGTATGCATACCCGTGGAGTCCGGGCGAATGGCGCCTGCCCTGACCTGATCGGCAGGGCACCCTCCGGACCTGGCGACGGCAGCCACCACCTCCTCCTCGGTAACCGAGTCGTCCAGACCCAGGATGCGCAGGTCTGCGCATCTGACAGGCCTGGACACTCGGGCCTCGTCCGCGTTTAGGGACGCTCTGAGCTTTTCAGCCAGAGCGTCGGCGGACGAGCCGCTGGTTTCGCCGGGGATCTCCAGCAATCGAGCCCCTGTCGCGGTGACTTTAAGCCGGAGGCCCCCGGCGATCCCAAGCTCACCGAGGTTCACCGCCTCTTTCGCCTTCGCCAGAAGGTCGCGGTAGGTCGCCGCCAAGATGGAGGCGGAAGCCGCGGGTATGGCCTTAAGTTTCGTGCCTGTCTTCACCTTATAGGCCACGCCCCTTATCGCGGCTTCCACCGCCTTTGTGAACCTGGCCTTACGCTCCGCCTCGGAGCCGCCAGTTTCACCCGCCTCGTCGCCAGGCCCGGGAACAGTAGAGCCCGGGGGGCGCACTTCCTCGGCCGGTCTCGCCAACCTCTTGGAGGCAACAGGCCCCCCCCTCTTGCCTCGGATCCCACCGCGCTTGCTAGTGGGGATCTTGCGGGCCGAGGCCATCTCTCCCTCGGATGACGAGACTTGATCGCCATCCTTTCTAGATCGCTTGCGGAAGAACTTGGTGTTCTCCGCGAGCGTCCCAACCGTCACGCGCCGGGAGCTCTCTGAGCCTCCCGCGCTCACGTCGCTGGATGCAGCGTCGGACTCCGACTCCGCATCTCTCCTCTCCTCTCCTTTGCCGTTGCCGGCGGTGTTGTTTTTTGTTTTTTTTAAAGTTTCTTCCATATTTGAACCCACGAGTATGGGGGAAATAAGATACAATCTAGGCAGAGACCCCTGTACCTAGAAGGGCAGATTTAAGTATTTATTACTCGCCATGGGGGTCTGCAGGTACCCTGGCGAGGAGTGCACTAGCGACTGATTTGTTCCATGGAACACCCGTCAGCCATACATCCCCTCGCGGTGCGTCGCCACTTGGGATTCGGGGTAACTTTTTATAGAGGTTTTCTACCTCGCGGTCCGGGCGGTTAAGCCAAGACCCTCGGTCCCCTATCGAAACCGCGAGACCTGATCCACAGCGCTTCGATAGCCAGATTACGAGATTGGCGGTGACAGAGGAGGACGGATCCTTCTCTGTCTGCTCGGAGGCAGGGTGAGTGCACACCAAGCCCGCCCTCATTCCTCAGCTGTGCCCTCTGCTTTACAGAGGGTCACGCAGAGGAACGCACCGTTGGTCCTGAAAGGACCCTACCTTTGTCAGATTCATTAGCCGCGGCGGTCACATTCCCCGGGGGATAAGAGAAAACTCTCATTTCCTCTCATTCCCCGGAGAAGGATACCGCCGCGTCCAGGGTGCACCGGCCCAGCAGCTGCTCTTCCCTCCAGACGTATCGAGAGGGACCAGCAGCCGCCAGACACACGTGGAGGACTTCTGACATCGCACCCCGAAAACTTTCTCCTCAATGTCACATTAGCATAATCATCACTCTCAAATGAGTTTCCAATTGAAGCCTGAGTGCTATTGTTATTCTCTGCGTAAATACGACATTCCCGGCAAATCCATGAGTTCAAATCTACATCATGTATATTTTCATTATGTATACATGATATATGGAAATAATTATTGCATGTGTTCGATGTGCAATGTAAAAATTGCTCATATGCATCACCCAGTAGTAATTCTACTAGGTAGGTGTTCTATTTGTTTTTGAAAAGAGTGCGTAAATAGGTTCACTTGTAACATTTTTTTCTTCTTATGTTTCTTGGCCACGGTTCTTCCAACACCGAGTGCGAGTGCGGCGCTCCGGACCAAACAATGCCCCATCTGCTGGAGTGTCCTAGGTGTCAATTTACCTGCACTCTTGACGACCTGTATAGTTCCTCTACAGCTGCAATAAACGTCGGCCACCTACTGAACCCAAACCGTCTAATTAGAAGGAACATCGATACGATAAGAAGAAGAAGAAGACTTGTCACCCAAGAAAATTAATACATGCTTGCAATACTCGTAAATAACTAAAAATAATACTTAAAGTTGGGAATGTCAGTATATTTTAGGACCTGAGGACAACCCTGCGGCCTGTACGATCTGTTATGTGTGTTTCAAACATTGAGGGTCAGCTAGGAACTCGCTATAAGGTGGTCAAACTTTGACCAATTGTAAATTCCACAGTTTAGTGGTAAGTCAAACGCTTTATGGTCAACTTTACGATCGTCGAGTTTCTGAATTATATGAGAAAAGTGAACTAATGTTTCTATGAACTCTAATTTTGTTTTAGAATTAGATTTCGACTTAACTTTTTCCACTGCCTACCTACTACCTACCTACTTCCTACCTACTACCTACCTACTACCTACCTACTACCTACCTACTACCTACCTACTACCTACCTACTACCTACCTACTACCTACCTACTACCTACCTACTACCTACCTACTACCTACCTACTACCTACCTACTACCTACCTACTACCTACCTACTACCTACCTACTACCTACCTACTACCTACCTACTACCTACCTACTACCTACCTACTACCTACCTACTACCTACCTACTACCTACCTACTACCTACCTACTACCTACCTACTACCTACCTACTACCTACCTACTACCTACCTACTACCTACCTACTACCTACCTACTACCTACCTACTACCTACCTACTACCTACCTACTACCTACCTACTACCTACCTACTACCTACCTACTACCTACCTACTACCTACCTACTCCCTACCTACTGCCTACCTACTGCCTACCTACTGCCTACCTACTGCCTACCTACTGCCTACCTACTGCCTACCTACTGCCTACCTACTGCCTACCTACTGCCTACCTACTGCCTACCTACTGCCTACCTACTGCCTACCTACTGCCTACCTACTGCCTACCTACTGCCTACCTACTGCCTACCTACTGCCTACCTACTGCCTACCTACTGCCTACCTACTGCCTACCTACTGCCTACCTACTGCCTACCTACTGCCTACCTACTGCCTACCTACTGCCTACCTACTGCCTACCTACTGCCTACCTACTGCCTACCTACTGCCTACCTACTGCCTACCTACTGCCTACCTACTGCCTACCTACTGCCTACCTACTGCCTACCTACTGCCTACCTACTACCTACCTACTACCTACCTACTACCTACCTACTACCTACCTACTACCTACCTACTACCTACCTACTACCTACCTACTACCTACCTACTACCTACCACCTACGTAATTGATTTTAAAAAAATACAGATAAAAGTTTATTCACCCTTTTTAAATAGTTTACACAAAATACATTTCTGAACGCATGCATAAATCGTCGTATCCTACGAATAGTGCCCTAACGAACATAAGGGCTTTCTTTTTTTATTGCATAATTCAATTCTGCTCGTCATACCACAGATAACCAGTTTAACAAAACAATTAAAAACCGCACAGGTTATCAAATAATTAGGTTTTCTAAAAAGCCACAATTTTAAGCACTACGTTTTCAACGAAGAAAAAAGCCACAACCGCCGTCGCGCCTTCGTTCTACGCGAGTAGTGGGGGTGCGGGGACGCGGCGCGTTCGTCTTAGCGCCGCTCGGCTAGTATTCGGCGGAACGCGGAGATTGTTAGTTGCGGCGAGCGTAAACTAATTTTTAAATAAAAAACTTTTAAGTCATTTTAATTACTTATTCATTTCCAATATAGGGTACATAGAAAAAAACCCTCATGGTGATTGTGGCCGTTTTCTATGGAATGACTAAATTGCGTATGTATAGTAGAGACGAAGCCCTAATTACGTTTGTGTCTTTCTTCTACATCTTCTAGGATTTAAGGGACAAAATGCGTATAAACTATAAAGATAATTTATTGAAAATAATGCTAACCAAACCATAAAATACCAATACACATTATATTAAACCACCAATACATATTTTGCCACATTTAATTTAATTAAACACAAAAAAGTGTCTCCTGAAAAGTAGCTATTAAGCAGTTACGCCCCTATTCGTAGGATACGACGAAATGTCAATCACAGTATTTGACAGGATGACAGGAGGAAAACAAATGTTTGACAGGTACGAAACAAAGGAACATAATTAAATGGAAAATGATTCATTTTCATAATTATGTATTCGTCAAGTTTTCTTTGTTTTTAAAATGTATTCTGCTATTCAGGGCGGAGACAAATCCAACATAACAAAAACCATGAAAATTGATCCAGCAGATCTCGAGTTATAAGTGTTGTAACAAACCCGTCTTTGTTTTATATAATTATATAGATATAGATTAGATGCTTATCGTCGCAGAAACTGTGCTTCTAAACTGACCCTTATCTTGTTAATGGTAATAAGGTCAACTTTCTAAACAAAGTGTCGGGAAACTGATGGAACAAAATTTAAATTTTTAAACACTTTTGTTTTATCTCCGAGTTAATTTCTGATCCTTTGCATGTTTTAGAGTCAAGTTTAGGGTAGGCTGGGGATAATAGAGAAAGCAGCGATAGGGTTAGTTCAAACGTTTCCTTTCGTCCTTCGTAGGTATTTATTGAGATTACTAGTCACACAGACTGTGGTACATTTTTATTTAACTTCGCAGTGTATTATCCTAAACAAACCACCATTTGGGTAACATGAGTACGCTTGGATTGTTAATGGATAAACTGTAACACTTTTATCTGGTTTTGGTAGCTTTAGGTACCGTAAAATAGTGCGTAAGTCATTAGTTTACTCTGATTTTGACATTGATGCGGTAACATGACAAATATTTTAATGTCGAAAGGAGCTTTGGGTAGCTTTATGATACCTAAAACCCAAACCAAACCCGTATATGCGAAACTCAACACTGTGGTGGTACAACCCTAGGTGGAGTGTAAAGCATGTGATCGTCTATATATTGTCAAGTTCGTAGAGTAGTTTTAGAATCAGCTAAGAGATACCATTGTCAACAGATAGGTAATTATTGCCTCATTAGTCTTTATGTCGTCTACATTTACGTTTATCCTAGTACATAGCATGGTCGGACAAAGTATATCCACCGGTTCTCTGACTGGGTTCACCTTAGGTCATAATTAACCTACCGTGTCTCTTGACCTTGATAGATTAACTCTACTAATTAATAAAGAACAATAATTATATTAGATTACTTCAATTTAACCAAATAAATTCTTGGTTTTATCAAATATCACCAACAAGTTGACTCGTTATTTCCTAGTGCAACTAAGAATGAGTGTTCCAGTTAGTTGAACACAGGTGAACTTTACTTTGTAGCGATACTATGGTATCTGCACTGATCAAGCCAAATTAGTGAGCGTCGAGGGAATTTCCTAGGGCCTGGCTCAAGGCCTGCCTTACGGCAGTTATTGGAGGTTTATAGACCTTCCCTTATGTACCTAACCCGCTGCGAAGCGATCATAATCATACGTGTGCTAAGCATCTTTTTACCTCCTGATCAGATATCTGATATATATTTTTATATATTTTCAAACTACGGAATTTAACTGGGTGGCCACCCAAAACAAATCAGGGATAGGTCTGAGAGGAGAGTGTGATTGACGCTCCCATTTGCACTTGTAGCCTTCCATATATGTACTAATTCTTGTGTTATAATAAAAGGATGATAGCTGTAATAATAGAGGTCTTTGAAACTAGTCGATTGAACTATATCTGTTACCATCGTATCTCGGGGCCTCCTAACATGATTCTATTGTCTACTGGGTAAAGATTGATGTCTCGAGCTCTCGTCGGGTATTGTAGTACAGATGGCCTCTGTTGCTCGTCGTGGTGAATGAGGAATTTAATTGGGTTTAGAGTGCAATTTTAATATCCGAATAGCTTATCTGAAGGATAAGTTATTCCCTCTCATAAATCTTCCTCTCTCTCTCTACTTCGATCTCGTAATTAATAGTAGAACTAGTCTGGTTGTGCTATATTGATTTTATCAAGAATGTAAGTCGGAATTCTGTGTTGAGTTACTGTCTTTAATAGATGGGTTGCAAAAGTGTACCTATACAAGTATTCAGAGTATATAAGTATCTGAAAGGACAACAAAAGGGAAATTATTCTATAAAGAAAACCAGTTTTATAGTTTAGTTAATCAAAATCATTTATTTAATACAATCGGTGTAGATTCCGGGTAGGATAGGCAAATATAGTCAGAAGTCTAGTTAACAGACGTTTTAAAAGATCCAAATGGGACATCATGGTTTCAGTTATTTCATAGTACGATGTATCACTTCAACACAATTTGCTTGTACTATTTACTTGGAGTATATATATTTAATTAAAGAAAGATCAAGTTCTATTATTTTATTGGTTCAGAACTATGATCTATCCCAGTCATTATTTACTTAATTTAGGTATCCAATGTAATTTATGATGATATAAGGAATACTCATCAATATCTAGAGTTAAATTACTTTCACTCGTTTAAGTTCATTTCTGTATTTTACATATTTCTCAGAAATGACTCCTGAGAGTGAGTTTACCGATTTGAGACGGGTTCTCATTTATTTTTGCCTCCCTGCCCATCATCACGAAACTGGTGTGTGTGAATTAACTCTAAATCCATCGTTAGTGGAATTAAAGCCGATATTTGGGTTCCTATGGCTTCGAAATAATAACGGAAAAATCCAAATATCGAAACAGAAAAAACCGTTATTTTGCCAACAAACTTAAAATAAACACAATTTGCATATGTATATAATATTCTCGGTTATACGTACAAGTTACACAAAGACGGTTTTAAACCGCTCTCCTTAAAAATCATCCTAGTAAGGCACACATATTAATGCAAGAAATTCATTATAAAATTTAGCTGAAATTATCTATTAGTCGTCCAATCAAAATTACATTAGGGACTAATTTATTACGTCTGTTCTAATGATAGTGACGACTTTAAATGTTTGGATAGCCTGGGTAACGACACACACAACCCTCATTTCTCCGATCTCGTCTCTAGTGTCCATGCATCTTTTGTCAGGACAATTATGATAATCACCCCACTTAAGAATGCCTTGATGTAATAACTTTAATTTCTCGAAGTTTGGAGGAGAATCAGGATTCATACTGATTAGAGGTTTTATTCAATTTTCTTATAGAATTTATATGGATTAGAAATTGTAAGTGTCGTTCCCGTTAATTAATGCAAACTCACGTGACTTGATTGTATTTTACTCAGGAACAATTCACTATCGTGAATTGTTGAACGTAGTAGCGGCTTGAGAGACGCACTGAGTTTATAATTTTAGATCTAACACCAATTTTTACAAAACAAAAGATAGGAATTGCAAATTATGCAACACTGCTTCTAAACTGCTTAATAAGGCAAGGCGACCTCCGTCTCTGCAGGTCACTTCCCAAGTGTCCGTGATCTGTTGCATTCAATCCAGCCTCCCGTCTCCAAAAAAGGTCGTTCAAGCTCCGCCTTCAGCGTTTCTGTAATTTTTAAAATACCCTTGAGAAAAAATATTGCAAGCTCGTTATTGGTTGATCCCTTTCGCGTGGGTGTAACTTTACCCAAAGTAATTTGTGAAGCTTTTTCTACGTAATTAACTTGACATATTTATGTCGTGCAGTAAGTGCCCTGCAGAGGTTTTTTCTCTCAAAACATCCTTTCAAAAATCTTTAGTAATACGAGACAGTAATTCAGATATTATTTCAAGTATCGGACCCAACTCCAGATGTCAAATAAATCTCTTATCATTTGACAGTTTAAGTTGCTTTTAGAGAATATTTCTAAGAAGTTGGCTCGTTTCCGTATGCCCTTTGTCTTAACTAGTGATTTACACATTACAGATGTGATGTGTTCGTAGTCGCAGTTGTTTTTATTACGTCAATAGATTCACTGCCCAACTAAACGTGAGAAAGATTTTTTTAATCCACGTGGACTCAGCATTTTGATAGCCATCTCAACACCACGAACCAAACACTTTTATCGCGTAACTTTTCTTTGTGAGTCACAAATAACATGATGTACTGTAACATTGATTGCTTACAGAATGTTTCCTTGATGACGTCACTTATCAGTAGCGGAATGAATACGTTGCGCGCTGTGAGGGAACAGATTCACACATACGTACATAGTATCGTGTTTGTGTTTCGTACACAATTTGAATGTTGATGACTTGCTTTGTAAAGGAGAAAGAAGTGATTGGGTCAATTTTGGTTCAAGAAGCATTTCAGTGACTATGAAATACTTTATTACCTATAAGTACAATATGAATGAACTTAAAGTACGTTTAAGTATTCGCTGTGACATAACTAAGCGTCATAATTTCCACTCATTTATACGATTTTAGGTGCGTTTTTGTTTTTTAAGTGATATTTTTACGTCCTTTTGTACCATTACTGTACATAAAGTTAAAATAAATAGTCTTGTTACAGCAAAATCGAATCTATTAAACAGCTGAAAGCTGTTTCACTGAGATCTGTAAAAATAAATGTATTGAATAAAACAATAACTTCTTGTAATGGCGTCGTTTGTATGATATACGAAAGGTTTTGAGCGTTTTCAGCACTTTACTGCGTTTCTGCTGGACTGGTTATATAAACACATTCATTTTTAGGTGGTGATTTCATAATATATTATTATACTGCTATGTGGGTACTTAGTTCTGTATTGGCTACATTATTTTACTATATTTAGTCTCGAATCATTTGCTACAGGCATGGGTTATTCTTATTACTTATTATAAACTAGCAACACACTCCGGCTTCAAACAGGTGCAATGTAGATAAACATTTATACATATAAACCGTTCTCTTGAATCACTCTATCTATTGCTGAAAAGTGCATTAAAATTAAAATCGTTGTGAAGTTTAAAATATTTAAGCGTACAGACAGCGAGAGCGACTTTGTTTTATTGAGAAGTGTGCTCAAAGCTCGAGACAGTGCCATAGCAAATATTATAATATTATAAATCTGTCCATTCTTCGTACTGATTTGTCTTAAACATTGAAACATCCATCGATGTGGACAGTGTAGTTAGGTCGCTAACTATAATGGGTGTAGAAAGACCCTTAACAGTAACATCATTTACTCCTTGAATTTCGGGAATGTTTCGTAAAACAGGGTGTGGTCGTGACACGAAACCTTTCCTCTGAAGTGGCAGAGCCTTGATAAACATTCCTTTCTTCTTTTACTTAAAATGTGATTCACGTCCCCTCTGCCGCGCCGTGTGGAAGTATTTCTAAAAAACGACCGCAATTAATTCAAGCGAAGTGTTAGCGACGATATGTAATTAATCATTTAAATATTTTAATGTCTAATTAGTTTGATTAATCTGTCTTTCATCGTGTTATTTTCTATCATCATCGTGGTATTTTCTATCTTTCATCGTGGTATTTTCTGTCCTCATCGTGGTATTTTTGCCAGAACTAATAAATAGATTCTAAGTTAGTGTTATGCATTCCTATCGTGGTATTTTTCCCGAGCTAGTAGATTCTATGTTAAAGTGTTTAGTCATGGTATTTTTCTAGATTCTATGTTAAAGTGTTATGCATATTTTAAGGTGTAGAATAAGGTTTTTAAGACTATATTAATTAAGATAGAAACATAAGGAAATATTGTAAGGGGTGTTTTACCACAGAAAACAGCATGTTAAATTTCACATACAAAGGCCACCTGCGCTCTGATTGGTCGAGAGGTGGGTCATTAGTGCCGTGTGCAAAATTGAAGGGCTGTGATTGGTCAGAGCTGCCTATAAAAAAGGGGCATTTTCTGTGGTCAGGCATTCCAAACCCAGCAGTGTAAGAAGCAACATCAAGAAATAAATACAAGAAAACTTTGAAGAATAAGCGTTATTATTCGCTCCTACTGCGACCATCGTACTCTCTCCAGTCGACATCCCGCCAGCGAGCCCGCTCCACAACAACACACAAAACACGAGCGTCAACACGAAGTAATTGCTGATTTTTTTATAAGACTCCTTGGCTTTGAGAGTAAATAGAGATGTTTATTTACTCCGCAGCTGCTTGAGATGGCTTCAAAGAACGTTTTACGTTGGTTTAACGGAAGATGTCTCCAAAGGCAATTTTCACGAGGCATATTTAGCTAAATCTGTTAAAGTAGAAAACAGCAAGAAAATCAGTAATGATTTTCCATCTGAATAATTTCGAAAGTTTTGTCGTCGCAATATTAAAAAAAAACTCCAATTGCAGACTGTTAATGAGCATAACCTAGTTTCATTAGTTGAAATCATTTAAAAGTCCATAAATCTTTTCCTGAAAAATTTCGTCTGAAACTTTGTTAGTATGTTTTTATTTTCTGGAAATACTTTACTTTCTTCAAAAATGTATTCCATGTTCATCTTTTTCCCAATAAGTAACACGTATTAAATTAGGATTTGGAATAATAAGAGGTGGAACAAGGCGGAGGTTGCTGAAACTGAGCGATAAAGTAAAATCTTTTTACGACACTTTTAGTTTTAATTTTGTTAAGTGTATATACGTATAACTCTTCGCTTTTTTGAGATTTCCGGAGTGGTTTAAGAAAACGTTCATTCGTGAGTAGAATGATAAGCGTGAATAATTGTCAGTTTATTAGAACGTTATCAAGTTTTTAGTTTTAACTATATAACTTAGCATCATCTGACTTTAGATTTCTGTGGTTTTTAACATGTGTTGCAAAAGCGATTAGAGAATTATCTCCCATCAGTTTTGGAACGATCCGTGACTTAACTCTGTGAAATTATTCGTTCACAATAACTGCTACAAAACTTCACTGTTGCTACAATGGGCCGGAGCCTAGAAGAGTTACATGATTGGCTGAAAATTTATATTGTTATCTAATCCCTAACAATCGTCATTCTCTTGCCCTTATCCCAATTCATTTGGGGTCGGCGCAGCATGTCTTCTTCTTCCATACTTCTCTATTTTATGTCACCTCATCAGACACTTATTTTCTTGCCATATCATTCTTTACACAGTCCATCCATCGTTTCTTTAGTCTTCCTCTACTCATATACCCATCCACATTCATACTCAAAACATTTCTCAAGACATTTTCCTCATTCCTCCGCATCACATGCCCATACCACGACAACCGATTACCACACAACTTTTAATTCACCGGCACCACTTTTAGACTTCCTCTTATATACTCATTTCTTACTTTATCCATTCGTGTAACACCACACATCCCCCTTAGCATCCTCATCTCCGCGACATGCAAATGCCTTTCATTCATCCCTTTTGTGGCCCAACATTCTGATCCATACAAGACATCAGGTCTAAGGTCATTGTTTTATAAAATCTTCACCTTAAGTTTAAGGGGAATGCGGGAGTCGTAGATTGTTCCCGTGACCTGCCGCCATTTCATCCATCCCGTATTAATTCTGTGCTTTACACTACGATCTATTTCGCCATCGCTTTGCACGATCTAAGCCCTAACAATCTATGCCTAATTTTGTGTTTTGAAAAACATCGACAAAGACTTAATTCTGCCTATTCAAAAGCAAATTAAGTAGGTAATGTTTAGAACCTATTGAAAACTGTAGTAAGACTTAAATCTATTTTTTGCTCACTCGCTGCTTTAAGTTATTGTTACTTAACTTTGATGGTACTAGATTCGATGAGGAACTGCTACAGAGAAGCTCGATGTACGTTTAGATCTGTTCACTGTTAGTGCTCATCCCGTGCCGGGCTAGTAAGTTCACTCAACTGATAAGATTCTGTGTGAACGTAACTAATACTATATCTAGAGTTTTTATAGCTTTTCAGTGAATAACTTAACTAGATTAGGTACAACACATGAGCTACTACATAATTGCTAAGAACTCTGTGTAAAACTTTGCGAGCAACCAAGTATGGGTAGGTAACTAAATAAACCTCAACTTTTATTATTGAAACTAATGGGCTTTCAATGAATTGAAAACCTTTACAAAAACGTTACAATACACAACTGGCTTCTATTTAATTTGTAAAGAGACATTTTAAATGGCAAATGGACCTGGGATCCAATTAGAAAATGCAGAGTTAAGTTTCTCAAAGTTTTATAACTACAAAAATGGCTTTAGAACTTGGGTCGTCGGTCCTCTTTCATTCAATTGTACTTTGTAAAAATTTGAATTTGCAGTACATTTAACTGGAAACTATTACTTTTTTATTTGTACACTATAAACGTATCCTTCCTAACTGTATTTGTATCTAATCCCATTGGATTACTTAATGTTCAGTTACTTTAGAGCAGCTTAGGAGTCACCAACCCGTCTGACCGACTTCCCGAACATACCAGATAATAATGTACGAGAACTTTATCCGAGTTCAAGTTCACGCGAGACATCTTATTCATATTTGATAAGTTGGCTTTTCAAGGAACGTTACTGAAGTTGACCAAGATTGGAAGTCTCTATAACTATTTACGCTTAGAATGTTTGCACAAAATAATACGACTGTATTTTAATTAAAAAAAGTAGCGGTTTAAAACATTCCTACTTTAAGTTAAGCATAAGTAAACATCAAACTATAAACTTTTAGTAGTTGTTGAACCTGGTGGCCGAGAGCAGTGGTGTATGGTGGTGGCCCCGACTTACGAACAGTAAGTCGTGGATTCGAACCCAGGCAGGCGCATTACTTTGTGTAATTTATTTCATCACCACTGCTCTCAAAACGGTGAAGGAAAACATCGTGAGGAAACCGGCATGTCCTACAACCAAAATTTCGAAAACTTGTGACATCTACCAACCCGCACTGGGTGGTAGATTATAGCCCTTTCCCTCTTCTAGAGAGGAGGCCTGTGTCCCAGCAGTGGGAACATTAATAGGCTGATGATGATGATGATGATTTACTTTAGAACACCATACTGCACAGATTTATGCTTACATTGATTAGGTAATTATTATAATTATGTGCATAATCAACTTGGTAGATCTGTTTTCTTAAGCAATCAGGGTACACTTACCCTGACACAACTGTGTTTTTGAACTAGTAAGAAGCTCTTCAGAACTTAACTTCAGCCGGCACAGTTCTGTAAATAGAGTCGACACAGAGATTCAATAAAAACAAGGTCGGTTACTTTAGACAATACGGTGCACAAGCAACTTATTGCAATAAAACAAAATGGAAATTACTTGGTAGATTTTAAGTCTGATTAAAAGTTTCTGCGGATGCTAAATGACGACGTTAGAACCAGATTCATGATTTAAATAAATAAATATCGCTAGACATTACACACAGCGCCATCTAGTGCCACACTAAGCAACGAGGCTTGTGTCGTGGACACCAGATAGTTGATATAAAACATGAAACTTTTTTTGTTTGTAAATACATACATATTATACATATCAACATCCATGACTCGGAAACAATGGCCAATTCTCCTTGCTCATCACACAAACATTTGCTTCAACCGGGATTCGAACCCGGGACCCCAAGAACGTATGGCAGCCTCACTATCACTGCGTCTTGGTGTATTTTTACAATACCCATTTTTTTGGAAGGAAAGTGATAAAAAAGTCACCCGGTGTAGTAGTACAAATTATAGGCAGTCGTAAAATGTGGGAAACTATACAGGGTGTTTAAGTAGTCGCGTGCCATAGCTTAGGGGTGAGTTCACTATCGATAAAGGAACCTGAAAAAATAAAGATAAAATAAAAATACCTTTAATTTTTGTTTTTTAAACCTAAAATTAGGGTGTTAGTGTGAACATCGTTACCCTTGAAACCAGTGATTTGGTTTCATTAGTAGAACCTAAAGCGAGCGTGGGTCAGAGCGCGCACCGTGCGCCGAGCCGTTTGTTTCTCGCGCGTAAATTGTGTGTACTTAAACAAATGAACAGTGGACCGAAATGGTACGGCTTTACGCCATCACGGGTGATAACCTATATCACGTTCAATAGTAGGTAAGTGATTAAAACATTTAAACAAATTTAATAATTTTTATTCTAAACGATTGCTATTTTAAGTTAGTAGACCGTACTAAATTAGGTTGACATTGCAATAAATTTTTTATGTTTAATTTTTATTTTTGTTTTTATTTTTTTATTTTTCCTGGGTTCCTTTAACGGTACTGAACCTACCCTAAGCTATGGCCCGCGACTACTTTAACACCCTGTATTATCGAATACAAAACTAATTAATACAATACGCACCAATGAAATTTAAGTACCCAAAATTAATTAAATTACGAAGATCCGATAAACTTAAATCAATAGAGGACCCTTTAATAATACGCTATTGATGGTACCTTAATTCCAAACTTGGTTAATCAAATGTAGTCTCGTGGGAAACGGAACTTTACATCAATAAATTACTGTAGTTTTGATCTGAGACTTCGGTATGAAAAGTTTTATTTACAATTAAATTAATTACAATTATTAACGAACAGGGACAATATCATCTTTGCTAGCTAGAATCTGCAAATGATAACACGTCACTATGTATCGTATCACATCACATCCTATAATTGCAGTCCTATAAGACCTTATTTATATTCGAGTAAGGCACTAAATTAAATTAAGTAAAAGTTTCCTTGAAACAAAATAACATCGATATTAAGAAGATAAAGTTTGTCTCATCGAGGACTAATTGCAAAATTAGCGTCTCTGTAGCATTATATCCCGAAGATCTTTTAAACGGTTTTACTGGATTTTCTTCCGTCTTATCAGATTGTGTGTCTTTTCTGATCAACCTCGTCAATTAGTGATCATTTATTTTTTCGGTTGTAGATATTATATCGCCTTGTTGTGAATAATATTACGATTAATTACTTATTGTTGAGACCGCTACTCTACAACATCGCCGCGCGTCAGCGGCAGTGAACGAGGGTCGCGAGGCCAGCAGCAAGTCAGCCGGCCGACGGCCGAGCGCGGGCCCCGCACCGCATCACAACAGTCAGCTGTTGCATGTAAAGACTACAAGAACTTTATCAACTGTGACCCGGAGCCCGCGCTTGTGTTAAACTGACTTTGTGTTTAAGTTTGTATTAAGAGTAATTGATGACAGAGCTTAACAACACACAGTTCTTACAGTTTAGATTTTCATTGTGAAATCAGTTTGATAAGAAGATGAAGGTTATTGTTGTATGTACTGAAAACATGAGAACCGAGTCTGTTGATCCTTAGTTGTAGAATTAACATTTTTTGTTGTTCTTGACGAACTTTATCACTGAGTTAGCTGAAAAGTGCTCTGCGGTCACTAGTAAAATAACCTCTTAGCTGGTTTAAAAGCAGAGTATAAAAGGATTCTTGAGCCGACTTTAGTTAAGATCTTTCTTTGAAGTATAAAGTATGTTTGTAGTACGGTATGTTTCAACAAGATTCCAAGAATGTTTACGGCTTAAGATAAGAACGACTACAACTCGAGCGATAAGAGTTTTACCAAGCGGGGTCGGATGACGCATGCGATGACGTAACTGCGGCTGCGACGGCGGGGCGGGAGGGAGTTAACCCTTTTTTTGCGCCGGTCCTAAGAGGTTAATTAAAAACTAAGTATTAAATAAACTAAAATAAATAAACTAACAACAAACTATAAAAGGGCATCGAAAAACTCCTCCTCAACGCTGTCAGCTGGTAATGTGCCCAAGAGACTGGCGGCGTTGCCACGTTGTATGGCAACACTTAGCCTCTGACCAAGGTAAAAGCCAGCTCTTGGGTCACGGGAAGCGTCAACTAGGCGTTTTGAAAGTTCTTTGAACAGACTATGGGCACTCGGACCCCACGGCCCTAGAGTTTCAACCCCAAACGGCTCGAAAATATAGTTACCACAAAGGTTTCTATATTTACGCCGTTTGAGGTTCTCTGCAGCCGCAGCAGCAGCGCCAGCACAGCACGACGAACTTGGAAGATGAGAAGGCGCAAGAGTATCGACGCAAGTCGCGTCCCATACTAAGGGTCTACCCATCTTCCAAGGAAACAAAGACATGCCGTCCGGTCTCTTGCCATCGTCGCGTGCCAAGCCATTAGGTTCTAAAACAGCTGGAACGCCGACGGTGACAAGAGCTCGTCGGATAATGTCGTTTATGTTCGCGTGACGTGCAAAACGCCCCGCACTTCGGCTGCACGACAGGCCGTGGTGACCGAGGCTGTTGACAGCTTCACCACAGTGACAGCGATGAGGAGAACAGCAGGCGGCACCGAGGCGTAAGGCAGCAGCGAGGCGAAAGGTCGTGTCGTCAAACAATGTGCCAATTGTCGACGACGGCAGTGCGTGAAGCCAAAGACCCGACTCCCATTCACCCACAGCCAGTAGGCGCGCACGCTCAGCAGTAGTAGAAGACGAGTTCAGCAGATTGTTTTGAACGATTCTGCAGAGCGGCTCGTCCCACCGTCTCTGAGAGAATGGATGGTCGGGTTCTTCAGTGTTCGGGCAAGCGAGTTTCCAAGCAGCGATAGCCTCGGAGAAGCACGGCACATCAAAATCAATCAGTGGAAGCCAGGATATTCCTGATTAATTTCTCAGTGCCGTCGACCGAGGATATGAAAGCCGGTAAACTAATACTGGAAATTTTGCGGACGCCGAGTCCTCCCATGCGAATGGGAAGAGTAGCTTGAGCCCAAGCTCGGTCGTCCAAAGCCACATTTAAAATAGATGATAAAGTATCTCTGATAATTTGATCCATTTTGTCCAAAAGGTGAGTGTGCTTCCATAAAGGGGAAGCACGAAGGAAATATCTTAATTTAGGTCTGAAACAACAAAAACGAATTATTGTGATGGCCGAATGTATGTTAAGGCGGCTCCCCGAGCAAATGACCTTGAACGAGCAGTTTTTCGGAGCCTACTCCTCTTTATCCAAAAGAAATACCAACTAATAAAAAATACATTAAATTACTACATATCCTTGACTCCAAAATTGTCGTTTTATATTTTTTTTTAAGTTGCTTAATGTTTAATAAATCCCCTCACAACGAAACCATAGAAATGAGAAATAATGATTTATAAAATGCTACTCCTCGTAAAGTAACCATTATTTTGATTTGCTACTTATACTAAAGGATAGGCAATTTAATAATGAACATAATTGTCGTTTTATTTTTTCCAAAAGACGTAAGTTTGATTTTATAAAGAATAAAAACCACTCATTTCGCACAATTCGGCCTGCAGTGACTGACGTAACGACCAATTCGTAGTGCACGCTGATTAGAACTTTATTCTAACAGTATTTCAAGCGAAGTTTGAACCACCACAAATAAGAGTTGCTAATTTTGCTCGGGGTACCGCCTTAATTTGGAGCAATCTTTCCGAAACATCACTGAAATTTTGAATTTTTTCCTCGATAAAATCGGGAAGAGAGTTTTCAAAGATAGGTGACCCGAGGAGGCGAAGAGAGCTTTTTTCTATAATTTTGATGTCAGGGGCTATTGCGTTAAACTTTGAAAAAGTCAGTTGTCTGTCGGTGCTGTCCGCTACATATAATTCGCATTTTGAAACATTGAGGTCGAGGCCAATGGAGTGAAATTCATTTTTTAAGAAATTTAGATCTAGTAAAACAGAATCTACATCGCCTCCCAGAGTTCCGTCATCAAGATACCAAACGTTAAATTTGGAATTTAGCTGTCGAATAATTGGGTGGATAGCTAAACTAAAAATCACTGGCCCGAGGGGGTCACCTTCTTGACAGCCAACAGCAGATTCCAAAAGGTTGTCCCGGTATAGTAATTTAGATGGGTGCCTATAACATTGTCAAAGAAAACTATAAATTTGGGGTAACTAATTTCTTTGAAATTAGTTCTTCCATCCCAGCACATCGTAGCAATGAGATTCTGTACTAAATTGAAAAGTAATTGGGTTGTGTACTTGAAGAAAACACGTTTTTAACTTCGTTCTTTTTAATTAGAGCGATAGAAACTAAAGGTTAATTAATAAAACGGGTGATTCGTTAAAAAGAAATTCTGGCTTTCCTACTTTGCATCGCTTTGAGATATTGCTTGTATTCTTATAGAACAGGATTTGAAAATTGTCAACACTATTGAGTTTATTATATATATTTATACTTCCACAGTACAAACAAAAGAACGAACGTTTTCTTTAACGTCCAGTAAAATTGTTTCAAATTCATGATGATATATTTCACTTTTGTGCGTCACCAAAAGTTCAACTTGTTTTGTCAATGTGCCATTCAAACAATCAAACTTACATACATTCAAGTTAAGTAACACCACAGAGTGGTGCAAGCAAAATACCATACATGACTTTAAGTTTTTCGCTAGAATAAAACCAGGTTGGAAAATAAAAATAAAGTTCACCAAAGTAGTTCGGAATGAGCAACTACTAACGCCACCATAGCTTTGATTATTCTAGGATTCACACATTTCATACACAAGCAATAAGGCAAGCAGGGAAATTTTCGAGCCCGTGTTTTAAATGTTTTGGAATCGTCACATAATTGTAACTACTAATAATATTGTGTTACTTACATCAACTTAGAAACGAAATTGCATCACAGTATCTTGATAAAATCAGTGCACCTAAAATGTCTCAGTTCCTATGCTAAATAGGAGTCTCCATAGATCCAACAACATGGTATCTGTATACCATAAGTTATGCGCGAGCTCAGGCCGAGCCTTTGTCGTTATTTTATTTTTTCTGTTCCATATGCAAAATGTTTTATGACTTGTTCACATTCAAAAAGACAGCAATTTATCTCTGTAAAATATAGGTAGCTCCAAGCGATAATGGCCCTCTGAACTATAAAAAAGGGTTTTTTTATAAAAAAAAAAAATGTTATACCAAAAATCGGAGCTGTAGGAGTAAAACAGTTTATGGAACTGACTGGTGCGTAGCTTTGTGCATAGGTAAACAGTTGAAAGCTTTTGATTGATTGACGTCTCAAATATTTATAAACACGGGGCTCAAAAGGCTAGCAGCCTTATTTATAAGGGACCATTGGTTATTCCACTAGAGGAATAAAAGGTAGCATCGGCGTTATCCTGGTATCAAAAATGATCAATAAAATGTCTTCACATTAAAGCTACTCCAGAATTGGCTATGATTGGATATTGCTTGGCTACAGTCTTGCACTTAATTTAATTAGCTAGCAACAAGAGCCAAGCACTGTTCTGGCTTCGACTAGTTATCGCAATGGTGATATTACTTCTTCTTAACGGTTACAGGAGAAACTGCAAGGTCCTTATTTCTTTTTTTGTGAAAACAATCGTGCTGCTGAATTGAGTAAAATATTATTCCAAAATGTTGACTTTTATTTTTCTATTCATTGTGGATGCTTTTCGCTTTGTGTTACCGTTTGTACGTACTTCAACTAGACATTATAGAATCTTATGAAGTTTTCCGCGTCGTAATGTTTTTATACCCAATCTTCACTGATTGAGTTCTTTGACGTTAACTAAATAATACGCCTCTATTCACTCCGACAGACACCCCGTGTCGTCTTAATGAATTGGTTCCTATTTCAGTATCGTGCAAACATTTTCCTCAAATTCCTGGAACTCTGCATGTCCGTGTTTCAATGACAGCATCGAGCCAATCATTTAAGAAGTAAATAACAGAGTGCACGTTCTGAATAGTCAAACAGTGGATTATTCAAAATCAAAGCATTTATTTCAAGTAGGCCAGTTACAGGCACTTTTGAATTGTCAAAACAAGGATGAAAATTAAATGTACCAACAGTCCCAGTCACAAGACATAAAAACTGTGAAAGTACTGTAGTTGCCCATTCCCTAGCCTAGTTGTTGATATCTATTCAATTCACATAGGTAAATCACATGAGGAATAAAATTGTACTGAATCAATCAAACTGAACTCCGTCCGCTAAAATAGTAAATAATGTTCCTCAAACTGAACCTTGGCAATTTATACACAGCCATAGAAAAAGCTGGTGAAAATAGGTAAGTAGTCATACCATAACGCTTAGTTCTTACAAATGGCTTTCTTCACTGAACAAAGCGACTCCCTGGCACAAAAGCCGCGCCACCCGACACTATGAAGACACTTTAAACGTGATGACAATGTAATTAACCCGTATGCTCCCGGCCGTGCCTCCTGAGGCACAGTGCATTTTTATTTTTATTGTGTCTGTAATTGCGGGTATTGAAGTGCTACAGTAAAATGCAGCTCTCTTAACTGAAGTTTTTTTTGCAAAGTAACGAGCTGTTAATAAGAAAATTATTTTTCTATTTAACCTACTTGAGTCAGGACAAATTTTATGTTTTAATTTAATTTAAGAGTGGAATATAGGGTAGCCTAGGAGTATCTGAATATACCTCGTGTGTGTTCCGCGACTCTTGATAGTTTTCGAGTCACAGTTTCTTGAAATATTCTTTCTTTATTTTTAGACGGGTTTTCACATTACTTAACATTAACAAAAAATCTAAATCAAAATATTTTATTTCACATACTCCTAGATGGGCACATAAAAAACATCAAAAACGGTGCACGGTTCGGGTTGGTCGTTGTCATGGAGAAGAATCGGCAAGAAACTCCATGGTTACTCTTTTCAAATCATTTGGTATTACAATATTATCATGTTAACTACAGCACTAGTACGGGGTAGTTTAGTATTAGTATTAAGTATGGGGGGACAGCGTAGGCCCGACAATAGACCGTTGCACAAAAACGTAAAATAAGATAAATAGTAAAAAAACCGGCCAAGTGCGAGTCGGACTCGCACAGGAAGGGTTCCGTACTATTGACTATATTTAGTATTTGTTTTTATAGCGGCAACAGAAATACATCATCTGTGAAAATTTCAAATGTCTAGCTGTCACGGTTCATGAGATACAGCCTGGTGACAGACAGACGGACAGACAGCGAAGTCTTAGTAATAGAGTTCCGTTTTTACCCTTTGGGTACGGAACCCTTAAAAGAAAGCTTGAAGGCTTGTCTTAATCTCAGTAGCATCAAGATTAAAAAATCAGCTAAATTTAATAACACATGATATAATTTTTTAAGCAGTTACCAGTTACCATACAATTTACAAACGGTTTCATACGTGGAGTATTTTCGGATACCCTTGAGCATGAAGAATCAATTTTTTTATGACGTCACTAATTGGACCATCTAGTTAAACTTAAATTATGAATTTCAGTTAAATAACTAATTTAATTTTGAACAAAACAATCAGCTTCAGTTAGCAGTTTAGAAACTTATTTAATCTAAAAGGCTTTAATAAAAACTTTATTCATAAATTGATTCAGAGTAAATTAATATTGTCGAGACTGTCGATAACAAAGAGCAAGACGAGCCATAAAAGCTTCGTTCGATATTACATAAAATGCTTTTTATGTAACTGATCAAGTCTACGTCTTACAAAAACTGCTAATCATGGATATTTTTTCTACACAAAGGCTACGTTTCAGAATAGCCAAGCAATTCCATATAATTGGAGGAAGATTTATTGTAAATTTCCCAACAGCAATTGCCGCATGACACTAACAAGATTTATCTAAATATATAAAAGAAGAAACTGACTGACTCATCTATCAACGCACAGCCCAAACCGCTGGGTCTACAGATTCCAAATTTGGCAAGTAGGTTCCTTATGTGGTCTAGGGGTGCACTAAGAAAGGATTTTTCAAAATTCACCCCCTAAGGGGGTTAAACGGGACTCCAAAGTTTGTATGGGGAAACAAGATTAGTTTAACTATTTTATTCGATACTTTACAGCAGTGCTCCTATTGATAAATGAGTAGAAACGGGTTTCAGGATTTTTCAGAATTCAACCCCTAAGAAGGGGGAAAAGGGGTGACAAAGTCTAAAAATCAATGCACAGCCCAAACCGCTGAGTCTAGAGATTCCAAATTTGGCATATTGGTTCCTTATGTGGTCTAGAGGTGCACTAAGAAAGGATTTTGCAAAATTCAACCCCTAAGGGGGTTAAACGGGGCTCCAAAGTTTGTATGGGGAAACAAGATTAGTTTAACAATTTTATTCTAAACTTCACAGGAGTGCTCCTATTGATAAATGAGTAGAAACGGGTTTCAGGATTTTTCAGAATTCAACCCCTAAGAGGGGGAAAAGGGGTGACAAAGTCTAAAAATCAATGCACAGCCCAAACCGCTGAGTCTAGAGATTCCAAATTTGGCACATTGGTTCCTTATGTGGTCTAGAGGTGCACTAAGAAAGGATTTTGCAAAATTCAACCCCTAAGGGGGTTTAACGGGGCTCCAAAGTTTGTATGGGGAAACAAGATTAGTTTAACAATTTTATTCTAAACTTCACAGGAGTGCTCCTATTGATAAATGAGTAGAAACGGGTTTCAGGTTTTTTCAGAATTCAACCCCTAAGAGGGGAAAATGGGGTGGCAAAGTATAAAAATCAATGCACAGCCCAAACCACTGAGTCTGGAGATTCCAAATTTGGCACATAGGTTCTTTATGAGGTTTAGGGGTGCATTAAGAATAAATTTTTCAAAATTAACCTCCTAAGCGGTTGAAAAGGGGGTCCAAAGATTACATGGGGAAATAAGATTAGTTAGACTACTTTATTCGAAACTTAACAGGAGTACTACTACTACTACTACAACAGCCCATAACGTCCACTGCTGGACATAAGCCTCTCCCATGATGGGAGGAGTACTCCTATCGATAAATGAGTTAACATTTGTGTTTCAGGTTTTTTCAGAATTCAACCCCTAAAGGGGGAAATGGGGTAACAAAGCCTGAAATTCAACATAGGTATTGTTTGTACGGTGAATTGGGTCGCGTGTATTACAAAAACAACGTAATGTGGCGGACCTGAATTACCATCATTCCCTGTTGGGGTGCGATGGGGTTGAAATGTCTAAAAATCAATATGGGTGTCGAAACCGAGATTATCAGGGGTGCTGATGTCGAAAATGGCATTAGGAAAATGGCAATGCCATTTATTTTGAGATCCAGAAGATAGCGGATTCAACTTCTATACAGGGTTATTGTTGATTTATTGTGATGATTGTGATAACGATAATAATGATTGTTATAATGATAATGTTGATTGTGATGATGATGATTATGATTAAGATGATAATGATTGTGATTACGATGATAATGATTGTGATAACGACGATGGTGATTGTGATAGTGATTGTGATTGTGATAGTGACGGTGATTGTGATGGTGATAGCCATGGTGATCGTGATTGTGACAGTGATAGTAATGGTGATTGGAATAGTGATGGCGATTGTAATAGTGATAGTAATGGTGTTTGTGATAATGATTGTGGTTGTGATAATGATGGCGATTGTGATCATGATGATTATGATTAAGATGATAATGATTGAGATTACGATGATAATGATTGTGATGACGAGGATGGAGACTGTGATGATGATGATTGTGATTACGATGATAGTGGTTGTGATTACAATGATAATGATTGTTAAAATGATGATAGTGATTGTGATGATGCTTGTGATGGTGATTGTGATGGTGATGGTGATTGTGATAGTGATTGTGATGGTGCTTGTGATGGTGATAGCCATGGTGATCGTGATTGTGACAGTGATAGTAATGGTGATTGGAATAGTGATGGCGATTGTAATAGTGATAATAATGGTGTTTGTGATAATGATTGTGGTTGTGATAATGATGGCGATTGTGATCATGATGATTATGATTAAGATGATAATGATTGAGATTACGATGATAATGATTGTGATGACGAGGATGGAGACTGTGATGATGATGATTGTGATTACGATGATAGTGGTTGTGATTACAATGATAATGATTGTTAAAATGATGATAGTGATTGTGATGATGCTTGTGATGGTGATTGTGATGGTGATGGTGATTGTGATAGTGATTGTGATGGTGATTGTGATTGTGATGGAGATTGTGATTGTAATAACGATGATAATGATTGTGATTACGATGATAATGATAGTGATGGTGATTGTAATGGTGATGTGACCGTGATTGTGATGGTGATTGTGATAGTGATAGCGATTGTGATAGTGACAGTGATGGTGATTGTGATAATGATTGTGGTTGTGATAGTGATGGCGATTGTGATCATGATGATTGTGATTTAGATGAATATGATTGAGATTACGATGATAACGATTGTGATGACGAGAATGGGGTTTGTGATGATGATGATTGTGATTACGATGATAATGATTGTTAAAATGATGATAGTGATTGTGATAGTGATTGTGATCGAGATTGTGATGGTGATTTTGATGGTGATTGTGATGGTGATTGTGATGGTGATTGTGATCGTGATGGTGATGGTGATTGTGATAGTGATTGTGATTACGATGATAATGATTGTGATAAAGATGATTGATTGTGATACTGATTTTTATGGTAATTGTGATGGTGATTGTGATAGTGACGGTGATTGTGATGGTGATAGCGATGGTGGTGGGGATTGTGATGGTGATTGTGATTGTGATGATTATTGTGATGGTGATTGCGATGATGATTGTGATAATGATTGTGATAATGATGGTGGTTGTGATAGTGATGGTGATTATGATGGTGATTGTGATCATGATGGTGACTGTGATAGTGATGGTGATTGTGATGGTGACTGTGATAATGATGGTGGTTGTGATAGTGATGGTGATTGTGATGGTGATTGTGATGGTGATTGTGATAGTGATTGTGATTACGATGATAATGATTGTGATAAAGATGATGGTGATTGTGATAGTGATTTTTATGGTTATTGTGATGGTGATTGTGATAGTGACGGTGATTGTGATGGTGATAGCGATGGTGATGGGGATTGTGATGGTGATTGTGATTGTGATGATTATTGTGATGGTGATTGCGATGATGATTGTGATAATGATTGTGATAATGATGGTGGTTGTGATAGTGCTGGTGATTATGATGGTGATTGTGATAATGATGGTGACTGTGATAGTGATGGTGATTGTGATAATGATTGGGATAATGATGGTGGTTGTGATGGTGATGGTGATTGTGATAATGATTGTGGTTGTGATAGTGATGGTGATTGTGATGATAATAATAAATTGTGATGATTATGTAATCTGGCACATATATAGTTTATAACCTAAATTAACATGTAGAACACTATTTATCCCTTTAGTATAATTCAGTGGGGCAGTTACCGAACTGCACGCGGGCGAAGCCGCGGGCAACAGCTAGTAAATTATAATACACATGTAAACGGGGGTAGTGTGCTGTCCTAGTGTGAACCGGCCCTGTTTCATCCACCAAGTTTCTGAACGCACCTTTTTGACGTTTGACTGATTACGTTTCGTTGTCTGTGCGATGACGTTTACTTGTCAGTGCCATATTGGTTTGGAAAAATGGTCGCTCCGTGTCTTGTATTTTTTGATGCACGCGGCTGTCGTGTAATTATTGATTGAAACTTTGAGTTAATGGTAATCCGATACCATCTTGATCGGTGTTTGATATTTTGTTGATAATTGAGTGAAAATTGAGAAATCTCGCCATTTTGGGTCATGACCGCGAGTAATTTGTTGGTTAAGTACCTAGCCGGCTTTGTCATTTGGACGCCGGTAATTTCCTAAATTCAGTGCTGAACTATTGTACATCCCCGATTGGGTTAGCAAACCGGGATAAAATTCAGTTGGACATTGGTGAAAAGTGCCACGTGTGTGATCAGAAGGTTTGTCCAGGGAAACGTCGGTACGCGCTGTGGGGCGCCCTTTGGTTACTGTCGAATCTACATGACCTTACAAACACAACACAAGCATTTACACTTACACCCCACTCAGATACGACGTGACCAGGGAATACGTCACATCACCGGTACCAACGTGATGGTAAGTGTATCTAATAGGTGTTTTCACTTTGTCGATTGGACAAATATTATTTTGATTAGGGCTCTGCGTAATCGCGGACATCGTGAGTCTGCTGGTGCAGTCTCACACAGGCCCTAATTAACATTTATGAAGATCAAGTGAGGGTAGTTAAATAAACACCTTCGCTTTGCTGTGGCGGTACCTCCAATACTTCAGTCTGTCTCGGTGCAATCCGGTCGAAACGTCGGGCTTTTATTAAAGGTAAAAATTCGCGAAAATACCCGTTTACATGTGTATTATAATGTGTTTTGATCGTGAAAGTTTAAGGATGATTTATAAACAATCGACGTATTAACTATGACTTTTCTATTAGGCCCCGTACCCATTATGTCGTGACAATTACTTTATCGTTGGTTGTTAGTTGGCAAAACTCGTGGACGACAGTAATCGTGTCGTCCTATATGTGAACACTTCCATTTAAATATACAAGCCATGTCACGTAAAACTATACGATTAACTGCTGTCATGACATAGTGGGAACGGGGCCTTAATCGTCCTCTCAGCAGTCAATTCTTTATAGCCATGCCATTCTACACACAGTCCAGTAACAACTTAAAAACTTAGCCGAAAGTTTTGGTGTGAAAGTCAACAACAAGGGCAAATAGCAATGCTTTCAAAGATTCATGAATACCTTGTGTGTTTGGGAATCAAATTAGTCTTCCATTTAAAAAAAAAATGTCTCTATCCAATAGAAGTTCTTCAAGCACGTGAAACTCTTTCCTTAAATTTTTAGATTGGACAAGTACAGGATACTAATCGTAAATAAGAAGGTTAAAACAAAAGGTCAATTTATAAAGCAAGTTATCACCATCCTTCGATATAAACGAATTCACAGCGCAATTTTCACGTCGTACCTGTTTGAGTATCGTTCGAGTGTCACCATTTGTTACAGTAATACCTGTTCACTAGGTTTACCCAGGCTTTATGATTCTGTTATCGACATTACATCGTTACGAGGAACGTAATGCGTCGTACATCTTCATTAGTTGGCCCTGATATTGTCAGTCTTCACATGTAGTGATAGACTTTATTTATTGCTCACTTTGCACATTAGATGGTAGCTACATGATGTGAACACCGAGTGTTAAAAGCTATTAATACTTACTTTGTGATATTTTCTTGCAGATTGGTGTATTTTACACGACTGGCACAATTACTATCTGCCATGACATTTTGTTCGTTACATGAGCCTATTAATAAAATTTCTCTGGAAAACTGTCTATAAAAGTTTTTGTTCAATATAAAAATAAAACCGACATCAAAAAACACAAAAAAGTGAAAAATAACTCTAGCTTCAGAAATCGGTGACCTTTGTTTGATTCGTTTAGTTTTTTTTTGTCACCGACTTCTGAAGCTAAAGTTATTTTTCACTTTTTTGTGTTTTTTGAAGTCGGTTTTATTTTATTGCAATAAAGTTTTTTTATTTTTTCATTTTTAGTTGTAATATCCTATACAAATATTTGCTTTGTATTTATTTTACATTGTTAACAATACACGTCATGGTAATAGGCTTATCCCAAATAAATGGAACTTAACATACCTAAACTGTCGAAATTTGGGTGTATTGTACACATCTGCGTACCCCTCAGAGCAAACAGGCGTGATGTTACGTCATGATATTGTACAAACAATAAACATCCAAGCGATTGCAGCAATCACGACCGATTTACCATGTAGTTTTGAAGAGTTCTATTGTATATCTCCGAAGATC
This sequence comes from Xestia xanthographa, assembly GCA_905147715.2. NCBI lineage: Eukaryota > Metazoa > Arthropoda > Insecta > Lepidoptera > Noctuidae > Xestia > Xestia xanthographa. Next base: position 21,722,375 of record LR990652.1, read on the forward strand.
AGCAGCAGATCTTCACCAAATTTAAAAGCCACTATCTCAGGAGTATACTCTTTCAAATAAAAAAAATAATTTTGAGAATCGCTCTACAAATGGAGGAGAAATCGGTGAATATACATGAAATTATACAACACGACTAAAGTAAAAATGTTCATAAATGAAAACTACTGGGCCGAACTGTGTTAAATTTTTATGGGACTAAATGACAACTATTTCGCATCAAACTAAAGAAGAATGACATAAATCGGATCATAAATGTCAGCGTAATCGGTGTACATACATAAAAAAAAAACAATCGAATTGAGAACCTCCTCCTTCTGGAGGTCGGTTAAAAATAAATTCAATTGTTGATTTCGTTGCTGAATTACCCTGTAATTTAAATGGCCATAATAAACTAACATGGCTGGTGCAACTTGCAAAGCATGTTTTAAAAAAACAGTTTTGTACAGTTATTAAGCGCGATGCATCACTCGCTTGTAGTAAAAAGCTCTGAAGATGGATGGTGGCTGATCGTGAAAAATCCTATCTTACTTAACTTAAGGCCTTTGTCTTTAAGTATGTATAGAAAAGAGGGCTTTAGAACGTTGATTTTTAAAAACATGGTTGGCTCACCAACATAATTCTGTCGTATTAAACATCGTAAAAGTGTATTTTCTATGCTCAGTTTATGCCACTCCCCGTTCATAGTAAAATTACTTCCCGGAAAATCTTCAATATCCTGCAACGTTCATCGGACTACAAAATTAAGAGATAAATTAGCCAGCACATCAAGCTACCCTAAGATGTAATATTTTCCCAATCAACCTTGAACCTAATGCTTTAGCGATAAAGTTGAAAAACTATTTAAGAAATTTGACAGATTGTGTTAAGTAATTTGGAACGCACCCAATTTAGGCTGTATAGGTGGAAACACTATTGTCATTGCCTCGTTTAGCTTTTTAATCATTTTTCCCTCTGTTCTGTCAAACTTGTAATAAAAGACTGTTTCATATTTTTCATTCTGCATTTTCTATTTAATAAATCAATCGAATCCACGAAATCCTTCATGGTAGCAGAGCGTGGTTTGCCGTGATTCATCAGGAATAACAGTAATTGTTGATTACTCCGAAAAGTGCAGTAAAAACCGAAGTCGAAAAATCGCTTACGGCGTCAGTTTTACCGGCAGCGTGGCGTCATTGGAAAAATTTGAAATCTCGTCACATAACCTGGAAAAATGTCTTCAAACTCGATGTTCAGCATTGATAAACTCATCGGCCGTGAAAATTATGCCGACTGGAAGTTCTGTGTGAAGGCATATCTTGAACACGAAGATTTGTGGGACTGTGTAAAATACGAGAGTAATCCCGCCAAACCAGATGTCAAACTTGATCCAGCAAAAGACAAGAAAGCCAAAACAAAATTGATTTTATTGGTTGATCCCATCAATTTTATGCACATTCAAGACGCGAATACATCGAAAGAAGTGTGGCAAAACTTGGAAAAAGCTTTCGATGACAATGGTTTGATGAGAAAAGTGTCACTTCTTAGAGATCTCGTCACCACTACACTGGATTCTTCGAAAAATGTTGAAGATTATGTGAACAAGATTATGACGACCGCACATAAACTGAGAAATATTGGATTTTCTGTCGACGACGAGTGGCTTGGTACACTTATGCTAGCAGGTTTGCCGGAATTATACAAACCTATGTTAATGGCATTGGAAAGCTCAGGAGTCAAAATAAGTGCTGACATGGTTAAAACTAAACTTATACAAGAAGTTCCGAGTTCCGAACAAACAGCATTTTATGCCAAGAAGAAAACTTCTGTGAAATCAGAGAAACAGAGCAGTAATACTAAGTCAAAAGGCCCAAGGTGCTTCAGTTGCAATAAGTATGGCCATATAAGCAAAAATTGCCGTGCAAAGAAGAAAACATCAAATAAAACTGATGAAAAAGATGCAGTAAAGAGTGAGGACAAAGGTTTTGTGGCAGCATTCATAGCTTCTGTGACAACTAAGCGTGATAAGTGGTATGTGGACTCGGGTGCGTCGATGCATATGACCAATTGCAGCGACTGGATGTATGATGTCACAAGTCCACCAATATCGGCCATCACTGTTGCCAACAAGTCCCCGCTTCCTGTGAAAGGCATAGGAAAAGTTAATCTGATGTTACATGGTAATAATGAAAACACAATACAGGTAAGAGATGTTCTTTACATACCTGATCTTGCCGGAAATCTGTTGTCTGTCAGTGCAATTGTCAAGAGTGGCTGTAAAGTAAACTTTAACAAAGATAGTTGTGAAATTTTTAATAGTCAAGGAGATTTTGTCTGTTCTGCTAAATCAGAGAACAACCTATATGTTTTGAATGCCCATAGAGAAATAAATGCTAATTTGAGTATTTCTGATATTTCAAACGATGTTGTCCTATGGCATCGCCGAATGGGACATTTGAATTTTGCAGATGTGAACAGACTGCCAGCATGTACTGAAGGAGTGCGCCTGTCTACTGAGAAGGTCAAACTACCTGTGACCTGCACTACCTGCCTAGAGGGAAAACAGTCGAGACTACCTTTCAACAATGTTGGGTCCAGATCTTCAGAACAGCTAGAGGTGATACATTCCGACTTGTGTGGTCCAATGGAGACTCCATCCCTAGGAGGTATGAAGTATTTTATAACTTTCATAGACGACTACTCCAGATTAGTGCATGTATACTTCCTGAAAGACAAGCTCAGTATTTTAAATGCATTTAAAGATTTTCACAAGAAAGTAGAAAATGAATTGAATAAGAAAGTTAAAGTTATACGCACAGATAATGGCCTAGAGTATTGCAACAAAGATTTTGACAATTATTTGAATGAATATGGTATAAGACACCAGACAAGCACCCCATATTCTCCGCAACAAAATGGTCTCGCAGAGCGAATGAATCGCACTCTTGTTGAGAGAGCAAAGTGCATGTTGTTAGATGCTAACTTACCTAAACTATTTTGGGCCGAGGCGACTGCTACCGCGGCTTATGTGATTAACCGCTCGCCTACTACGTCACTTGATAAGAGGACCCCATACGAAATATGGTTTAGTAGGATACCCGATTTATCTAACATGAAGATCTTTGGTTCTGAAGTCATGATGCAAGTTCCCAAGGAGAAACGAAAGAAATGGGACCCGAAGGCACGAAAAATGATATTCGTAGGATATTGTGACAACACCAAAGGATACCGGCTCGTTGACCCTGAAACTAGAAAGATTGTTAAGAGTAGAGATGTAGATTTTTTGGAAAACTTGAAGGTGAACTGTAACATATACCTACCGGTACCGGTACCTGTATGTACCTTGTGATGTTGACAGCACCGTTGCACAGCCAGCACCTGCAACTCCGACAGCTGCAACTCCGACAACTGATACTCCGACACCTGCAACACCAACACCCGCTACTCCGACGTCTTCAGCACCTGAACCTGAAACAGAAAAACAGTCATTAGATACATCTGATATATTTGTTAGTGATAGCTCTGAATATGAGACAAATTCAGATGAAAGTGGGTATGTACCTAGCAGATTATCAGAAAATATATTCAGAAACTTACCTGACAGCAACATCACCTTACGTCCAAGAAACAAGCCTCGAGATCCTGGAAGCAGTACAAAAACCAGTTTTTATTGTTCCTCCAAGACTTTAAGAGATCCGGAAACTGTAAATGAAGCTTTATCCTCTGAAAATGCTGAGAAGTGGAAACAAGCTATGGATGAAGAATTTCAGTCTCTACAGAGTAATAAGACCTGGATACTTGCTGACCTGCCTCCTGGAAAGAAAGTTCTACCGTGTAAATGGATTTTCAAGACGAAATGTGATGAAACAGGCGCTGTGAATAGGTACAAAGCAAGACTTGTTGTTAAAGGTTATGCACAAAAGAGAGGAGTCAATTATGATGAAATATACTCACCAGTTGTAAGATACACATCTGTAAGATACCTGATTGCATTGGCTGCTCGATACAACCTTGATATAGACCAGATGGATGCAATAACAGCATTTCTGCAAGGAGACTTGGAGAATGAGATTTTTATGACCCAACCGAAGCTCTATGAGGAAGGCACCAAGGTATGCCTGCTGCAAAAATCTATTTATGGTCTAAAGCAGGCCAGCCGCCAATGGAATGTGAAACTGGATGGTGTATTGCAGAAAATTGGTCTAAAAAGATCAAAAATAGATCCGTGCATCTATTATTGTATAAAACAAGATGTTATATTTTTTCTTGCTGTTTGGGTCGATGACCTCATCATATTTTCAAATAATAATGATTTGAAAACTGAAATTAAAATGAAATTAAAAGGAGAATTTCATATGAAAGACCTTGGAGAATCTAAGCAGTTTATTGGCTTGAATATAAGCAGAAATCGCAAGGAAGGTATAGTGATGCTTGACCAAGAAAACTATGTCAAAGAGATATTGGAGCGCTTTGGTATGTCTGAGTCAAAGTCTGTTAAAACTCCAATAGAGGTGAATGCTAAATTTGACATAGAAGGTGAGAAGAATGAAGACATTCCCTATCGTCAGGCCATTGGATGTTTGTTATATCTAGCTCAAGCAACTAGACCTGATATCAGTTTTGCGGTCAATAAACTTAGTCAGTTTTGTAATTCAGCTGGAAATCAGCATTGGCTTGGAGTCAAACGCATCTTAAGATATCTACAAGGAACAAAAGACCTGAAGCTTTGTTTCCAGAGAGATATGTCACTTGAAGTCACCGGTTACTGTGATGCAGACTGGGTCAGTGACCAGATAGATAGGAGGTCCTGCACTGGATATGTGTTCCTGTTCCAGCAGGGGAGCGTGGCGTGGAATTCTTGCAAGCAGAAAACTGTTGCCCTCTCAACTGCAGAAGCAGAATACATGGCCATGGCGTCTGCAACTCAGGAGGCTTTGTGGCTACGTCAACTTCAAGGAGAACTTGGTCAGAATGTGAACAGTGCTTTGAAAATACACTGTGACAATCAAAGTGCATTAAAGTTAGCGTCTACAGACTGTTATAAACCTAGGACTAAGCACATTGATATTCGCTTCCATTTCCTTAGAGAACATATTGTAAAATCTAGAGTCAATTTTAAGTTTGTTAATAGTTCTAACATGGTAGCGGATAATTTAACCAAAGGTACTCCATATGAGAAACATTTGTATTGTATAAAGAAAATGGGTTTGCGTTCCGTAGGGAGTGTTAAGTAATTTGGAACGCACCCAATTTAGGCTGTATAGGTGGAAACACTATTGTCATTGCCTCGTTTAGCTTTTTAATCATTTTTCCCTCTGTTCTGTCAAACTTGTAATAAAAGACTGTTTCATATTTTTCATTCTGCATTTTCTATTTAATAAATCAATCGAATCCACGAAATCCTTCAGATTGCAGTAGCTAGATGTACTGGCGTCTGTACTTAACTTACTGCTCTATACTTATATGGGTCTCCTTTGTGAAGTCTGAATAACAAAAATTATCTATCATAAATAATATCATCCAATTTGTCTGATATTAACAAAGTTCCGAAAGCAAGCGGGTCACAGTGGCTTTAATATTTGTCCGACCAAACACTTTTTTAATCTTCACGTGATTTACGACATTTTGAACGTTATCAGTGTGGAATAAGGTTATGTTTCATAACTTTGGAGGACTGATTGATTATGACTAGACATACAGAATCGTAGTAAGTTTTACCATGGATATTGCTTTTCATCCACCTGATGGTTTAACTATTGTCTACCTTGAACGTAAAATTTCAATTATTGTTTTTTTTATTTTAAGGATTTCGTTTTTGATTGCTAAAAGCATTTTTATTTAAATCTGCGACATAGTGAACTGACTGAACTTCATCTTGAGGCAACTATTCAACTGCTTCGCGATTCAGTTTTGAAGCAATTAAATGACAGCTAAAATGTATTATATACAGCTAGAATAGTTCAGTAAAATGAATAGAAGTTGCCATTCCTCACGCACATCAACTTCAAGGTTAACTCAAGGCATTAGCTAACACATCTTGTTTGCGGTATAGAATCGACGAACTTTTTTTATTGTAGAAAAAGAATCAAATTGACTGGCGTGGCAATGAGTGCGAAGATGTCAATATTTATTTATTTATTCGTTATTATTTATTTAGTACAGTATTTAAAACCATTAACACTAAATTAAATACCTAATCATTTTACTCGGTCTTTTCGCAGAACCACAAACATTCCAACATAATCGCCTGCCATTCATCAGCAAACAAGTCCAATCCAGGGTTGGTCTCCACAAGCGCGTTGAGCTTCGTAAGCATACGCGGTATGATGTGGGAAGTGGAATATAAAGAAATTTAAGTATTGATGCGTGAATTGAAGCTTAGAGTGCCTATACTATAGAAGATTTGTAAGCAAAACTGCCGGTATAAAAGATTTACGAGGCTTGCTTGATAAGAGCTGAATATTTAGCAGGGTTCCAAAACCTTTTTTTACTCGGAGCTTAATCTGAGTTTCAGAGTGACTTGTTGACCTACGTGCTCTTGGGTTAAGATTTTACCCTACCGTCGCGCTTTTATGTTATGTGCTGGATAAATGCTTTCATCGATAATCGTTCATATAAAAGGAGAATGCCTAATTTAGTATGGGAGTTCGGCTGTTACAATGTTGCAACAATTTAACTGTCTTGGATCCCGCAACGAAATTAATCAGAAAAAAAATTGCGGGGGAGTACGATAAACATAATTTCCACTTCATTCAACTTCTACTCAGAGCTCTAAAATTATATAAAACTAGAAAAACGATGGCGGACGCTTGCTTTCGAAACAATACACTAGTTATTTTATATTTTCTTTCGCCCTTGTGGGCTTAGGTGAACATAAAAAATAACTTAAGATTAAACTTTCCTCAGACAAAATAAATGAAGTTGAAATGATAATTCAAAAGAAGATTTTTACATAAAAATGGAAAAACGCAGCCTGCTTTTTATGGCTTTTCCATATGAGCAGGTTTCTTTTTTGCGATGAATAAAAACCCCAGCGCGGTAACCCTACAGGCGGATACTCATTGTGGTACATCCGTCGAGTCATCCGCCACACACACTGACTCGAGCTGGGTTAGGTCTATTTGGGTTACGAGTTAAGAATGTTATAGAAGCGTAAACTTTTCTTTTTATAGCCCTGAAAAGATGTAAATAAAAGGGTCAACAATAATTTTCCCAGAAAGAGGAAAATAGCAAGACAACTACGACACAAATATTTTTATTCCGACGGGATTTCCACATGTCCAGGTAACAAAGGCGACCATTGTGAACAAGTTAAATCACGCCGACGCGATCCGAAAGCTCTTTTATTGGAAATCACAGTGAATTTAGTGAAAATATGATATGGTGGCTTATCTTTAGTAGCAACACAATGTTACAAAATGTAAACATAGGCACTTTTTTATTTACACTCAAACGATACATGAGATATTAAACGCTTATAAGAACATCTTACTAAACATATTAGGAGGTACGAATCTACGTAGAACCCTGTATCCATCTATTGAAGTGTAAACATCTTGCGCGAAATCCTATAGAATGCCTCAGATAGAAGTAGAATGGATCACTTTATATCTCAAGGGATGCTGCGTGATTTGTGAAAAGAGGGAGATCGGGTTATATAAACAATCCATCCATACTTCCATACTAATATTATAAATGCGAAAGTAAGTTTGTTTGTTTGTTTGTTACCTCTTCACGCCTAACCCACTGAACCGATCATCCTGAAATTTTGCATATATATTTTCAGGTGTACTGTAACGGACATAGGGTACCTTTCATCCCGAAAAAAGGTACTGTTCCCGAGGAAAACAGCAATAACGTGCTTTTGATAATAGGTGGCGCCACGTGTCTTACGAATCATCGAAGCTTTAGTGGTGTGTCCTGAGTTATTTTTTTAAATTGAAGTACCTTTTGTACCCCATTTCGTGAGTCCAGACTTAGAGAGTCGATATACCCGTTTTTTATCCTGTTATCTATAATTATTATTATAGATGCGAAAGTAATTTGCTTTGCTTGATACAGGCCCTAAACCGCTGAACCGATCATCATGACATTTTGCATATACGTTGTAAGGGATACAGAAAAAAAAGCATTCCATCCAGGAAAAAAGTACTGTTCCCGAGGGATAAAATAATTAAACACACTTTACAATTTATAATACATTTTGTGAGTCGAGTGTCAATATGGCGTTTTAGTAGCATAATTTCAACGGTTTCACAATTAGCTTAATATAATGGCGTTGTACTGATGACGCCGTTTTCTAAATCGCGGTGTTAAGATTTTCTGTGGAAGATTCTTCGAAGATTTTTTGTTGGAAATCGTCGTTAGTTTTGGTGTTAAAATTGTCGTCAGTTAAGTAGTCGTAGAATTGTTGTTCCTGTTTCTTAATATATTATTCGCTAGGCTAGGATTGATTGTTAAAATCTGGACTCGATCCTTAATTATGATAAGATTGGTATGTAAATAAAAATTGTCTTTTATTATTTTTCGGTTAGATTAGTTAGTTTAACAGTTTTCATTAGGTTAGGTTTTGTTTTTGGTAGGTTAGGTTCCTTTGTGTTTTTATTAGGTTAAGTTTCTTTGTTATTTTTTTTTATAAAAAAATGACTCGCAAACGTAGTTCCAACCTAAGTAGGAACTCATCACGAGCCCGAGCAGCGAAAATTGCTCGATACCAAGAATCCTCCGTTCATGCCAAATTAAGAAGGCAAGAACTACAAGCAGCTTTGAGAGCTGATGAGACATCTTTTCAAACCCAGGAAAGACTGGAGAGCCAAGCCACCCGTCAAGCTTCTCTGAGAGCGTCTGACACGCCCATGCAAACGCAATTGCGTTTGGGAGAACAAGCCAAAAGTCAGAGAGCTCTAAGAGTAACTGAGACGCCTGTTCAAACACAGTTCCGTCTCAGAGAACAAGCCTAGCGGCAAGCAGTCATTAGAGCGACAGAAACTCCAGCACAGTCGCAGGCGAGAAGGACCGCTCTTGCAGAAATGCAAACCGAACGCCGCCGCATTTTTATGCGTCATAGTTGGTCTGTATTTAATAATTCTGGATTTGAATACAATCCTTTAATAGATTACAAAAATCATAGTTTAGTTGTTGTTGGTTTGATGAACAAAAAATGTCAGTTTTGTGATGCTTTAAAATAGAAAGACGAGACTGCAGGGTCGTGTTGTTCCAATGGCAAAGTTTCCCTACCTTTACTTGGTGAACCAGATGAACCTCTGAAAACTCTATACTCATACGATGCTGATGAATCACGGCGCTTTTTAAATATAATCAGAAAGTACAACTCATGCTTTCAAATGACATCTTTTGGAGTAGATGGAGAAGTAAGAATGTCCGGGTTTTCGCCAAATTTTACCGTACAAGGTCAGATATATCATCGGATTGGTTCACTTTTTCCAACAGAGAACGAACAGCATACATTTTTGCAAGTTTACTTTATGGGTGATGAAGAAAATGAAGTAAACCGTCGCTGCCAATACATTCAAGGACTTGACAGAGATACGGTATTAAAAATTCAAAGAATGTTACATAACCAAAATATATTGATAAATACCTTTAAAACCGCAATAGAAAACTGGCCTCAAGAAGATTATAAGGTCGTTATCCATGCTGATCGAACTCCGCGTGGCGAACATGAGAGGCTTTTTAATGCACCGACAATTAATGAAGTTGCTGTCGTATTGAGTGGCGACCAGTTCTCTTCACGAGACATAGTGTTACGAACACATGATAATACATTGACACGCGTAGCTGATACTCATAAGTTCTACGATGCTTTGCAGTACCCATTAATTTTTAGCAAGGGACAGTCGTGATACTATTTTGATATACCACTCATTAATCCCACTACAAAACAGCCAGTTCCCAATAAGAAAGTTTCCTGTATGGATTTTTACGCCTACCACATGATGAACCGAGAAAATGATTTTAACCTTCTTCTACGGTCAAGGCAGCTGTTCCACCAATTTTTAGTAGATATGTACGTCAAAGTTAAGAGCAAACGTCTTCGTTACATTTCATTAAACCAGAAAAAACTACGAGCTGAAAATTATATTCATCTGCAACATGCGATTAGCACAGATGGTAATATAAACCCCAACGATTTAGGCCGAATTGTTATCCTTCCCTCAACTTTTATTGACAGCCCCCGCTATCTGCATGAATATGCACAAGACGCTTTCACCTATGTACGCACTTACGGCAGGCCAGACCTATTCGTGACTTTCACCTGCAATCCCTCATGGAAGGAAATAACAGAAGAGCTTATGCCTGGGCAAAGAACTACTGACCGACATGAGTTAGTTGCCCGCGTGTTTCGTTTAAAGGTCCAAAAACTAATGAATGTTATTTCAAAGGGAAAAGTGTTTGGAAACGTCCAGTGCCACATGTATTCCATTGAATGGCAAAAACGAGGCCTTCCACATGTGCACATACTTATTTGGTTAAAATAAAGCTGCGTCCCAACATTATAAGCACCGAGATTCTGGATCCAGAACAAGATAGGGATTTGCACGAAACCATAACCAGAAACATGGTTCATGGCCCCTGTGGAGCACGTAATCCAGCATCGCCTTGCATGAAAAGTGGGAAATGTACAAAAAAATACCCCCGAAAGCTGCTGAAGAGCCTATACTACCTCAAATGGCTTAGCTGGATCCTACGTTACGCCTAAAATACTGCAGCATTAATTCTGAAATAAATATATGGTAAAGTTGAGAATTTTCATCACTCGTGTGTGAACACTCATACGCACAGTACGCGCTACTCAATATAAATAGATCGTCAACCTTTTCACATTTTAGTTGAATTCATATTTTGATATTTTATCTACTTTCGATATACTTTGAAAATGCAAACGTGCGCAGCTTGCAATATGCAGTTCAACGATGGTGTCCAGTGTGGTAGTTGTAAGAAACACCTGGATTTTGGATGTGCAAACATCTCCGAAACCGGATGGAGAAAGCTGGGTGCTAATAGGATGGCACAATGGAAATGCCCCACTTGCAGAACCTCATCACCAGTTGTGTCTACCCCTAAACCTGCGTCGCTGGATACCATACTGAGCGAGATCCGTGACATGAAACGGCAGCTTCTTAACTTGCCGACCTTGGTAGATGACATTCGCGTGATCAAGAATGAGTTGGCCGAGCTTAAGTTGACATGTGAGGGCACTGGTGGGAGACTCGACGAGTTCGACACAAGACTAGTGGAAGTTGAAGCAAAGGTGTCTGAATTTGAAAAGCTTCAGGCATCAGTGAACTGTTTACAGACTGACTTGGCGAGCATGAAGCATCTACTCTCATCTTATGAACAGAGGTCCAGGTTAAACAATGTTGAAATAAAGGGAGTTCCTGTTAAGAAGGATGAGAATCTGTACGCAATCATCGATGCTATCGGCCGTAAAATTAACTACAGCTGTCCCAAAGCCCAGGTGAATTATATTTCAAGGGTCCCTATTTTTGGTTCTAATGAAAAGCTAATCATAGTAAGTTTTTTAAACCGATATGTAAAGGAAGATTTCATTGCGGCGGCACGTGCCAAGAAGGACTTATCTACTTGTGACATCGGGTTTCAGGGCTCATCTCAGCGTGTGAATGTCAACGATCACCTGAGCGTCGAGTACAAAAAGCTTTTATCCAAAGTTAAAATCACTGCCAAGGATAAACATTACGAGTACGTATGGGTTAAACATGGTAAAATTCATGTACTTAAAAATAACCATTCTAAAGTTTTTATTATAAGGAAGGAGTCAGATTTAAACAAGATTGTCTAATATGCTTCTTAATTCTTATCCGTACTTTCCTAATTTACTATTTTATATTGCATCAATGGCTCCAAGTATTTAATACCGTTTGTGTCACAATAACTTTTTGCAAAATGTTTAACACCTCTGCCGCGCTAATGACCTCGACACCTCTCTTTTGTTTAGCTGCTTGTATCCTTTGTATTCGTTATCGCGCAGCTATGCCGCACTACCATATGTTTTACTCTCTCGCACTTGCACGCACCACGCACTATTGCTTGCTTTTTCGCACAGTCGTTTACTACTTAGCATCGTATGATTCTTGCGCTCGCGCAAATCTTATTGACTTTTACCTTCATATTATTTATTTAATTATATTATACCTCATTCTACAATATTATTTAATGAAATGGTTTATTTTAATGAATTTTACAGATTTATACACTATTATTAGTTTTAGTTCTTAATGGCTCATAAGTTAAATATATTTTATCAAAACGTTCGCGGGCTTAGAACTAAAAGTGATACTTTCTGTCGTCAAATGTTACTGAACTCGTATGATATTATTGTTCTTACAGAGACGTGGTTATTAGATGGAGTTTTAGATTCCGAATTCTTTGACGAAAGGTACATTGTGTGGCGTCGTGATCGAGATTATGTTTTGACCGGGCAATCGCGTGGTGGGGGTGTGCTTATAGCTACACGTAGGGAACTTTCAGTTATATGTCAACCTACATTCCATTCTACAGCAGAGGATTTATGGCTTAGCATACGACTGAAAAATGCTAATACACGTAAATATATTACCTTACATATTTGTGCTGTTTATTTATGTCAGCAAAACTTAGGCCTTTCTTTTTCTTTACAACTTCGCAATTACCTCACAAAATTAAACCAAATAGTTATGAGTAACTCTTCTGATACGTTTCTCATCATTGGTGACTTTAACATGAGCGGTATTAACTGGGTTCTATCTGATAATCTATCGCTCGTTCCAATGAACCCGAACGGTTCTGACGAAGTTTTACTTAGTGACGAATTATGTACCCTAGATTTTGGTCAATACAATTGTGTTCTTAATAGGTACGGTAAAATTTTAGATTTGGTACTTTCAAACAAATTAGTTCATGTGGTTGAATGTTCAAGTCCGTTGGTTCCCATCGACGCCTACCATCCAGCACTATTAATTAATATGGATTTCGTTGATGCTCCTCTATTAGAGTGCGCGCCACGGAAACAATATCTGTTCGACAAAGGCGACTATGAGTCTATCAACAAAGACATTTCCACGACTGACTGGGAATCCGAGTTTGCGGCACGATCAATTGATGAATCAGTTAACTTTTTCAATCAAGTTATTCTCAATTTACACACTAAATACATTCCACAAAAATTACAGCGTCACAAAACGTATCCAACTTGGTACAATTCGGCATTAATTAAAACAATTAAAGAAAAATTCAAATATTTCAAAAAATTTAAGACGTACGGCAATATAGCTGATGAGTCAACATTTAGGCTTCTCCGTGAAAGGGTAAAGGTATTAGAATCACAATGTTATGAAAACTACTTGAAGTTAACCGAAAAATCTATTAAAGAAAACCCAAAATATTTTTGGACTTTTGTTAAAAAACGTCACAACTCAAATGCAGTTCCGAGCACCTTAAACTATAATAACGAAGCGTTGCGTACCGGAGAAACAATATGCGAAGCCTTTTCTACGTACTTTCATTCTACATTTCTCGATACCAACCCTAGTCGTGGAATTTCTTCACCCCCTCTTTTTACTGAATCTACCAGCCTACCTGATATATGTAGCATTGAAGTGAACGTTGATGAAGTTTCTAACTTGCTTCGCAAGTTGGATACGTCTAAAGCGGCTGGCCCGGATAATATTTCGTCTAAATTTCTTGTTCGGTGTTCGCCTTCGATTGCCCAACCTATCTCGCTTCTGTTCAGAAAATCCTTGGACACCTGTGTTGTACCTAAACTTTGGAAATCTGCTTTCATAACGCCTATTCACAAAAAAGGGGCCAAAACCGAAATTGTTAACTACAGGCCGATATCCAAGCTCTGTATTGTGGCAAAAATCTTTGAAAGGATCATCTATAACCAGGTGTACAGTGCTCTTAAAAATTCGTTCAGTTCCTTCCAGCATGGTTTTCTGAAGGGAAGGTCTACCGTCACTAACTTAATTCTGCTCAATGACTTTATTACTGACGCCATGGTAAGCAGGTTGATGTCGTTTATACGGATTACAGTAAGGCTTTTGATCGGATTGACCATGAGATCTTACTATCAAAGTTATTTAGTGTGGGAATACGAGGTGATTTACTGAGATGGTTTTCTTCTTATCTGGAGAACAGGTCCCAAGCAGTAGTATTAAGCAATTACATGTCTAGTTGGGTGCCTGTCCCCAGTGGAGTCCCCCAGGGTTCATTACTAGGCCCATTACTTTTCATTTTATATATAAACGACATCAACTCTTGCTTGATCTCATCCAAACTGTTGTGTTTTGCTGACGATATGAAAATCTATGCCAAAATATCATCGCATGCGGACGTGATTGCACTTCAGGATGATTTACGTCGTCTGGAGGCTTTTTTTTTTAAAAGGGACAAGCCCGCCACACTGTTCCCAACCACTGTAACTCCTGAAAGCCAGAATCAACAGTGGCGACCACCAGAAAAGCGCCGAGACAATGAAGCTCGACGAAGTCCCAGAGAATGAATTTAACTGTCTTGGATCCCGCAACGAAATTAATCAGAAAAGTATAGCGGAGGAGTAGGAAAATCTGTAATTTCCACTTCCCTCCATATCAGCAGGAGACACAAAGAAACAAGGCCAATAGGCACAAAGGGACGTTCACAACTGGGATAGGCCCAGTTGCCTAGCACCACGGATAAAATATTAACATTAATGGGTCCTAAGTTGTGAGCAGTTATATTTGATTCCAATAATAGGTATGGCAAAAACGCTTGAACGCACGGAAATTTGTTCTAGTTTCTACAAGGTCTGTGTAGTAAATAACTCCGGATGTAACCTGTACACTATCCAACATAATATTGCGTTCATTCTGCCAAAGACTGCACTCCCATAAAATATGATGTGCTGATTGTTCATATTCGCAGTCAGATGTGGAACATTGACAAAGAGGCGAGTCAACAAGCTTGAAGGAAAATAATTTACTCTTAAAGTTACCATGACCGGTGAGAAATTGAGCAACACAGTGATCAACCTCCAGCCATGTCCTGGCCAGCCGTTCACGAACGGATGGAAAGAACTGGTGGAGGTGTCGGCCCTTGATGGAATTATCCCACCTACATTGCCATTCAGACAAAAAATCCTCCCAGACGTCGGTCTGTGGTTTTAATAATCTAGAAATCTTATCACGGTCACGTAGGGTTAAAAAGTCTGCGTCCGTGGTCTCACGCGCGTTATAGTACATTGCAGCCCGTCGCTGCACTTCAAGATCGACTGGAAGTACACCTGCAAGTACCGGTAAGGCTTCAGTACTAACCGTCCTATACGCTTTGCATAAGAATATCAAAGCCAAACGCTGGCTTTGAAGCAATTTACGTCGTACCGCTCCTATGGTGGCCCTATCGGCCCAAACAGGTGCCCCGTAGCACATACACCCCAAATAGGTAGCCCCATAAATGGTCTTTAAAGTTAGAAATGACAGACCCCACGTAGATTTGGATATTCTAGTTAAGGCATAAAAGTTTTTTTTAGCTTTTTCACCGACAGTTTTTATATGATCTATGAATGAAAAATTCTTCTCTAAGACCAAACCAAGGTAGCACACGGACTGCTTTCTTTTCACGGGAACGTTATTAAATTTAATACTAGGCCACGATTTAAGATTACCTTTTAAAATTAGTTGATAAGTTTTTTGCGGTGCAAAGGTCAGACGGTTTCGATCGCCCCACTGAGATATTAATCGTAGGCAAGTGTCAGCTAAATTCTCGAGTCCAGCCCGAGTACTCGACTGAATGAGCAGCAGGCCGTCGTCCGCGTAACCGGTTAATGAACAGCCGGGTGGGAGAGGAATCGCGAGAAAATCATCGAAACCTAAATTCCACAGATACGGAGCGATTACCGAGCCCTGAGGACATCCCATGGTAAGGGACTTTGACATAGAATGATGTCCGAGTTTGAGTTTCGCGGAACCATTTAAAAAATATGAATAAACAAGATTATATATGTTTTTATAGCAGCCGCGATTCTTCATTTTAAGTAGTAGCATCGGCCACCATGCGCCACGTCTGGAGGCTTATTGTCGTGGAAGTAAGCTTGATCTCAACCCTGCTAAATGTTCGGTTCTAACATATTCTCGAAAGCGCTCAATCATACCTTCATCGTATAGCTTGGGTGATCAATTATTACCCAAAACGAACTGCATCCGAGATCTGGGGGTATATCACGACTCTAAGCTTACGTTTGAACATCATGTCAATGCCATAGTCGCTAAAGCATCTAAAGCACTAGGTTTCATAATGCGGCTCTTTTACTGTACTTTTGTTAGAAGTCACTTGGAATACGCGTCTGAAATTTGGAATCCATGTTATCACAAGTACATTGATCGTATAGAAAGAATCCAGAAAAGGTTCATCAAGTATTTGTGTTATCATCAGAAAGTGCCCTACCGGTCTGAAGATTATATCAGCCTCTGTAAGAAGTATCATATATTACCCTTAATTAATCAGCGAGCAATTTCTGATTGTGTTTCATTAATTAAAATATTCAATAATTCTATTAATAACTCCGATATCTTTTCCAAATTTTATTTTAACGTTCCCGGAAGGTCAAAGCGATGGAACGTGCCGTTGCGTGTTCCATTTACCTCTACGAATTACAGGCAAAATTCATTTATAGTGCGTGCAAGTAGAAACTTTAATAACATGTGTAAACAGTATGATTTTAATACTTTCATAACGAGTGTGTCCACAGCCAGAAAGTGCCTGAGCCTTAGCTTTTTTAATTAAGATTTTGTTGTTCAGGTTTTTATTATATGTATTGAATTAAATGTGACTTAATATAAGATGTGAATTTAGTTTAGTTTAAGCTTTAATGTTATCCTGTATTTTTTGTAGGTGTATTGTGTTGTTCACACTTTATCTTTAAAATCTGTTTTTAGAAGTGAGGACTTTTAATTGGCTGTCAGTCTCACATACTATTTTTTAATCTGTTTATCTTAGCTGTAAGTCTTCCATAGTTAATAAATAAATAAATAAATAAATTAATGTTAAGTCCTACATTTGTCGAAAACACGATTCCATAAAATTTTCTCGATAGAAAAAAAATCCAAAGTTACCTCTAAACTGAACAATAAACCGCTGGCAATCATAGAATACTTCAAATTAGATCATGAAACTTTTTATACTTACTGAAATAACTATAAAGCAGGTCTTATATTATTTATTTTTTTGAATTTCCTTTTTTCCGCCGCAAAAATAAATAACCTATAATATCGGCCATATTAAAGTTTGTTCCCTGCCGCGCGCCACCCGCGCTCAGTCCTGCTCCGGCTACCGTACGGGAGGGCTGTGTCAGTTTGCGCTCAGGACACATTTACGCAACAGAACGGCGTAAAATAAAAATATTGAATTGCATGAATTTATATTGTTTGCGTAATGGGAAATAACCGAAATAAAAATAAAAAAGCGACAGAGTTGGCGTAAAGAAATAGGCAAACATATGATCGAAATGAAGTAAGTATCTACCGACCTATCTATTCACAGTATTAGTGATTACAAACATGTAGGTAAATATGGAGTAGGTACACACGTTTGGAGCAGTTTCTGCATGTGTGGGTAGACCAGGTACTTACCGTACATACAATTATATTACTTTGACCGTTCACCCGTAACACAATGTTTTGCGAAATGGTAAGGTTTCATCTATACCAATACTAGCTTTCGCCCGCGGCTTCGCTCGCGTTAATTTAGAATTTGACAATCAATTCGGGTTGTACTCTGCGGTTCCCTATCCATTTGCATAAAATTTTAAGACCTAATATAACTTGGCATACTTTTGTTACTACTAATTATATTTTTGCATAACATTTTTACGCATAACAGCTTACGCATATTTTTTTTAAGCATAATTTATCTAATCATAATAATGATTAAGCATAACATTGTTAGGCATAAATTGATTTACGCATAATGATACTAAAACATATTTTTATAGGCATAACAAAGAAGCATAATCCTAAAATGTTAGACATACCCTAATTGGATATACCAATTTATTTTGACGATTGGAATAAAACCATCTCTCCGAAGCAGGTAATACATAACATATTTGTTTTGAACATAGTTGATTGTGAACATATGTGAGTTTTTTCCCTGTAAGAAGCATGCAAACAAGCATACACCATGCATGCAGCAAACATGCAGCTTGCAAACATTTAAACAAGCATACACCATGCATGCAGCAAGCATAAAGCAAGCATGCGTGCAGCAAGCATGCATCAATCATGCAGCAAGCATGCAGCAAGCATGCAGCAAGCATGCAGCAAGCATGCAGCAAGCATGCAGCAAGCATGCAGCAAGCATGCATTCAGCAATCATGCAGCATGCAAGCAAGCATGCAGCAAGCAAGCATGCAGTATGCAACATATAGCAGGCAAGGTTTCTGTCACGGCTCCGGCGCTGCGGGGCACCGGCGGTCCCACGCGAGCTTATCGTCGCAGATGTGTTTAACGCTCACCACCGCAGCTTCGGCTTGCTGGCCGGCTTCGTACAACCACCTGCTCCTCAACTCGCAGGCCGCCTCGCCCCTCCGCGCCTACGCGATTTTAAATTACACTCTAGGGGTAGGGCAGACAAGACTACGTGGAGTCGGTTTTGCAGCGATTCGTTTCTGTCACTAACTTTTGTAGGACAACTTAATGAATTTTTAGTTCAAAATAAATACGTAAAAATAACTCAAATTTTATTCTGGTATTTATATTATTTGTATGCCTAAATACTATTATGCTAATAGTCATTATGCCTAGTAACATTATGCAAAATTCAATTTATGCCAAAACAAATTAGCCTTCAAGATGATTATGCCAACATAAACAGTATGCCAAAAAAAAATTTGGCAAAGTATTATCATGGCAAAACAAATTATGCCAAAACAGTTATGCCAAAGTATATTAGGAAATAGAAGATTATGCAAAAAAAAGGGATCCCGTACTCTGCTTGTTGTTTGGCCGTTGCAATCATGGGCTCAGAATGAAACATTATTCTAGGACGCTCCTATACACAATGTTGTATGTCTTTCTATTTGGCGCTAATATGTATAAATTCTGGGGATTGGAGACACGCGAACATGCTACCATGGGAAAAGCATGGCTTTTCCAAATGCACCCCAGCTACCTGCAATGTTTGCCCTTGCGCTTTATTAATTGTAATAGCAAAACTTAGTTTTATTGGAAACTGGAGTCTTTTAAATTGAAATGGTAGGTCAGTGGGGATTATTGGGATTCGAGGTATAATAACCTTTCCCCTTTTGCCACACCAGTTAAAATAGTGGCACCGACTATATTTTGTCCTAATTGTGTAATTCGAAGCCTCGTCCCATTACATAATCGGGGTGAAATTGCGCATAAGCATGACGG
This sequence comes from Xestia xanthographa, assembly GCA_905147715.2. Taxonomy (NCBI): domain Eukaryota; kingdom Metazoa; phylum Arthropoda; class Insecta; order Lepidoptera; family Noctuidae; genus Xestia; species Xestia xanthographa. The sequence goes on from LR990652.1 coordinate 21,741,757, forward strand.
GCACACCTAATTTTAATTGAAGTTTGTGCGAGGGTACACCTGACAGCTCTAGAGAATTTAAAAATTCAGCGGGAAATGAAGGGCTCTGTTCTGGGTCCATGATGATATCTGTTGAGTTTATAGATTTCAATGTGAGACGATTTTGCATGTGTGTGTTCCCTTTATATTAATAACAAAACTGTTTGTACGAGTTAGTAGAAATAAATCCTTTGCCGCATCACCACGTCTTTTTCATTCATAACTTCCTGCAGACCAAAGTGGACTTTAACTATCAAAACATATGGTCCTTCGAGCCGGATATCTGTGTCACTTACAACGTTCTATTCATCGAATGCGATACAAAAGAACCACATTCCTTAGATAAGGAGCAAGAACGTTAATGAGTTATTTGTGCGGATTTGAAGTTTTTGTCATCGTGAGTGTTTACAAGTAATTACGGTCTATAAATATACGATTGGAAATTATCAAAGATTGCAAATATGTCTACACCGGAACAGTGTTTATTGATACTCGAAGATACTGCAATGTTGCTGCAAAAGGCGCAAACGAATCTAAAGAAATGCCCTAAACAACGACTGACTAAAGGTTATATTGAAACACGTATACAATCAATTAATGAATACTGGAATACCTTCAGAAGCGCTCATCAAGAACTCGTCAAATGTGTCCCGAAGGAGAAAAAGTCTGACTTATCGTATTTTACTAATGAAGATTATTTTATTTACGAAGACTTATATTCATGCTTACTGGCCGATTTGCGAGATTTATTATCCACGTTTTCTCATCTAAAACCAACTGAAGCAAGCTCATTTATAGAAAGACAGGTTAAGTTACCGAGAATTCAGCTGCCTACTTTTTCCGGAGTGTACGATGAATGGCCAGCATTCAGAGATTTGTTTATCTCTTTAGTGCACAAAAATACGTCATTGAGTAACGTACAGAGACTACATTATTTGAAAAGTAGTATGACTGGCGATGCACAGATTCTCCTGAAACACATTCAAACCACTGAAACGAATTATGAGCAAGCTTGGAACACACTGAGTGCACGATATGGAAATAAAAGAATTATAGTGAATTCTCTTTTGAAAAAAATATTTTACCAACGGAAAATTCCCAGTCAAACCGCCAACAACATCAAATCATTATTAGATGTTACTACTGAATGTATCAACAGCCTAAATAATCTTAAGGTTTCAACTGACTCTTGGGATCCATTAATTATATTTCTGACAGTTCAGAAATTGGACTCAGAGTCACATCGAGATTGGGAAGAGTTTTCATACCGGGAAGATATGGACGAGCTGCCGAAGTGGGAAGACTTAGTCAAGTTTTTGCAAACAAAGTTTCGTACGCTCGAACTCGTTGGCCCTCTTTCAAAGGAGAAACCTATACCCAAAGGTACATCTGCAGTCCACATAGCAGCGTCAGAGACTACACCATTACGAGATTGCATACTATGCGAAGAAAATCATACTTTAAGCCACTGCAGGGAGTTTACAAAACTAGAACCAAATGAAAGATGTGAGGTTGTGAAAAAACATAATCTTTGTTTTAATTGCCTTGCCGCCGGACATAATGCGATACGTTGTCGATTGAATATGAACTGTCGGAAATGCAATAAACGTCACCATACATTAGTACATTCAAGCGCGCCGGGGTCCTCCCCTGAAAAATCAGACACGATTCAAGCAAACCATAGTGAAGTTCAAGAGGAAAAAATCTCAAATGATACAGTCCCTGAAGAACCAAAGGATCGTCCTTTTAACAAAACACACACAACCACTGCCCTATTGGCTACTGCTCTTGTACCAGTGCGAGGTGAAACCGGACGCACCATCGTGTTGAGAGCTCTAGTGGATCAGGGTTCACAGGCCACGTTTATCAGTGAACGAGCTGCTCAAATACTACGCCTCAAAAGAACACCTGTTCATGGAAAAATTACGGGAATTGGTTCAACACAGACTGCAGTGAAACACGCTGCGGACATCTAGATTTTATCCCATCACGACAACAGTTTCAAGATTAAAACTAAAGCGTACATAATGCCAACGCGACTCACCGCGCAGCTGCCTTCACAAAGATTATCTATCAGCAACTGGGCACACTTAAAGGGACTAGACCTAGCAGATCCTGGATTTAATCAGCCAGGACGTATAGATATATTGCTAGGTGTTGAAATCTGTGCCCAGATCTTAAAAAGTGAAATAGTCAAGGGCCCACCAGGCACACCATGTGCACAAAATACCAGCCTGGGTTGGATCCTCTTCGGGAAAATTCATAGCCATAAAAATGACCATGACTTTACTGTCATGCACCTTAATCTAGACCTGAATTCAATGTTAAAAACTATGTGGGAACTTGAAACTGAAGACAGAAGTGTACTTACCTTAGAAGAAAGGAAATGTGAAGAAATATACAAGGCTACCCATTCCAGAGCAAATGATGGAAGATATATAGTGACATTACCTAAAGGGAAAACTGTAATGTTGTCAACTGAAGGACAAACCAGAGATATAGCAATAACGAGGCTGTACCAACTAGAAAGACGATTTGATAAGAACAACCAGTTACAACTAGAGTATGTGAAAGTAATGGAAGAATATAAACGGATGATATACATGGAAGAAGTGCCTAGAAATGAAATAGAGAAACCATCTGTTTATCTGCCCCATCACGCAATAGTTAAGCAAGAAAAGGAAACAACAAAAGTAAGGACAGTATTTAATGCATCACAAAAGGGAAGGAACCATATATCCTTAAACGAAGAACTATTAGTTGGTCCGCAATTACAAGAAAATATGAGAAATTTGATAATAAGGTGGAGAATGAGGAAAGTTTGTTTTGTCTCGGACATTCAAAAAATGTATCTCCAAATTTACGTCAGCAAAGAAGACAGAGACCTTCAAAGGATTCTTTGGCGTAGTCACCCCCAAGATCCTGTAAAAGATTACAGAATGACGAGAGTCACCTTTGGCACCGCGTCTGCTCCTTATTTAGCTGTCAAAACCTTGCAACAAGTAGCTGAAGATGAAGGCGAGAACTGCCCTGACGCGGCCAAGGCGATAAAGGAAGACTTTTATATGGATGACTTAATGTCTGGGAGAGATACAATACAAGAAGCTATTAAATTAGCCAAAGAAATTGACACTATCTTAAGAAAGGGCGTGTTTGTACTTCAAAAATGGTGTTCAAATAGCGCGGAATTCCTAAAACAATTTGAACCGTCTTTAAGAAGTTGTCATGCTAATGTAGATATCACTATTGATGGCACTATCAGAGCCCTTGGCTTAAGCTGGAATATGGGAAAGGATGTTTTTCAATATAAATTAAACTTACCTCCGCCGGCTGAGAAGATCACTAAAAGAACCATTTTAGGAGATATCCAAAGGTTGTTCGACCCGCTTGGCTGGTTGGCACCTGCTATATTACCTGCAAACCTGTTAATCCAAAGGCTGTGGCTGCAAGCCCTTACCTGGGATGAGGAGGTTGACCGAGCAATAACAGAGGAGTGGCTTACTTTAAGAAGTAGCTTACACAATATAAATAGCTTTGAAGTCAAACGATGGTTACATACCCAGTCAAATCTTATGCATAACGTTACGGTCCATGGCTTCTGTGATGCCTCGAATAAAGCCTACGCAGCGGTAGCCTATATCCGCGTGCGTCAAGACAATGGTACAATTAAGACCAATATAATAGCAGCCAGGACTCGTGTAGCTCCAATCAAACCTGTGTCACTGCCGCGCCTCGAGTTATGTGGTGCCGTGTTGTTGTCTAGACTACTGAAGCAAGTAAGGGAAGCCACTAGAATACCCGCCAAAAATATCTTTGCCTGGACGGACTCAACAATTGTATTGTCCTGGCTGTTTGGAGACCCCATGAGATGGCACACTTTTGTAAGAAACAGGGTGGTAGAAGTCCTAGATAACGTCGGAAATAACTGGTACCATGTCGCCACACAGGAAAACCCTGCGGATCCAGCTTCTAGAGGAATGTCATGGCTTAACCTGAAAGAAAATAACATGTGGTGGGAAGGCCCTGAGTGGTTAAAGAGAGACGATATACCTTACACTAGACCTAGTAACCTGCTTACTAATTTAGAACGGATACAAGCCGTGCAAATTAATATGAAAATAGAAACCGAAACTTCAAACAACCTTATCACAAAATTTCATGAATTTGAAACCCTAACTGAGCTATTAAAGGCAGTCACTTACTGTAAGCGATTCCTGAAGGGCCGAAAAATAAAGATCAAAGATATTGCGATGACTACAAGTGAGTTGCATGATTCATTTAAAACTTGTGTAAAAATAGTTCAGAGAAATAGTTTTGAAGACGAGATTAACAGTTTGATGCAAAATAAATCGGTAAGAAGAGAAAGTAGATTGAAGACTTTACACCCTTTCGTAGACGAGGAACATGTACTCAGGGTGGGTGGAAGATTGAGACACGCTGACTTAGACGAAGATGGCAAACACCCAATGATATTGGATAGCAACAATGCCCTCGCTGCTCTCATAGTAGAAGATGCTCACTTAAGAACGTTACATGGTGGGATACAACTAATGCTGGGCTATATACGTTCCAAATTTTGGATACTGAGAGCCAAGACGTTGGTAAAGGCTAAGTTACATAAATGTTTAATCTGTGCCAAACAATGTGCCGCAAGTAAAACCCAACTAATGGGCGATCTACCTAAGGCCCGAGTGACACCTTCTCGAGCCTTTTCGAATAGTGGCGTGGACTTTGCCGGACCCTTTCAGGTTTTGATGTCCAAAGGCAGAGGAGTCAAGACCTCTAAGGCTTATGTATCTCTCTTTATTTGTATGTCTACGAAGGCTATCCATTTAGAACTGGTAGGAGACCTTACCTCTGAATCCTTCATTGGAGCCTTTTGGAGATTTGTTGCCAGACGTGGAAAATGTACCCATCTTTGGAGTGACCAGGGTCGCAATTTTGTTGGCGCTAATAAGGAACTTGCTATTGCCTGGAGTGAAGCCCAATTACAATTTGACGGACCAATTGCTGAACAACTTGCACTGGAAGGCACACAGTGGCATTTCATCCCTGCTTATAGCCCTCATATGGGAGGTCTATGGGAGGCAGGTGTGAAGTCATTAAAATACCACCTGAAAAGAGTGCTGACTTCCCACTTAACCTATGAAGAAATGTCTACCCTCCTATGCCAGATAGAAGCCTGCCTTAATTCGCGGCCATTAAGTTCTATTGATGAAGCTGAAACAGATAACATTACACCATTGACGCCAGGCCACTTTTTAATCAGCGAAGCTCCTATAACGGTACCAAACCCTGACTTAGCCGAAATACCTACGCACCGGCTATCCCGGTGGCAGCATATGCAACAAGTACTGTCTCACTTTTGGCGGAGATGGCAATGTGAATATTTATCTCGTTTGCAGCAGAGACCTAAATGGCTTAAACGGATCCCTGAACTAGAGATTGGAAATATTGTTCTGATTAAATATCATAATTTACCGCCTGGCAAGTGGATGCTAGGTCGCATTGTGGATAAGCACCCAAGCGCCGACGGATCGACTAGGGTTTACAGCGTTAAAAGTGGGGATAACGTAGTTCAGAGAGCCATAAATAAACTATGCCCGTTACCGATAGACAATGCGGATTAATAAACCTACAAATAATAATTCCTTCCAGATTCATTTTGTATTTTTTATTCATAGCGATGTCAAAACTAGTATTCTTGAAATTTTGGTTTGTATCAATAAATAGGGAGATTATTTGCTTATCAAAGGCCTGTATAGCCTTTTGGTGGGCGGGATGTTGAGTTTATAGATTTCAATGTGAGACGATTTTGCATGTGTGTGTTCCCTTTATATTAATAACAAAACTGTTTGTACGAGTTAGTAGAAATAAATCCTTTGCCGCATCACCACGTCTTTTTCATTCATAACTTCCTGCAGACCAAAGTGGACTTTAACTATCAAAACAGTATCTATTGACAAATACTCCTTATATCTCCCTGTACCTTATTCAAAATGTCAATATTTATCTGGTTTATAGTATCATTTGTAGGTGCAAGGATTGCTCTCGCACATAGCCACTGATCACAATTTAAATTTACTTGTAAGTCTGGGTAAACTTTAGCGATGAGTTCCACACTGTTTTCAACCAAATTACAGAATTCCCCCGTCAGTAAAATACAACCTTCAGCATCCGAGTCCAAACGTCCATCGCCAATTTTTAACATTGTCTCAGCATAATGTCCCGAATCTGCGTCATTATAAAGGTGCACTCTCATATTCGTTGCTAAGCTGATTTTTTTTTACTTTTGTCCATAAGCTTGATGACTTGAGACAGGCTTTGATTTCATCTGCAGGTGTGCCTCTCTAGATCACCGGTAGAGTTTGTCGGAAGTCACCAGTCAGTAAAACTACCATGCCTCCCATAATATCAGTACTGTCTCGCACGTCCTGCAGAGTTCGGTTTAACGCCTCTATAGCTTTTTTTGGGACATCGTACTTTCGTCCCAGACTAAAAGTTTACACTGTCGTAGCATCATACCTCGAGAGCTATTTTTGCTGAAATTGCAGATTGGTGACTCTTCCTGTGCAAGATATAATGGCAGTTTTAGGACGGAATGTGCAGTGCGACCGCCGTTCAGTAGTGTAGCGGCTATACCGGAGGAAGCCACGGCAACAGCAATTTTCTCGTCTTTTCTTATGATCGCCAATAATAAGTTTAACAAAAACGTTTTTCCGGTTCCTCCAGGGGCGTCGAGAAAAAAGAGTGCACCATTCCCAGACTCAACTTGACGTAACACCTGTTGAAAGACGTGACTTTGTTCTGGAAGCAACCGAGGAACTAATTCGGTCACTTGCTGTTGCAACGCTGTGAAGTCGTAGTTTAATTCTCGAGCAATTTCATCGTTTAAGTCACTTTCACCTGATTGTCGAGGGCCAACCATGCCAAAATCATGCAACTTCTTCCCCGTCATTGTCATAACTTTGTTTTCAATCTTTGTCAGCGCTTCGTTGTATTATTATGTGATCATTAAAAGACATATCTGCATGTACTTGCTGTAATCGCCGCAATATATCTTCGTCCATGTACTCTTTGTACTTATCCCATCCAGTGTTTGCGGATTGGAAAGGCCGCAAGACGATATGAGGGTTGCGTAAAGTTCTCTGATTTTGTCTGGTGATCGGCACTGAACGGCTTCCTCCATAGTTTCGTTCCAGTGATTATCGTTCTCTAAGATACGTAGAGATTCACATGCTTCTCTGTAAGTTCTACACTCCTGACCGTTAACAATTTTAAGCTCCGTAAAGGTAGTTGGACCTCGAACATGATGCAATAACATGCGCTGACAAAAGCATTCAAAGTTAGTTACATGCACGGTATATAAACGACCAAGAGCGTCCGATGATTTAACCCTAGGCCAATCTTCAACAGGCGTACCTTGAAGGCGGCGTTTCCACTCGCTTCTTGATGTGTTCTATGTATAATAACGGGGGACTTCAGAATACAATAATGTTTTTGCGAAAGCATCTGTCTGACAAAGCTCGAAAAAGGTGGTTAGGTGGTTTTAGGTGGTGATGAAATCCTTTCCTGGAAATTACGTTCATTAAAGAAAACACGCTGTCCATTTTCTAAATGTACGGCAAGGTGAGTAACAGTCGGATGTCTTTCGTGTAAGGGTAAACTAAGAAGTCGCCACGTTGCCTCATTACTACTGACATATCGTCCTGCCTGATAGGTTTGTACTTCATTAAGTGACTGCACTACACCATCATCACGTAGATTGAAAATCGCCTGATCATTTCCGTATTAATATATTTACAAATATATTTAATGGCACGAACAGAGTTGCAAGCTTCTACATGAATGTGGGCATTAAATATTTTACATAGAATAGGTGAATATGGCACGACCCAGCTATTATCAAGACTTTCAACCGCCCCAACACCGCGGGTCTGAATCGTTACCCTTCCACCATCTTCGGGTGCTCTTCGTCTGTATAAAGGGTAACCTTTGTTATTATGCACTGTTTCCTTCAGCAGCTTTCGGGGGTATTTTTTTGTACATTTCCCACTTTTCATGCAAGGCGATGCTGGATTACGTGCTCCACAGGGGCCATGAACCATGTTTCTGGTTATGGTTTCGTGCAAATCCCTATCTTGTTCTGGATCCAGAATCTCGGCGCTTATAATGTTGGGACGCAGCTTTATTTTAACCAAATAAGTATGTGCACATGTGGAAGGCCTCGTTTTTGCCATTCAATGGAATACATGTGGCACTGGACGTTTCCAAACACTTTTCCCTTTGAAATAACATTCATTAGTTTTTGGACCTTTAAACGAAACACGCGGGCAACTAAGTCATGTCGGTCAGTAGTTCTTTGCCCAGGCATACCTATGTTTTGCACGTCATGTGCCTGTGGCAAATAAATATTTTTTCTTTCTTTCTTCTTTCTTTCTTTCTTTCATAAGCTCTTCTGTTATTTCCTTCCATGAGGGATTGCAGGTGAAAGTCACGAATAGGTCTGGCCTGCCGTAAGTGCGTACATAGGTGAAAGCGTCTTGTGTATATTCATGCAGATAGCGGGGGCTGTTAATAAAAGTTGAGGGAAGGATAACAATTCGGCCTAAATCGTTGGGGTTTATATTACTATCTGTGCTAATCGCATGTTGCAGATGAATATAATTTTCAGCTCGTAGTTTTTTCTGGTTTAATGAAATGTAACGAAGACGTTCGCTCTCAACTTTGACGTACAGTCAAAGGTCAAAATTCCACTTCCACCGCAATGCACATTATCGTTTGCGCTATACGAGCTGCGGCGCCTATACACACATACGCATATTTATCCGTGTGAGTGATGTTCCAACGCTAACAAATTAACATGTCGTGTAGCATCGCTACGAGTAATAATATAGATGTGGTCAATGTTAGACAAGGATGACAATATCAGTAACTTCTTTTTATCACCGTCTGATTATTTTTTTCATAGTAATGCAAAATTTTGACAAGTTTGCGTAAGTTAACATTAGCTAGATCGGTAACGAGGCTAGTGTGATTGGGATAGATGTGAGTTCGAATCCAAGATGGACCGGTTTTTTATTTTTTATTTAATTATGTTTAATAATTTATTTTTGTAAGTTATTTTGAACAAATAGATATTATAATAAATATATTATAAAGGTAATTTATTATTACAATAATGATAATAAATGAAACAAACAAGTAATATTATTTTTTTTTTTATAAAAGAAGTCCTTTAAACTTACTTATGTTATTATTGTAGTATAGAATGTTAAAAAACATATTTAAGGTTACATAATATAGATATTATGAAAATTCTGACATCATTGAAACAAAGTGAACTTATCACTTTGTTTCAAATCTACCCTCATATTTTAATAACGACGCTAAGATTGAAAATTATTGTAAAACCAAAGAATCTTCGTTTAGTTGTGGAATATATTTTAACATTATCAAAATCAAAATCAAAATCAAATCATTTATTTCAAGTAGGCCAGTTGCAGGCACTTTTGAACTGTCGAAACAAAGATGAAAATTAAATGTAGCTACAGTCCCAGTCACAAGACATAAAAACTGTGAAAGTACTGTAGTTGCCCGTTCCCTAGCGTAGATCTCTATGGAGAAGAACGGGCAAGAAACTCCATGGACACTCTTTTAAATCATAAAATTGTTACAAAATCTTGGTTACATCATTCGTGTTGAGATGGTATATTATGTGAGAACAATGTAGCAAGATGTGCACGTTAAAAGTGTCCATAGTAAAAACAAAAATATACAATTAAAAAATAACATTAAAATAAGCCACGGCAACTAAGAGATGACCAGTCACAACTGACAGCGCCCGTTCACGAACATGACGCATGGATCAGCACCATTTAACTCAACCATTTTGTAGGGAACCAAATGATCGGACACACGCGCCACCATCATCGAGACATTAGAGTGAGCATGACATACTCTCAACTGCCTGGGCACATTCAAGTCAAGAAAAGACGTAGGATTCCAGTGAATGATAGCTTTACATAGTACTCACACAATATGGGCTATGCGATTATATAATACTAGAGATTGAATCTATACAATGCAAAGATAGTTGTACAATCTTCAGCAGCTCCAACAATTATATGTAATGCTATCTAATTTATGCGCCCCTGTCCATGTGGAGCAGGACCAGCATTGAGCCACGCATTTTTATCAGCGATATAATCGTTCAATTTGTAATATGCTCGCTTACAAAGTGTGCGTTTAATACATGTTTTAAATTTTGTTTCATTTAGTTCAAGAATGCTTTGTGGAATTTTATTATAGCATCTCAAACAGTACCCCATGAAAGATGAGTCTACTTTAGCGAGTCTGAAGCCTGGCTGAACTAGTTGGTCCCTATTTCTAGTACTGTAATTATGTCTGTCACCTCTTTTACCAAAAAGATGCAGATTTTTTCTGACGTACATTATGTTTTCGTAGATATACTGACAATGTACCGTCATGATGCCAATATCTTTAAACAGTTCCCTTAGAGAATCGCGCCTACGAAGATTATATATGGCTCTGATGGCTCTTTTTTGCAGAATAAATATAGGCTCAATATCTGCAGCCCGTCCCCATAGCAAAATGCCATAAGACATTATACTATGAAAGTAACTAAAATACACCAGTCTAGCGGTATCTACATCAGTAAATTGACGGATTTTTCTAATAGCGTATGCTGCTGAACTTAGCCGCCCCGCAAAGGATGTTAAATGTGAACCCCATTGTAGCCTTGAATCAAGCGTAATCCCCAGGAAAACCGCTTTATCTACGAATTCAAGTTTCTCTTTATTCAATATTATTTCACAATCACTACTCTTAACATTGGGTAAAGCAAATCTTATGCATTTAGTTTTTTTTTCATTTAATACCAAATTGTTTGCTGTGAACCAATTATGGACCTGAAGTAGGGCATTATTCAGGTCATCTAGATTTTGGGCCCGTCTATTTATCTTAAAAATTAGGGAAGTGTCATCAGCAAACAACACCATATTTTGAGGTTGTTTTATCAATAAATAGGGTAGATCATTTATATACACGAGAAAGAGGAAAGGACCCAATATTGAACCTTGCGGAACCCCCATTTTTACTTTTAAACCCTTTGAATTAACACCATTTATTTGAACAAGTTGTTGTCTATCACTCAAATATGATTTCACCAAACTAAGTGCAAGTTGACCTAGTCCGTAATGCTCAAGTTTCAAAAGTAATGTGTCGTGATTTACGCAATCAAATGCTTTGGAAAGGTCACAAAATATTCCTATGGCGTCTTGAGACTCTTCCCACGCAGTAAATATGTGCTTTAATAAGGTAACACCGGCGTCAGTCGTACAACGTCCCTTGGTGAAACCATACTGTTGATCGTGTAAAATTTTGTTGGTGTTAAAATGATTGAGCATTTGATTAAGCATTACTTTTTCAAACACCTTGCTAAAAACTGGCAACACGGATACAGGTCTATAATTATTAGTATCTTTACTGTCCCCGGATTTGAAAAGAGGTATCACTTTACTGTATTTCATCAGATCAGGGAAAACTCCTTGGTCTACACACAAATTAAAAATTAAAGCTAAGTATAGGGCTATAGTCTCAAGTATGGATGTACACACTTTGATAGACATTCCCCATAGATCTTCGGTTAGTTTGATTTTTATTTGCCGGAAAGCTTTAATAACTATCATTGGGTTTATGTGTTTAAATTTAAATTCAGCCGTGCAGCCAGATACATTCGCCTTTAATAATCCAATTGAGACTTCAGGTGAGGAATTAAGAGCCTCCGTAGTTTTTAATGGTATATCGGTAAAGAAATTTACAAATTCTTGAGCTACTTCCAGATTAGAGCTTTTAGGACCACATGCTGAATCTAACGTGTATCTAGTGTTACGTATTTTCTTCCTGTTAGTTTCATTATTTATGACTTTCCAAACTGTCTTTATTTTGTTTTCTGCTGTTTTGATCTTGTTGCTAATGTGCAGGGCTTTAGCAACCTTGCATGTATTTCTAAAAATTTTTGAATACTTAGCAACATACTTGTTAAAAGTTTCAGTGTTTATAAAAGGCTTAAGACCATATAGCTCAAATAGTCTTTCCCTACTTTTTCTGATACCTCTAGTTGCCCAATCACTAAATATAAATTTGGGGCAAATACTTTTTGTCTTCTGTTCAAAAGTTTTGTTGAATTCCGTGTGAACTATTGAAAAGAAACGATCATACAATTGATTTACATTAATATCGTCATGGCTCATAACATCTAACTTGTTCTGTAGGGAAATATTATATCTATTTAATTTGCTAGAAGTTATAGGTCTAAATTTAATCTGGACTTTTTGCAATGGTGTATTACACCTAAAAGTTACAGTTTGTCCGCTATGGTCAGACGGCAGACAATTTAATATGGCTTTATCTAAGTAATCACAATCGCAGAAAACATTATCTATACAAGTAGCAGAAGATGGAGTGACTCTAGTAGGTTCTATAAAAGTGTTGGTCAAGTCAAATGACTTAAAAAGATTTAATAACCGACTGCTATTTGAACTTTCTTCTAAAATATTGATATTGAAATCACCACAAATAATTGTAGATTTATTACTGGCTGTAAGTTTTGCCAGGACATCGTCCATTATTGATTCAAATAAGGAAAAGTTTTGATAGTTTGGGGGTCTGTACACACATACAATTACATGCTTATCTAGCTCAACACAGGACAGTTCGACGCAATGTTCAACCGAGAGACCTACTATGTCATTACGTTGCTTAAATTTAAAACAATTTTTTATTAATATTAGGGAACCTCCACGTTAGGTAGTCAGAGGCCCAAAAAGTCTGACAACCAGTCTTACCAAGGGGTATCGTATTACCCGGTACTAACTGGGTTGTGGAGGTCAGATAGGCAGTCGCTCCATGTAAAATACTGGTATTCAGCTGCATCCGGTAAAACTGGAAGCCGACCCCAACACAGTTGGGAAAAGGCTAGGCAGATGATGATGATGATTAGGGAACCTCCACGAAGCATAGTTTTACGGTTAAAGCAGCTACCCACCATATAGTTTTCATAATTAATAAGCATTTGGTAATCCTTTAGCCAATGTTCAGTAAAACAAATAATGTCAAACTTACTATTTTCTAAAAACAATTCAATTTCTAATAATTTCGAAGAAATGCCTTGGATATTTTGGTGGAATAATTTTAAGGTGTTCTGCTGAGGCCCTTTTTTACTAACTAACTGAGTGCAAGAAGATACCTTGCTGTTGGAAGGATTAACAATATTGTTAATGGTACCTTCTGTTGTCTCACTTCCTAGACTCCCGTGCCATCCTCAGACAACAAGACCCTATCACTAATAAAGCCTAATTGAGAATTTTCCACGGTGACGCATGGATCCTCCTCAGAATGTTTGTAAACATCTATAGCACTAATGCTATCTTCATTTAAAGTCACCTGTATATTAGTATTATTACTAATAGTCGCAGTGTTAATAATATAACTAAACTTAGACATACTAATTATGTCTGTGTGAATATTATAAGCTAATAGCCGAGCTGTTTTGTGTCTACAACTAATAGGTAGATACACTTTACCCCGAGTCGATCTAAGTTTATCAACAAAAGTGTTGATATCAAGATATACAAGTTTGTCACTATAATGACCTGCTAAGAAATATAAATGTTTATTTAACATGTGAATATAATTGTTTTTCCTGGTACTTAGACTTTCAAAAAATGGAAAAGAACACAATATTATTTTACTACACTTTAACTTCAACAACTCTGAAACACAGTCAGTAATGTCTTCCTTTTTAATCTTTGAACTATTACCAACACATATACTAATGGTGGTATTATGGTCACAAACAGTCTTTGTTACCGATGCCATAATCTGTTTGTAGGTTGACCCTGGCATACAATTGTTTTGGGTACAGTAACACAGGTTATTACTGATTAATTTACCTAGCCCCCTACCTATACTGTCAGAGAACATAACTGAATGAACACAATCCTGACTACTAGGAGAAACAAAATTACCAGTCTCAGGCAGACTATCAAACAACTCAGGCTGTACCACGTGTAAATAATCTAGTGTTAAATTAGTTGAGTGTTGGTTCAATATGCTGTCCTGAGACAAATTCTCAACCTGGTATGGGTCCTCCATTACCTTAGGCTGGATAGTATCATGGTTGGTAACTGTCTGGCAACTACATTGACCCAATACCAACTCATTTGCTGCAGAAATATGTTCCCTAATTTGGTTCTGTGAAATCTTATACCTACTAGAAAGGGAACTTAGTGAGTCCTGAAGTACCTGTATTTCAGACTGCAAATGCTGAGTATCAATTTCATAAATTTTTATACTGTCCTCTAATTTAATTTGGTAATTATTTAACTTATTAACTAAATCAACACGCTCTTTCCTCAGTGGAATATGTTTGGAAAAGAGTTTGTGTTGTTTCCTATATTGATAACATTTTTTAATTATTCTATTCAGTTTTGCATATTTTTTAATTTTCTTATTGCTAACTGTATAGTTCTGTTTTAGTAAGGAATCTTCAGTCAGATCAATGGTTATTAAGGAAGGGGGGTTACAATTACTATTTAATAATTCATTATATAAAAGGCTTGTTTCTGAAACCTGATTACATGCTTTTTCTTTCTGTAACTTTATTATACAACTATTGGCATGAATTAACTCATCTTCTAGGTCCCTAATTTTATATAAAGCCTCCTCATATAAGTTACTACAATTATGGAAACCATCCGTCACCACCTTCAGTTGATCCCGTTCATCAACAACGTCCAAGTATTGCTGATGTAGGTCTACTAGCTCCCGTTTTAAGCTGGAGTTTTTGCTATTAACTTTATCGACTTCCACCTCACTCTCTTCTCTCTCATGTAACAGTTCTTGGACTTGGAGGTTGGATTCTTCGAGTTCTTGGAGGGCCGTTCTCAATTTTAGCTCCATATCCTGTGCAGTAGCCTTACGGGTCATCACAGGCATGGTATCAGGATTGGTTACTGAAAATTAGAAGTAAAGAAACGGTGTGAACTAATAGAATAGACAAATAAAGGGAAGTTAGCGTTGAAAGGGAAAGCAAAAAGTTTAAGTTATGAAATGAAATGAGGTAGGCTGCTATATTAGTTTTAAAAGATTATTCAATTCAATGTAACTAATTGAATAAATATTCAGTTTCAATGGTTCTATTGTCTTAGGGATTTACTTTTTCTTAGGTGGGTATGTTGCTTATAAGAAAAAAAAATAAAAATTATAAGATATTAATGCAAGACAATAATGCACAATAAATTATCTTAAACGATATATCTAATCATTTGTATTGAAAAGATTGATTCGAATAAACAGAGTTATGGAATTACTCAGTTTTGTTGTTCAAGACCGGTTGTCAACAAAGAGATTTAGAACCAGTACAGGGTAATAAATTAGCGAATTACTAGAAATGGGCATGGATGTGATATAGAGCTAAAGAGACGTTTGTGCTGTTATTAAATAAAAAGTAAACAATACTTCCCCGAAATATCCGTTTATCTCCGTAGTTAGGGCGTCAGCTGTTTCTTTTTTTTTTTAGGTTACCGGTACCGTTGTAGTGCCGAAAACTTAATTAATTATCAGGATAACAATTTTCCTGAGTATTTATGCATTTATGATACGTTTACACAAACAATTTCACCTTAATCTATCTTATTTACTAATTTTATTTAATTCTAAATACGGAACAAAAAATTTAAAAGTCACTCGGGCAGTGTTGCCACTTCTTCACTTATCCAAGACCAAGATATTTTGAGATTTAAGATATTTTGTTAACAACTCGGCATTTATATTTCACATGTAATACTTAAAAAATGTTTTTCATGTTTGATGTGAGACGAACCCGAACACTCTCGCCAAGCGAGGCGCAGTGCTAACCAATTTGGCCACCGTATCACTTACACAACTCATTGAAATTTGTAATAACAATCATAAGCGGGCAACAAGTTGCTAATGTGTAAGTGTTGTCAAACGTTCTTATAGAAGAAGGTCATAAGTACAACTAATATTGCTTTGCCATTGTGTTGCAAAATTGGCAGTCGACTTCTGACTGTTATAGTACATATCTACTAAAAATTTGTGGAACAGCTGCCTTGACCGTAGAAGAAGGTTAAAATCATTTTCTCGGTTCATCATGTGGTAGGCGTAAAAATCCATACAGGAAACTTTCTTATTGGGAACTGGCTGTTTTGTAGTGGGATTAATGAGTGGTATATCAAAATAGTATCACGACTGTCCCTTGCTAAAAATTAATGGGTACTGCAAAGCATCGTAGAACTTATGAGTATCAGCTACGCGTGTCAATGTATTATCATGTGTTCGTAACACTATGTCTCGTGAAGAGAACTGGTCGCCACTCAATACGACAGCAACTTCATTAATTGTCGGTGCATTAAAAAGCCTCTCATGTTCGCCACGCGGAGTTCGATCAGCATGGATAACGACCTTATAATCTTCTTGAGGCCAGTTTTCTATTGCGGTTTTAAAGGTATTTATCAATATAATTTGGTTATGTAACATTCTTTTAATTTTTAATACCGTATCTCTGTCAAGTCCTTGAATGTATTGGCAGCGACGGTTTACTTCATTTTCTTCATCACCCATAAAGTAAACTTGCAAAAATGTATGCTGTTCGTTCTCTGTTGGAAAAAGTGAACCAATCCGATGATATATCTGACCTTGTACGGTAAAAGTTGGCGAAAACCCGGGCATTCTTACTTCTCCATCTACTCCAAAAGATGTGATTTGAAAGCATGAGTTGTACTTTCTGATTATATTTAAAAAGCGCCGTGATTCATCAGCATCGTATGAGTATAGAGTTTTCAGAGGTTCATCTGGTTCACCAAGTAAAGGTAGGGAAACTTTGCCATTGGAACAACACAACCCTGCAGTCTCGTCTTTCTATTTTAAAGCATCACAAAACTGACATTTTTTGTTCATTAAACCAACAACAACTAAACTATGATTTTTGTAATCTATTAAAGGATTGTATTCAAAATCAAAAAATTCAAAGAATTATTAAATACAGACCAACTATGACGCATAAAAATGCGTCGGCGTTCGGTTTGCATTTCTGCAAGAGCGGTCCTTCTCGCCTGCGACTGTGCTGGAGTTTCTGTCGCTCTAATGACTGCTTGCCGCTAGGCTTGTTCTCTGAGACGGAACTGTGTTTGAACAGGCGTCTCAGTTACTCTTAGAGCTCTCTGACTTTTGGCTTGTTCTCCCAAACGCAATTGCGTTTGCATGGGCGTGTCAGACGCTCTCAGAGAAGCTTGACGGGTGGCTTGGCTCTCCAGTCTTTCCTGGGTTTGAAAAGATGTCTCATCAGCTCTCAAAGCTGCTTGTAGTTCTTGCCTTCTTAATTTGGCATGAACGGAGGATTCTTGGTATCGAGCAATTTTCGCTGCTCGGGCTCGTGATGAGTTCCTACTTAGGTTGGAACTACGTTTGCGAGTCATTTTTTTATAAAAAAAAATAACAAAGAAACTTAACCTAATAAAAACACAAAGGAACCTAACCTACCAAAAACAAAACCTAACCTAATGAAAACTGTTAAACTAACTAATCTAACCGAAAAATAATAAAAGACAATTTTTATTTACATACCAATCTTATCATAATTAAGGATCGAGTCCAGATTTTAACAATCAATCCTAGCCTAGCGAATAATATTTTAAGAAACAGGAACAACAATTCTACGACTACTTAACTGACGACAATTTTAACACCAAAACTAACGACGATTTCCAACAAAAAATCTTCGAAGAATCTTCCACAGAAAATCTTAACACCGCGATTTAGAAAACGGCGTCATCAGTACAACGCCATTATATTAAACTAATTGTGAAACCGTTGAAATTATGCTACTAAAACGCCATATTGACACTCGACTCACAAAATGTATTATAAATTGTAAAGTGAGTCTGTTTAATTATTTTATCTCTCGGGAACAGTACTTTTTTCCTGGATGGAATGCTTTTTTTTCTGTATCCCTTACAACGTATATGCAAAATGTCATGATGATCGGTTCAGCGGTTTAGGGCCTGTATCAAGCAAAGCAAATTACTTTCGCATCTATAATAATAATTATAGATAACAGGATAAAAAACGGGTATATCGACTCTCTAAGTCTGGACTCACGAAATGGGGTACAAAAGGTACTTCAATTTAAAAAAATAACTCAGAACACACCACTAAAGCTTCGATGATTCGTAAGACACGTGGCGCCACCTATTATCAAAAGCACGTTATTGCTGTTTTCCTCGGGAACAGTACCTTTTTTCGGGATGAAAGGTACCCTATGTCCGTTACAGTACACCTGAAAATATATATGCAAAATTTCAGGATGATCGGTTCAGTGGGTTAGGCGAGAAGAGGTAACAAACAAACAAACTTACTTTCGCATTTATAATCTTAGTATGGAAGTATTTAAATTTACTTCATTCAAATTTAAATTTACTTCATTCATATTTAATTTGTTTTTCTTGAATTTTTTACTTTTGAAAATTTGTGAATGAAAAATGTATCTTCAGTATGGGTGTCTTGCCTGAATTAAATGAATTTTATTTTATTTTATTTATTTATTTATTACATACCGGGTTGCCTCCGTGCGTCCGAAAGCACGCTAAGCTGTTGGTTCCGGCTGTCATTTGTAGATCTTTGACAGTCGTTACAGGGAGTCAATAGCCCGAAGACCTGACAACCAGTCTTACCAGAGTATCGTATTACCCAGTACTAACTGGGTTCTAGAGGTCACATAGGCAGTAGTTCCATGTAAAATACTGGTATTCAGCTGCATTCGGTTAGACTGGAAGTCGACCCCCACATAGTCGGGAAAAGGCTAGGCAGGTGATGATTACATCATGATTGCCTGTGATCACCAAAGGGTGAGGACCACCTACATTTTGCTAGTAATAATAAAATAAATTTAATAAGTTGAATAACAATTTATTATCAAAAGTGATTTCCGTATGAATTCGGTCACATAAAATTAACATACTTAACTATGTAAATAGTGTTCATGTTGGTGACGTCATAATAAAAACCGCACACATTATTAGCTCGGTTCACATTGATGTACTATCGAGGACACTCCCACCTGACCACCACTAAGCTTATTTTTGCTTGCACTCGCAACATAGAAACGCTCTCTAGCCCCACCCCGTTGACTTTGTATAGAAATAATGAATGAAAAGATACCGTATCGGACGAGCGCACGGACGACGCACGCCAAACGAGAAATATTGTTATTTTGCGCGCCAAAGTTAAGGCTTTCCTAATAGGCCCAAACTTTAAGGGGGTGTGGCTCGGCGCCTTCGCATGTTTTAAGCGCAAAAAATTTAAAATGGTCAGGCGGAAAAGACCCCGAACTATCGGGGTCTTTTCCGCCTGAGCATTTTAATTTTTTTTTGTGTTTTTTACCAATGTAGTAATGCATGGAAAATGTGTGGAATTGTGTTATTATGGAAATGATTGTGCAATTTAAGTAAGTTCTCGTACGATGATTTGAGATAATAACATGAGCAAGTGCACTTTTCTTTAATTTTGATTTAACATTTACCTGTTGAGTTATTTTCGACTTTAATAAATCCTGCTTTCAACAAGTAAATTTAAAAGCTTTATTCCACGACGAGGAAGAGATTACAGCTTTTAGTTACATACGAGGTTTCTGTTGAATATATCTTGGTATTATAATAGTCCAAAATGACGCTTATTGTTAGCCTCACAATAACTTAAGCTCTAAAAGGATTTTCTGAGATAAAAATGTTCCTTGAGTGGCTACTATTTACATCCACAAAGACCTTTTTTAGAAAAAAAGCCCTTTCCTTAGAAATAGGTAATATATTCGGTTACAACATTTCCCTGAGGATACGACCGCAAAACGAATTTATATTTTTAGCCGCTGGCCTTTAAAGGTTGGTTCATATTTATAAAACATATAGAAAAACGTTTTACACAAGTTAGCACTAGTTAGCTTTACTCTTAAGTCGTGACATAACCCACGTCTAATCCTAATGGAATATAATATAAACAATTATATTTATAATTAGCTCATTATTTGTGTAGTGTGGCACTAGATGGCGCTGTGTGTAATATCCAGTGATATTTAGTTATTTATTTAGTTTAAAGGGTGTGTAATATGTGCATAGTGCACATATTACACACCCTTTAACCTACAGATTCAGTATTCAAAGCCAAAATATGACATGCTCTCGAATTGTGAAAATATGGAGAGACAGCATCAATTGATAGTGTCCGGTCGATCAGTCAGCTGGACCAACTGCAGTTGATAGGAAACACAAACATTCAGGACATAAATATCGTGTCAAAATGTTCCTGTCACATCACTAAATTTTTAATAAGATTAAATATCCACATTCGAACATAAATTTGACTTAAACATAATTACTGAAACTAAGATACCTACA
This sequence comes from Xestia xanthographa, assembly GCA_905147715.2. Lineage (NCBI taxonomy): Eukaryota > Metazoa > Arthropoda > Insecta > Lepidoptera > Noctuidae > Xestia > Xestia xanthographa. Next base: position 21,762,267 of record LR990652.1, read on the forward strand.
AACTGTATCGGTAAAGCGCACATTCAGCTTACATTATTACGAATCACTCACACTTGTGTGTTGTTCATAATTTAATGCAAATAGAAGCTCCGTGAGCCTCGTGACTACTTTCGTAAAACAACACAATTTACGGGAACAGTGATAGTAGCACATTGTTTGTGTGTGTAGCACATTCGATTATTCAATCTGCCTTTATTGCTTATATTGGGCCCCGAAGATATAGGGTGTGCCTAGTTTGGGGCCCACGGTTACTTCTACTTTTGTATTCTTATAATTTTGCTCATTGTATTTTATTTTACTAAGTTACTTAAATAGTGTGTGGCAATAAATTTAATTTAATTTTCAATTCTATCTTTCTATAGCTACAATGAGCGATCAAGGTTTGTAAATTTAGAACAGTCCTATCCTTGAGGAAGATATCAACTTTGATAATCACGAGACAGCGGAAGAGTCAAAAACCAAATTGAAACTTTACAGTCTGTACTCTGTTAACAATTAAAGTCTTACCTGAATAGTCTGTAGGTACTGAGCCTTAAGCCAACTTGATGCAAAGCTCACATCACAAACCGCAAGGCGTCCACGGCTGGCAGGCAATATATCTAGTAAGGTAACCGTTACTAACTACGTATCATGTTTGAATATCAGAAGCCTCGGTAATTCATAGCGGAACTTTTAAGTACATTAACCGCCTAATCATATTACAGTTTAGAAAATGGATGAATTCCCAATTATTGCGCCTACTTTTGATCAACACGCCGCGCCGGTAGTAACTCGATAAATTAACTACTCATGATGATGCTTTTGTGTGGTGCGTAAAACCAAATTGTGGTTTATTTAACTAATATTTCAACGTAGTTGTTAATTTAATTTAAGTGTAAGTGGCATTGAGTGCCTCATTTATATTGGATGCCAATACGCATAAATTCCCTTTAAAGTATGTGGTAAAAGCATTTTACAAACTTGAGTTATTTCATTTGAAGATAATGTTAAAATTACTTGTTTGTGTCAGGATTTTCCAATTCAAGATAACTATAGATTAATACTGTTGGCAATCCCTTCGATTAAATCAATCCATTTACTATGCAAAAGAAGCTCATTTTCATCGATTTGTATGCAATCGGATTATCGGATACGACGTGCTACGAACCGCTACGCCACGTCTTGCTACTACGAGCTACGAACCGCTACGCCGTCTCTTGCTACGAAATACTACGAACAACTATAACCTCGGTTGCCACAATTACGGTACTAAATTCTAAAGTGCACGCATCCATAGTAGTTTGAAATACTTTAGCTAACCTGTTTTTTTTCATAAACTTATTTAAATGTGAGCATTTAAATATAACTTCACTCACAATCCTACAAGCCTCTCCTATAATAAAAGCTAAACATAGCCGATCAATATTAATAATAAATAGAAAATATTATGTATTACATTTTAATGCGTGGATTTGAAGTCTTGAGGTAACATTACAAAATACTAGCAAATTCGATAAACAGGGCCATCTCAAAGTTCAGACTTAATATCAAAATCATGTAACTGTATTTATAGAAGTCAAACTTAGAACACTTGATTTATTGAATTATTTTGCATTTATCTTGTAGATAATTATAAAAACCCTCAAATACAGAGCACTTAGGAAATTAATTCTTCTAATCTTCTTTGCTAAGCATAACTCGTTCACACTTACTCCTCTATAACCCAATTTCATGCGGCAGTGTGAGTACCGCGCGACGTGACAACTACCCTCGTCATAAAAGCCACAACCGCGCTTTATTTATGGTATAATTGACCGGACAGCAGCCATTGTGCGATTAACAGATTGAATAGTGGAAATATATGAGGTTTCGTTCACGTGATTATTGAGATTAGATTACTGGGTAGAAGGACGAGGAAATAGGTGTGCGCACTCTTATTGTGCGTATTCTTTGAACATCTGAAAGCGTAAACATTAATAATAATAATTCTGTAAGTTAGCGCAGGAACTTATTAATTAATTTCCTAACTAAAAAAATACTCAACCTTGTCTGTTCTAGATTTATGTAACTTATTCGCTTTTTTTTATTTATTATAGAAAAATAAAATAGGAAAAAAGTCCTCCGTTTACTCTGATTACATTTCACTACTTTTCAGTTTAATCTTGAGATAGTAATTAGAATCCAGATCCCACAGCCAACACTGAATACTACTCCCAAATGAGAAAGTAAAGCGGTTCCTTTTATTCCACTAATTAGAAGATAATTATTATTTCAGCAATACTCTGCGCAATATCTTGTTATAACTTTATTGCAGGTAGAATGGGAAATGATACTCATTTCTAAACTAAGGCAAAGCAGCTGTCAAGGTAAATTATAGATTTTCAAAGCCTAGCCCAATTAATATCAATTAACTAATTCACTAATGTTTCCCTCTAAGTAATTGTTGAGAAGTTCAACTGAAAGTAAGTTAATTAATAGGCACGAGTCATCGCAACTTAATGTTTCTTGTAAATTTAGTTTTTGTATCTACAGACGACAAAATGGTCATGACTAAACAAGAAACAAGGAAATAAAGCCAAGTCAGAGGCCAATGGACGGCATAAAAACTCTGTCACCAGGTTAGGCACTAACCACACGATAAATAAGAAGGAAATAAAAATGATATAAACCGCAAATATTTATACCCGAGTAAAAATATACATTAAAGCCATTGCGTATTATATCTACGAGTACTAAAAGTACTAAAATATTGTTATCTTGATGTAAGTCTAGCGGGTTATTGCTCTAATTTATTAAGTCGGGCTGGATAACACTGTCAGCCCGTATAAGGCACAAGATATTTTATCCTAACTTAACATTACGGCTGTAATCCCCGAAGGTTTTGGCAGAGGAGTATATCGACGGTCCCTACGTACATAAAGACATGTCGAAAATGGCAATTTTTTTTTATTGCACAATCGGTCTTAGATTTTCCATATGCACATACTTGTATTTTTTTATATTTTTATATTTAGTATTTAACGTCATTTACAAATCGTATATGCGAACAAGTATTATATACTTACAACGAATAAGTGTCGTAGATGCGGATATCTATACGTATCGTTTCATACGGTTTCATATAGCAGTAGAATATCAGTGTAAAAGCGGTCATATCAGACATATCCGCTTATACTATGTTAAAGTCATTAAAATACCATTATTTCACAAATAATTATAATGTTACATGCTTCTTTAAAATATGATTTCCTAAATAATTATTACGAAGATAACAAACTTTTTATTTTTCTTGAAGTATATGAAGTCATGTCCTACATGTTTGTATATACGTGTAACTTTTAAATTTATATATGGATTTATTTTCATTTACGTTTACTACAATGCATGTTTTATTTTTTTTGTTTTTCTTTTTCGGGATACGTGTATGTACAGAAAAAGATTTTTCAATGGATCTTGAGGATCGGCCTTTGGAAGTTTCTAACGACGAAAGACAAGTTGCCATGTGATGGAGAATACCATCGCCTTGATACGGTAGGGGAAATTTCGAGTGATGGAAGTGACCTTAGCATAACGTTGTGGTGTGAAACACCACAACCAATACCTGAAAATGATATTAATGAGGAATCTTTGGTTTCACCACCAATGCCAAGTCCTTGCATGACCTTTGGGGATACTGTAAATGAATGTAACTCATCATCATCATTCTCTTGCCCTTATCCCAATTCATTAATGAAATAAATGAATGTAACTATTTTAGCGAAAATTCTGTTTTCCTTTCTGATGAAAACATAAGATCAAGCCCATTAGGATCCAGCGAAATGCCTGGTTCACTGGTTCATCAACACCGCACCAACGAAAAAAAAAGTGCTACATATTTAAAACTGGATAAAAGGTACAAATTCAAAGAAAATTCCTTGGAATAAGATAAGAGAAGTAAAAGTGCAAAGGAATAATCCGGATATTACCTATTGAATTAAAGTACGATTTTTTTTTAAATAAATTATAGAAAACTAAACTGTGGCAATAATTTGAAACTGGCTAGAGGGAGAAAAACAAACTAATACAAGAGAAGGTGAACAATAATCCTAATCCTATCACTGAAGTGAAATATAGAGACTTGATTACGATGATTATCCCAAAAAAGTATCATACATTCTATAATAACCTTAAGCATAGTAAGGAAGAACAAAGTGACAAAGAAGTTTGTTAAATTTATTTATATTACCGTCTTTTTTTTCTATAAATTTTATTTTTTTATTTAACTATTGAGAAAACTTTAATAGTATTTGATGATGATTTAATATTACCTACTATAAAAGTTTTTTTTATTTAATAATTAGGTAGATAGATGAGACACATACTTTAAATAATGCTGTATACATTATTAAATATTACAAATTAGGTAGATAGATGAGTTACTTACTTCAATAATGCTGTGATGATTATTAAATATTACTAATTAGTTAGTTAAATAATTAAGCTGAGGCTCGTGCTTAAATAAAAAAAAAAAAAAAAACTTAGAAAACCGTGATGTTTAATGTTTCGTTCCTGCTTCAATGAGGCTACAAGTACCTATTGTTTAGATGCTAAAAAGATGATTAATTAACAATAAATAATTTTCAATTATAAACCTTTTTTAATTAATAAAACACAGTCCCGATAATTTTATATAAGGACATGTCTTCATTTACATTGCAAGAAATATAGTCCTACCCTGAATGAATGAAACCGCGTATAAAGCGATATGTCTTCATTGATGTATTTTTTATATCCATGGGTGGCGATTTTAGGATGTTTAACATATCCGTTTGAAAACAATAACATAATTCTACGTTTTCATAAAACATTTTATTTAAATTCTATTTTATAAACTGTTTTCTTCTTTCCTGCGTATAAAAAGGTATCTTAGACATGTCTGACATACTTTTATTTTAATATCAGCGTAAAAACAGTTATCTATCAGTTTTTCTAAGAAAATCTAAAAAAAGAAAATATGTTTATATACCATTTTATAGTTCTTAAAGCTAATAAAACATTATAGAAAAAAAATATTTATAATTGTACATAGAATTATTTCTAGAGCGCTTTGAACATAAAAAACGCTCTCCTGTAAACCTCGGTTTTTGACATGTCGTTATGTACGTAGGGACCGTCGATATAATAGAATACACACATTTCGCTAGTTATTTTTAAGTCCCATGTAATAGGGGGCTTGTGGCCGGTTTGTGCCCGGCACAAATCCTGCTTCTGTGGCTAGTACTGCGAAATTACTTTATGGAAAAACCGATAACTCTTCGCCTGACTCGGAAATCGGACCCAGGACTTTTTGCTCAGCAGTCGCACTTGCGAACACTCGACCAATGAAGTAGAAAGGTTATAGGATACTAAAACCGCGTTTCGTACACAGAAACCCTGTATTACCATGTAGCGTAGGTAGGTACTAGAATTAAACTCATGTCGTTATGTTGATGCTCTAATAAACTCTGAGTTTCGGTGAAAACCCTAAACATGTAAAATTACTTATTCTATAACGAAGAGCTTGTGTCTGTAAAGAACAAATCGTGACAAAACCAGTAAGAAAGGAAATAAAAAGGAGACATCACTATCACTATCACTACATATTATAAAACAAAGTCACCCGCCGCGTCTGTCCCTATGTATGCTTAGATCTTTAAAACTACGCAACGGATTTCGATGCGGTTTTTTAAATAAATAGAGTGATTAAAGAGGAAGATTTTAATATATAGTTTGCGGGCGGGCAAAGCCGCGAGCATCAGCTAGTGTTCTAATAACTCTGAGTTTCGGTGAAAAACCTAACTATGTAAAATAATTAATTCTATAACGAAGAGTTTATGTGTCTGCAAAGAATAAATCGTGACCAAACCAGTAAGAAAGAAAATAAAAAAGATACATATTATATAAACCACAAAGTACCCGAGTTACATTAAAGCTATTGCGTGTTATACTAAAGTACTAAAATAATGTTAACTGGATGTAGGTATATTCAGTTTAGTGCTGTAATTATTCAGGCGTCTGGTTAATATTTTCAGCTCATTTATGGTCTCAGGCCAAAATGTTACGAGGGTTTTATGATACTAGAACAGCGTTTAATACCCAAGGACGCTTTGTACCGAAGAAAGATTAAAGTGACCGTTGAGGTTTTCCCAAGTTTTCTTTAAAAGATGACTGTACATCAAACCACCTTGGGCAAAAATACACCCTTTATAAGAAAACTCACTTAACAAACCAAAAGAAACATTTACAGCTACCGACTGTGACATTAACTGCACCCTTTTCTTCCAAGTTAACTAAAACGCAGCGAGTATTAAAAGACAATAGCGCTATTTTGAAGAAGCCTTTTAGAAAAACGACTAAAGCAAGGCTAGCGCTCTATCGAGAATGTACAAAAACTTTGACTGCCAAATTCTTTAACAATTTTTTTTTTCTGAGAATGTAGGTCGAGTTCTGAACTTGCTTTGATTTGTTTATTATCCTCCACTCTGAAGCAGTACCTCATTATAAATGCTGTGTCTGGTGTAGTAATTAGTCTGTTTACAAAAATATATTTACAGAGTTAGTTGATAATCCTAAGTAAGAATGGTTGTCCGACTTTTTGCGCTACTGACTACCTGTAACGACTGTCACAGATCTACAAATGACAGCCGGGACCAACTGCTTAACGTGCTTTCCGAGGCATGGAAGACACTCGGTATGTAATGGGTGTTCACCCATCCACAGACTAACCTTGGCTAGCACTAGATTATGTGATTTAAAAGCTACGCTACAATCTCTTTTTCAAAGAATTTCAAAAGTCAAGTGAATTAGTTAACCATGTTCTCTACATTTCACTTATATTACTTGAAATACATTCGAATTTAACGAAAATGTTCCCATTTGAGACAACAGAATCATATGTGACTTTCAAAATATATAATAGAACAATAACAATATGAACAAAAAGCGTTGCATTGTGTAAACAAATGTCTGGGTAACTGGAACATTTCAGTCATCGTTCAGTCCGATGATTCCCAATGTCCAACCCGGCTTGCCCACCGTTACAGGCGTGACGTCACATGATGTATGACGTCATACAGATGTCAGCTCCACGCTGCGTGTTACGACCGTTTGGCTTTAAGACAAGAATTTTGTGATAAAACGTTTCAACGAAATTTAGTTTATCTGGAAAAGTTTGTAAATTATAGTCAACTGCAGACACAAACAAGGGAAATGAAAATGTTTTGAAGAAATTTCATTTATTTCCACAAGCATTCAAATATGTTCGGATTGTACACACGGCGACGCATTAAGCTATACATTTCCAGTATAACATGGCCTCGATTTGTATAGATTTCCCGTTGAATGAGAAATAAACATAAACTGGTTTTGACTGATCGCCAAGCGTACCCTTTCTCGCATAACCTATTTTTCTAGGTTTTTGTCTAAACTCGACAGTTTCACTCGTTTCATTCCTAAATATTATTATGATTTACTGCAAATAGTGTTTTTACGATGCAATTTATTTGATTTGTTTTTTATTTTGTGTCATTTATACAATGGCTGGTGGGCTCGGGGGATTACCTGTTTCGTTCTAATAAGAATTCCCGGTTCCTGTATTACTGTGGATCGTCTGATTGTTTCTAACGCAATTAATAAACTAAACAACTCCCTATCTTATCGTTGTTCTTGTAATTTTTTACTACATTGCCAGACGAATACAATTCATCTTGCGCCGCATTTATTTTCATCAAACGCAATAATGCAATACCTGAGCATATTCACCTGTCAAACATAATGCAGTGAACCAGATACATCATGCTGGGTAACAATCGTACTCCGCAGTATTGGGTCATCCATTACTTCCCATCTATTTTCATCATCCATTTTCCCCTGTTATCCTTCTGCCATTTAAACATTTATCAAGAATGCTGAATACCATTTACACGAACGAAATGATTAAGTATTCCCCTATTTCTATAACAGTGTAGTGACAATTTTTATTGATTTAATCAATCAATTTAGCAAGAGCACCTTCGTTGTTAAGCTGCCAAGTCTCAGCGCAAAACTTAAAATAAATTCACTATTTCTACATAAACCTCAAAGAAATTAAATTAATGCGTGAACAACAAACAGAAACTTCAGATATTATGTAATGGAGTGTATATTACAATCATTATCTGGTGTGTCATCACCAACCTTTCCACTCAGTCGACTCTCTCGAGGCGCCAGAGCAAACGTGAGCACACATATTTACAATGAATCCACCGGTGAAAGAGAATGTGGATACAATTTATTCTCCCAGGACATTTCCGTCCAATAGCGCAATAGAATTAGGTTCGAAATAAAATTTTAGAACAAATTTTGTACTAAAACACAGCTGCATATACATCTAGTAAATACGGGAACATCTGTTTGTTGAATTTCAAATAACCTATAACGTTTCATGTATTTAAACAGCAGCAATTTGAAAGGTATGCAGTGTAGTGTAGTGCGGAAAATTGACGAGATTGGTAAATACAGACCAGGTATCCTTCAGTAACACCATTAAAGAAATGTTTGCTGTTCAATATCTATTTTATATTTTTGTAGGTACACATTAAGATATTTTATGCAGGATAAAGAGATGCTGAAAGTTCAAAATTATCACATCCTGTCTTTAAAATCTTTTATCGGATAGCGGACAAAGAAGCCATTGACAAAGGTTCAGCGACGATATCGTTCCGTCATTATGGACATGTCCCCGGGAGGCCGCACTGTCCGGAATGGGCAATTAACATAAACCATCCTAAATGTTACAGTTAAGTGAGCAGTCGAGCGTTCACACCCTAGTGATTTAGTTGACGCATTGATCAAGTTTGATAGAGATCTGCAGTAAGGCTGCTTATGGCAGCACATGGTATGATCATTACGGTAAGCGTAATTTGCAAGCGATACTAAGTGAGGCACTACACCACTTTCGCATTAGGAAACATATCCTAACACTCAGATACTAAAACAAAATGGAGGAGGGTTCAACGACTTTGAAGGTCCATTGTTTTGAAAAACTTTGTCACCGGAGTCCCGAGCAATAAATACGATATTGCCAAAATTATACCATTATCGTTACGTGAGTGAAACAATCGTCATCAGAAATATATTAAAACGGTTCGAACAATAAACCCAACAGTCGTCGATTATTCCAGAATGTCCCAGATATTCTCATCGCAGCAAATTTACATCGCGGTCGTCGTGACAGATATTAAAGTAGTTGACGACACAGATAAAGAGGTTTAGCATCGAGGTTTCTGCGCCAAGTCGCAGCGTTGTAGTTTCAGAGATAAGGTTTATCGAAAACTCCACTTGAATATAACCGATTTCATTGCAACGCTTGATTTTATAGCATTTACTTGGGTTATTTCTACACTAGGCCGTTAAACTCCGACTAGTTTAACCAGGAACTCAGTCATACTCCATTCTGTTTCACGGTAGAGGTCTTATAAGAATGTTAATGGAGAGTAATCAGTCGATGAACTATTTAAAGTGGACGCCATTCAGTTATTTCAATCGAAATAAGACCAGCAAACTTAGTACCATTAGGTAAATGTTGAAAACCCCACAGAACTAAATGTTCAATCTTATCGAAATCAGAGTAAAACGTTTAGTTTAGATCCATAGGTACGTAGTATGTAAATTAATACTAACTGTTACTCTGACGATTTTTGAAAAACATTCATCAGTAGCGCGGCGGTGTAAAGCCTACCCTTTCAATAGCTGATGTCATCAGAGCAATCGATTGTTTAACTGTCCCGAAAGATTCCCATTGTTATATAGGCTTTTTGTGTTACAGTTAGAGCACAAATTTCAACGCGTCATGCTGCGGCTATTAGTTATTTTTGCTGGCTGTTCAAAGATCTTATCTACCACAATGACGTAATAGTTTTATAAGCTTATTACTTAACGCAACATAAGGGACATTCTCTCTTCTTCATGGTACGGTCAAATTAAACGTATTCCGGGATCCCTCGCATTTAAAGTACTATGATGTATAGTGCTCGCACTTGGCATGCGCTGGTACCTCACTGACACCACTAATAATAATTGATCATACTAAATCGGCTGCTACATCTATACTTAATAATCTATACTAATACTAATAAATTATAAAAAGGTAACATTTGTTTGTAAGTTTGTGTTTGTAAGTTTGTATGTAGGGGGTAATATCCGAAAGTAATGATCCAATTTTAAAAATTGTTTCATTGGTAGAAAGCTACATTATTCGTGAGTGCTATAGGCTATATTTTATCCCCGTACTCCCACGGGAACGGGAACTACGCGGGTGAAACCGCGGGACATCAGCTAGTGTCATATATTCTGACATCGTCGAACTATTGAACAAATATGCTTTATTACTACAACAACCCGTTTCGGATTCGTTCTCTATTGCTTAAAATAATAACACTGCTTTCCCTTGCGAAATGTTTTATTGGAAAGGGCATTATATATTTTGTTGACATCAATAATGTCAAGAGTCTTTCACAATACTCGATTATACTTACCTTATTTTACTTCCATATCACTTTACTATGTACCCTTTACAAGTTACTGAAAACGAAAGCTGCTAAGTAAATATTAATTGTATTTCTAAGTTATTTTCGCATTTTGATGGTCTTCGAAAGGGTTTATCATTCTTCAAATCTACTTTATCTAGGACCTAGGTTGCTTTAATTGACATCTATAGGCTATATTTTACTGAGTCCAATAAACGATTTTATTTAGAAAAAAAATACCGAAATCGATGTGATACCTTGAACTAAAAGCAAATGAAATCAACTGGTTCGAATTGATTGTCCGTATTTTATAAAATGTAATAAACTTTAGGTACCTATATTAAAAAACAAGGAATTCTGGTTTCACCAAACTTCACGGAAACAAAGCAGGATAAAAAATGTTAAATACTTCATACCCGAAAGCAAAAATAGTTCCGAATTTATTTCATGAATTTACATTATCATGGAATCAGGTCATCCGCTTTGTTATTTTATAAGCAAGATACTTCCTCCAGTATAGATCCGTAATCAGCATCATTATGTGTCGTTATTTGTGGACACTTTTGTATTTCTTCGTAACATTTTGCTATGAATACCAGTACAGCTACGTGAAAACAGTTGAATTAAGTTAATTTTCTTATTGAGTCCAACAGTGTCATGAATCTTCATGATTTAATTATGGATTAGGTACGAGAAAAGGAAAAATTGATTTTCTTTTGTTACATTTTTTTGATCAATAATTTTCTACAAGCAAACTGCTCAGTAAAAGCTTTTTTCTTTTTAGATTGCTTTGTTTTCCGGGATCATACCGCTGTAAATTGTGTTATAAAAGAACACTTTAGTACAATTTATGGAAATCTGACGCAGAACACCTTCTCGTAATTTGATCTGCAAATTAAATTTGTGGCTTCTTGTTCAAATTACCAGTCACGTAACATACGTAAATTACTTGTAAAAATAATTATTAAAATAATGATTGCCTGTTCATTATATTATTTCATTTGCTTTTAAGCAGATAAGTTTCATAGGCATGATGTATTTTTAACGTAGGAAATTTGTAATTTTCTAGTAAATTGAAGTCCTTGTTGGATCTGGAAAAGATAAACTATGTTATACTCTGACTGCTAATACTACAAATGTCACTTACGGGATATCTTCCGTGATTATTTTTTATTTTTGAGCTCCCGATCTTTCGACGCTGTTGCAAGCGCCATGATCGCGGGTTAACTGGAGAATGCGGGTGGCTGGAAAAAATTGTTAGGAGCAGACAAATCTGTCTACCCTCTTTCTTTGTCTTTTGCTACGCGCACTACTGGAACTCGACACTAAGTCACGGCAAAAATCACTCACAGTATCTGTAAATAACAGCTTAGATATAAGGCTAGATACATGTGTAAAATAGCCATGTAAAAGTGTTATTTTTGGTTTGTTAGTCCTGCTAGACTCTTATTAGTCATTTATTAACCTAATTGGAATCTTATTGCTCATTTGTATACATAAAAGAACCTCTTGTCATTCTTATTTTGTATATAACACATAAGTTATTGTGATTTAACTCGCTACGTAAAGATATTACGTAGATATGTATAGAATTTAAGTAAATATACGAAGATTATACGTAGCATGTAAAGCTTCGACCTAATATGTAATAGATTTTACCATTAGCAAGTAAATAACTGTGCATTATGTATCTGATTTACGTTATAAATAAATAAAGCTGCATTACACACACATACAGACATGCGATTACGTCTCACACACACATGTACAACTCAAATACTCGTTTCTGATTGGCCAAACAAAGTTGCCATGTTAGTTCGACACCGCCGGCCGCCCCGCGGCGCTAGGAGCATTGTCTATAAATATGACGCACCCAAATTCTGCGAATTATTATTCGCTCGACCACTGCTGAAGACACACTAAGAAGAAGAAGACACTCGCCTCACCCTACACTCCACACGCACTACACTCTACACGCAGTTTCTGTACGAAGTTTCGCCTTATTATTTATCATCCTGAATCCCTGAAGTCATCTACCTATGGTCTGCAGTCTACGAAGTCTGGTGTAGCGCCCTGCTGAAAAAGTCTACACCTTTCAGTATCACTAGGTTTTGTGGAGTCCTTATTATGTTGCTGGCTGCTGCACTTTTGAGCATATTCAATACTGGATTCCACGTACTTGACAATTTGAAACAAAAAAAAAAAAAAAAAATCACGGAAGATATCCCGTAAGTGACATTTGTAGTATAGTTATGAACCGTGAAAGCTTAAAACAGTGTCTGACTGGTAATGTTATGCAATGACGCAATAATGAGCCGATGTCAGACATTATAATACTAAGCGTCACTTGTTTCCCGGCTTATAATCTTGATATTTTCCTTAACGTTCCCTGACCCTGTTTGTGCTACAGAAACCATGAAATTCTTCAACAAGGAAAATCCCTTTGACTAGAAAAAATAAGATACGAAAGGAATTGGTAACCACCAATGCTTCTAGCGAGTGAACCTCTGATACAAATATGTGACGAATACCTAATCCACCGAAACAACGGCAAGCCGAAAAGCGTAAAATTGTTTTTGGATGTTTTTGAAACAAAAAGGAAATACCAATCAATCGCTGAAGTTATCATCATCATCATTCTCTGTCTCTAATCCCAAATCATTTGGGGTCGACGCAGCATGTCTTCCTCTTCCATACTTATCAGCTATTACTCTTCATTTTATCAGACACATTTCTTGCCATAAATCATCCTTTATGTGTAAAGGATGATACAGTCCATCGTTTCTTTTGTCTTAAACTTTTTCAACTACAGTACCTTACTTTGCTTAGGTTTTTTTCATCTAGCTTGAAATTGAAACTATCAACTTGGTGGAGACAAAGTAAGAACCCAGTTTTCCAGGGCGCCAGCCAAGATAAATGATATTGACTCCAAGTTGCGCTCTACAATATACTCCGAGAAACTATTAAAACAAGTTTAAAACTGTCCTAAGTATTTTATGAACTGAACTCTTGAGAGAAGTTGAGATTGAGAATTGAAGTGGTGGTAACTACACACATCAAAAGTATCTAGGGATCAACATATATTTTTGCAATAACTTTTCTCCTGATTGATATTAATTAAAATTTTCTTTAAGGATTCATCAAATAAAGTGTTTTCGTTTGTCACAGTAACGATTTATCGTTACTGTGACAAACGAAAACACTTTATTTTACCAAGTCACCTTTGCATTAATAAAGAAATTTGCCATTTTCCTAATAAAGGGATTTTTGACATTTGAACCACTAACATTAAAGTTCGAAAAAATGACTGAAAACACAGTTTTCTTTAAAATTTTATTGGGTAACTTAAACAATTAATAATCCGTGTTTCTACCGCGAACACTAACAACACAAGAACATCGGTTTGGCATACTCAAAATGAGTTCATCCAAATCACGCTGTGGAATGGCCGCCCATGTTCGTTGCAACAACAAAAAAAGGTCTTCTTGCGACTGGATACCCTCCATATTCGGCAGAGCTCTTCTCTGTAGCATATCCCATGCATGCTCAATCGGGTTCAAGTCTGGCGACTGAGCAGGCCAGGGCAGGACATTGATGTTAGCTGCGGCGAGAGTCTGTCTTACAACTCTTGCGGTGTGCGGTCGTGCATTATCATGCATTAACTGAAATAAGGGACCGATTTGCACTTGTAGAGGAACGATGACGTCTGATACAATCGTCTCAGCATAAATTTGAGCGTTGAGGTTGCCTCTGATCCAAATCAACTCAGTTCTTCCGCCGATCCAAATACCCGCCCATACCATGATGGTTCCACCACTATAAGGATGGACTTCCTGGCAGGATTTTAATCGCTGTTGGCGTCCAGGGGTTCTCCAGTGTCGTATACGTCTTGTATCCGGTCTCATACCAAAACGAGACTCATCAGAAAAGCACACGAAACGCCATTGTTCTTCTGCCCAATTTCTGTGTTCAAGAGCCCATTGATATCGAATCCTACGATTGTGCTATAGGTGGTACCCGTAGCGGTCTTCGGGAATGAAGGTTCACTTCATGCAAGCGGTTTCTGACTGTTTGGTCGCTAATTAAGTTCCCTGAAGAGTGATGAAGCCTCACGGCTAACATCATGGCGGTTATTGTTGGAGCTCTTCGAGTTAAGATTTGAATGTATCGGTCTTGTCTCCGTGTGGTGCAGCGATACCGTCCTCCATGGCGCTCAGCCACGGTACCAGTGCTTCGGTAACGTGTCCAAAGTCGACTGATAACACTCTGACTTGTATTCAGAGCTAAAGCTACAGTACGTTGCCGGGAACCAGCTTCTATCATTCCCACGGCTCTGAGCATTTCTTCCCTGCTTAAATGACGTCGCCGCTCCATAATAACGTTGGTTTTAATCAGTAGTAGGGAAACAGTAGCACTAATAATGTCTTCAATGCGTTGTATGTTTTTATAGGGAAAATATTGACAGCTTATTTTCATCTTTTACTCGAATTTGATTGAGAGTTCCTGATTCAAATTATGAAATGCACCAAAAAGGATCCATATAAATTTATAAAATCATAAATTTATTACAAAGCCACATCTCAATCTCAAGAAATCCGCATAAAAATGCTTGATCCCTAGACACTTTTGATGTGCAATTCTGGTTTCAGGTAACGTCGTGTCTAGTATTAAACACTATTATGTGAGACGCTCTCAGTATAAACTTACAAGTTACAAGTGAACAGGTAATTCGGTTGGGTTTGGCAGTAACTTTATAAAATTAAAAAGTCGCTTTAAAAATGGACATAGTTTGCACCTGTTGCGTTACTTATGTTGAAACAGTACTGGCGAAGCATCTATTCAAACATCGTTCAGGAAAAACATATCTTTATTCAAGGAAGTAGGGACACCGACGCTAAAACGGTTCATAAACGGTCACAAAATTCATAATTTGTGATGAAAAGAGCGCATTAGTAATAATTATCATAAAACAAAAATAAAAATGTCGTCATTTTGTCACATCTTTAACACCTCGCCATGAATAATTCCGCTCCCTTCAGGTACATAAATTGTTTTCCGGAAGACATAAGTTACAGCAGGACTCCCCGGCTCCTCGCCTGTAACATTCACAAAGTTACTTTGTTTTTCAGTTTAATTGTGTGAGCTGAAGAACGGTGACGCAGAATGCAAATCGTCTAAATGAAAGGCGGTTGTAATAATCTTGGTCGCCTTTTGGAGTTACTGCTGCATAATAGTCTTTACATTGTTTCTCAATGTTCAACTCAAACTAATAATATGAATGAAACTAGGATGAGTGATGAATTCAAGTAAGCAGTTGTTATCATTACGAAACGTTCTGACGTTACTAGTTTTTTATAAAATAAAATATAACATTTAATTTATTAAATTAAAAATATATATATATTTTAAATATATATTTTTTGGTGTATTTTCGGTCAGCCTAAGTGAAGATAAAATTAAACAAACTGTGTAATGGTTTTCAACTTTTATAAAATGCTAGCGGCCCTGCAATCATCTAATGATGAAAAGGAGAAGTGCGGTATGCAAAGAAAAGAAAAATCTTTCATGCAAACCTTATCCTGATATTATGAAACATTATCTAAAAAAACAGCCAAGTCCATAGACCAGTTTTTGTTGAATAACTAAACTAATAAATGGTTGAAGCCACCTGGACATAACGGACGCTACCTAATAGCCCGACGCAGACCCGACCCCCAACGAGCGCCTATCCAATTACCGGCGACTGTTATTTAACCGCACCGATTAATCAGCTAACTTCTAACACGCTTGCTCCCTTATGGTTTCACTTCGTTTGAACTTTATGTTATGAAAACAAGCTCATTCGACAGTAGTGAAGGTTTTAATTTAAAACAGGCTGTAATTTTGGTGGCTTGTATTTAGAAGCTTTGCTGCAGAAACAGCTCACTATTAAACTGTTTTTGTAATAAAGAATAACCTTTAAATTTATTTACGTTATCAATATAATTATTCCCACGATGATGAAGAACGACGCGACGAATGGGAAAATAGCGGTTGGTTGTGCATCCCATTGAGCATTACAAAATCTTTATAGATTGCCTAACTGTAGGTGTAATGGAAGACAAAGGGTAAAATTCAAAGACGTTGAGAAAAATAATTTTCAATTTCTAATGATTTCTTTTGTAATTGGATGATGAAGATGATATTCTTTACAAAAAAATTGAAAATAAAAAATATGACAGTCATGTCGCGGAGCAGCTTGGAGTCCAGAGCAGCTGGCAGTGACGGAACAGCGGTGGCCCAGTGGTGGCGGCCCCGACCTACGAGCAGCAAATTGTGGGTTTGAACCCAGGCCCATTGTGTAATTTGTTTCATCACCACTGCTCTCAAAACGGTGATGTAAAACATTGTGAGTGATTGAGTTGTTTTATTTCTTGTTTTAAAATATGGAGTTTCAATAAAGAATATTATTTTTATACAAGCCGACTAGAACAAGTATCTGTTTGCTCAGTTAGCAGTTTGTTAGCTTTTCATTTTAGTTAAAAAATTTCAAAAACATTGAGGCGATGGTGACGCTATGGGACACTTGAAATTAAATTTGAATAATATTGTTTGTCAGATAGCTTCGTAAATTATTCTTGTATCAATTTCGAATAATTTATTGGATCATGAATGAGTGATGAATATAAATGTTGATGGATGGAGAGGGAGAGTAAGACCAAAGAAAAGATGGATGGATTGTGTGAAGAATGATATGAAGGAAAAAGGAGTAAATGATATCGTGACCAATGACAGGGGAGAATAGAAGAAAAATACGTGTTGTGCCGACCCCAAATAATATAAGACAAGGGCAGTAAGATGATCATAAGGGTTATAAAAATAGACATTTGCTAAAGAAACATCCTATTGGCTCATTTATATCACCTGTAGCTATCGACATCGTAGTATTATCGGGCAGTTTTTTGCCTAGCCTTTTCCCAACTATGTTGGGGTCGGCTTCCAGTCTAACCGGATGCAGCTAAATACCAGTATTTTATATGGAGCGCATGCGTAGATATCTGATCCCCACAACCCAGTTAGTATTGGGTAATACGGTGCCTCTTGGTGAGACTGGTTGTCAGACTGTCCTGGATCTTTGACAGTTTTTATAGGTTGTCAATGAACCGATCCATTGACAACCTATAAAAACTGTCAAAGATCCAGGACCAATCGAGGATTCGGGACCAATGGCTTAACGTGGCAAGTGAAAACTCGGTATGTAATGGCTGGTCACCCATCCACGGAACAACCTAGGCAATGAAGATCAGCCCGAGCGGCTGTTATTTAGCCACGAGTTCCTCCGAGACATTGACTCCGATATCACTTCTAAAAGATTTGTCTTTATCTATAGACGGCATACTGAAACAGCTGTGCTGGTATTCGATATACCCTTTACAAATACAGAATGTTTATTTCATTTCACGTTGTTCCAGCGAAACAATTAAATCCTTACAAACGCAGGATGAGCCGGTAATCTGCTATAAATTCAACGTAATTCCATGAAATGTGCTTCGAACAAAACCATGGACCACGTAATACAAAATGCATTATCATGGTTTTGGAACGTACACAAGTACTTCTCTTTATATAGGTAAATGTTGGTTACTCAGTTATGTTGGTTACTAAGTTAGCAAAACTTCATACAATTTTATTATGCAGCTGTACCTAGGAAATTTCAGAAAAATTCACATTATATGGATAAATCCCATTGGAAAGGTCTTGTTGGTGTTCAAAAAACAAAGATTATTAGTTTTAAGAGAACTCGTTATGATATTTTATTTTTCAAATGATAAACTAAAGATTTCACACACATGAAATATTTAATCGAATCCAAGCAGGTCTAAGAAGAAGCGTATAAGGCGAAATTGGTGCAATGGTGCTCCGACTCCGACTGAACTCTTCAGGCGACGGAATACATTGAGCGGTAAGTTCTGCAGCTCGCGAGGAACCTGTGAACGAATTTATTTTGCCATTATTTACTTTGTTCTAGGATAAGTAGTTAATATTTTTAGTCACTTATTTGTTTTGAGGTCCAGCACACGATCATTAGGTACTACATTATCCTTGTTCAGTGCTTGTGAGTGCTGGACCCGAGTAATTAAATTTTATTAATTAATAACCCAACATAACTTTGATAAAATTTTCAAGAGCAACAAATTGATCCAGGAACAAAAGCAGGTGTTCTTGTTCTCTGTGAAAAAAAAAAGAACTTACCTACGTTTATATGTTAATAAAATGTAAATAAACATTTTTATTCATTTATAAAATCTGAACCAATCAGAATCTCAAGGCAAAAAGAGATGTTTGCCTCTCTGCAACATTGTTTAAAGTTGGCCTTTTAGGTAAACTTTGCTCTGAAACTCGTTACAGTTATTAGTTATTGGAAAGTTTGAAATTAATCGAAAGCATAACTCGAATTAAAAAAAAAAGGCTTGTATTTCAAAACTTCATCACAGACAAACCACCTTTTCTCTAAACTACTTTTACCATTCAGTACAGACTTGACTGACATGTCGTCACCACGGCGCGTGGAGGTGACGTCACATCGCAGGTTAAGCGGACACCAAGCGCGCAATGATTATAGTGATACTTGATACAAAGGACACGTAGTTTTTGTTGGTGAGTAATTTAATATTGTAAACAAAGAATTAGAGATACAATGTAAATTAGATCGTGCTCGTTAACAAAATATTACTCAAAAACAGGTGTCTATCTAATGAGTGTTTTATTGTTAAATTATTTCAGTGACGTTTTTGAAGTTCGGCTAACTTTCATCACTCTTCAGGGATATCTATAAGAATAACGTAAGTTTAGTTATGTGTACGCTGTGGTATAAATAAGTTAAATATTCATCAAACAATTAATGCCAGAGAACTATCAAGTTACGTAACTCAACTGAACCTTAATGTCTCCAGTTAGAATCAGGAAAATCTCCAACCTCCAAAGTTCCCAATTTGAAACAATATCATTTTGATTAGGTGCCAAATGGCACGTTACGTAACTGTGATCCTGACTATCAAGACCAGAGAAAGGTGATTTCAGACTAACTCGGTCGCATTTTCCCATTTCGCTTTTTTGTCCCAGATTTTTTTGGCAAATTCCCATTTTGCTGCATAGAGAAATTGCTCGGACCTTATTTTCCTTTTACTTGCCATCCTATGTGAAAGCCTATTTTTTGTCCATCGAACGAATGGACACGGCTAGGGACAAAGGAACTATAATTAAGGCTGTATTCATGGCTCAACCAATGTTTATTGTATATTCCTTTTTTTAATATAAATGGGCCTACTCTTGACTTTAATCTAGTCCTATTGCGAGGGATTATTATTATTTTAGATAAAATAATGCTACCGGTAAAAGAAATATTTTCATTCTTGTTAAACAGTTGATTTTTAGGTAAATTTTCAATTTCAAAGCTAACTAAATAATAAATATCTTCGGTCATTACACATATCGCCATCTAGTGCCACACTAAGCAACGAGGCTTGTGTCGTAGACACCAGATAGTTGATATACTACATATATACTTTTTCGTTGTAAATACACACTTATTACACGTATATAAACATCCATGACTCGTAAACAAATGTCCATGCTCATCACACAAACATTTGTTCCTACCGGGATTCGAACCCGGGACCCTAAGAACGTAAGGTAGCCTCACTACCGCTGCGCCATTCGGGTCGTCAAAAAAAATAAACAAACATAATTTATAAAAAAATAAGTGTCACAACATATTTTTTATCATAATCATGAGTGTTGCGGGTACGTTCAGAGACGTTACACTTAACATGTGGGCGAACCACAATAAAATTTGTCATCGTTTCTTTCCCAGCAAGTGTCACCTGATTAAAAAATATAGACAGTTTATGACACAAAAGATGATTACGGAATACTTACTCACGTACAAAAGATTTATAGGAAATTTTAATAATTTATATGTTCCATTTCCAAACTTCGACGTCACATTATTTATTACACGGTATTTCTTCCGGGACAAGCCCACCACACTATTTCCAAACCTGTTATATACTATATCATAGTTTAGATGCTGGTAGTGTAAGTTAATCAGTTGAATTGGGTACTATTCATTTAACAAACTTAACAAGAATCCGTCAACCAAGCATTCTGTACATTAAACTATGTAACTTTAGGCAAACAATTTTAATATTGCTGAGAAACTTTTTTTTTGGGGGTGAACAATCATGTTTTGTGGTAGAACTCAATGTAACACTGCACTCAAAACATTGTGCTGTTATAAGGATTGAATAGTACGGGGGTCGTGGAGGTGTTTAAAGTTAAAATCATTCATTAAAAACTTGTATTGAAAAAAAAAACTTGTGAAAAAGTTGGAGCTTTGACCCCCAATATCTCCGTAACTAGGTTCCCAGATAAAGTGTGGAACAAAAAATGATCGCAATGACGCACGGGGAGTACAAGTACCTTTCCGCTTCGCTATGAGGTTTTTTTACACCCTCTAAAGCATTTAGCTTTTTGTTTTATTTTTTAGCTTTATAATTATTATAGCTTCACATTTGCACTTATCACCGTGTGCGTGAACTGCTGTCAAGCTCAAGTGCCGCGATCGCCGTCTACTTCACTTGCAAACATTATAAGAGCATTTTAATCAGTTTATGAAACACTCTACTGACGTACAATATTTTGTACTGTTCGTTCAGCGTATTTATCGTGATATTCATTCATTAGAACCAGTGAAGAAATGCTTTGCTAATTAAAAAAAATACTGGAAGCAAGAATGTGTAGCGAGGCTAGTGAAGTCAGGCAGTAAAAAGTCGTTGTTGTAACTATTAAAAATTGTTTTGTGAAGTATAAAATAAAAGACTCCGTGGTTGCTGACGTCACCGCTACGACGGCTACGCCGGCGCCGCGCTGTAGCTTTGGTGAAATATATACGTGTGAACCTTTCTGATTTAAAACAGTGAAAAATACATTCCAATTTAATGTATCTGTTTCTGGAATGGGTGATGAGAGTAACTCGTGTATTTTTTATGATTTATTTGATATTACGTGTTACCTTTATGTCAACGTATTAATGAGGTATCTTAGGAGGGTATCAGAAAACACAATTACATATCATATGTATTGAAAGGATTTTTATTGACTTGGCAAGATTTTGACACACGATGGTTAGATCGAAACGCGAGTTAAAAATACAAACTCAGTACCAATATACTCGTTATTCTGTTGAAGTGTTGTCACGGTTAGTTTTTCACAAAAAAGTGAAGTGGTCTTTAAGCTTGTTACTGGACGTAGATATTGCTTGTCTATCGTGTTTTCCTCTGAAAGTGCGTCCCACTTTCATGATAGAAACAACAAAACAATTATTTATTTTAGAAGTAACATTGACTTTTAGAGATACCTAGTTTTACAAATAGATTTCCAGAGATAAAAGATACGTGGATTCTTTTTTAAACTACGTAAGTAGTTCAATTTAGCAGAAGTGTCAGAAATAGTTTATATAAGTTTAATTCTTTATTTTCATGTAATTTATTTCACAAAACACATACTCTTTAACTTAGCTGCGTCAAGAATAGAAAAGTATAGAATATTCTTTTTTATAAACACCATACAAGTAACATTAATAAAAGAAAACATTTCACATAGCACAACACAATGGCAGTAGGCAAAGTCTCATAATAAGTAATCTAGTGAAGAAAAGTTTGCGAATAAATACGGAAATAAAATGTTTAATTCCAACGCTAAGCTGGCAGACACTAGTGTCATTATCTTTATTTTACTCTAGTAGTCACCATTAGCACTAAAATACTCAATTCACTTGGTACTTATGACACTCCGTGCTTGAGTCTGAGACAGCGTCTACACTGTACTGTATATTACTGTCACACTCAAACGGTTTTGCATCGCTCCGACAGTTTTATGAAGAGCGGAACATGTAAGCTTTGGCAACGGTTGGGAGTCTCCTGGACCCACTCCAACAATCGTAAACTTTAAGTATTCTGTGAGGGTTTCATCTGGCCCACATAAATAGCAACGAATTATGTGTATAGATTTGCTGTTAATACACATAACTTTTTTTGGAAAGCTGTGATGTTTCTGAAAAATATATTATACCTAAGTAGTCTCCTGAAATCCCTTACTATTTGATCGGTGCTTGGGTTTTTTATTCCAAATACGATATCCTTTTATTCGCCAAGAAAAAATTGGCACGAGTCCCGCCTGCTATTATGATAAACAAACTCGCCCATTGGAGTGTCGTTTGTTTTCAACTTATGTAGCTTAATCAATCATCGGTTACAAAGTGTAAACAGTTTTTATAAGTTGCCAAAGATTATCGTGAACATTTCAAGGATTGGTTTTTATAGGAGAAGTAGTAAAATTATAATGGTACTAAGTGACTAGATTTCGTCTCTGGCAAGTGTTTAAAGTCGTGGGGGCAATAATACGGTCAATGGCAGTGGAACGTAGGGGTCGATATTAAAAGCAATGGTCTTGAGCGGCTTATAATAGTGCTTTTTATTTTTATTATAAATCGAATGACTAAGTTTTGAAGTTGACATTTAATTTTACCACGCTGTGATAAAGGTGTAAATGCCTCTTCAATTAGCTGCCGTTATATTCCAACAGCATTTGTCCAGATATCAAACAGATCTCTATCAGGCAGCCCTAGTGTGTGCTCACGGTCGACTGATCTAAAATCTTTAGTGATATGGATTGCGCTCGCTTTTCAACGCTAGCGAACCGTGAAAATGGTTTATAAGGTGGAATTTCCACCGATACAGGCCATGTTCGAATCATTAAGTGAATGGCTAACTAATTGGTATATGACTGGGCTCTCGCTAACGCAAAATTGAATTTAGTATTATTATAAATACGTAGTTAAGCTTTAGTATAGCGGGGTGTTTTTTCGTTTTATTTCGCCTTTATGTCCAGCGAGATCCTAAAGTACGGTATCACCTGACAACTAATGTTTCTCTGTCACTTGCAAACCATTAAAAAGTTTCCGAAGACCATCAAACCGATTCTCTTTCTCTTAATCAATAGGTAACAGTTCATCATCATCATCATCATCAGCCTATTAATGTTCCCACTGCTGGGACACAGGCCTCCTCTCTATGAGAGGGAATGGGCTATAATCCACCACGCGGGCCCAGTGCGGATTGGTAGATGTCACATGTCTTCGAATTTTTGGTTCTAGGACATGCCGGTTTCCTCACGATGTTTTCCTTCACCGTTTTGAGAGCAGTGGTGATGAAATAAATTACACAAAGTAATGCGCCTGCCTGGATTCGAACCTACGACTTACTGTTCGTAAGTCGGGGCCGCCACCACTGGGCCACCGCTGCTCCCGCGCTGGTAACAGTTGCTCATAAATAATGTTCAGTAGTTGTAAATGGCTGCGTGTGATAAACTGTCACGTACATGTATCAAGTTTGTCCGTTCTTACGTAGAAAGGATTACGTGTTCATAAAAGAGATTACTTTGTACTTCTCACGTCACTATATAATTGAATAAGTATAGAAAAAAGTAGATATCAGCATAATATCTTAAGACTTTGTAAAGTAATAAACATTTTTGTTTTCGTTAAAATCATCTCAAGTTTTTGGATTGTCTTATCATCATGTTCTTTCACGAGACCAGGTTTCAAAGATGATAAACCTCTTTTCTAAATCCAATCAATCATTTAAATGGAAAATGAAAGCGATTACTTGACGAAAATGAGAATTTAATAAAATATAATGATTGTGTTTGAATAGAATTAAATTGAAGAAACGGTTTCGAAAAGCAATACCAGACTGCGAAGATAGATCTTTTTTAAGAAATTACAAAGGTAGACATTCGTTGAAATTAAAAACGATGACACTAGTTACTATCTAACCTGTTATGAGAAACGGCGTGAATTACGAAACGATCAATATAGATTTTCAGATCATTTTAGCAAATGCTTAAGGATTTATAAAAAATAAGTTCAACGAATTTCTACGGCGGTGCGTGTTAAAAACTCATAATACGGTAATATCGTGCTTCAGCCGACGCGGCGAGAATACTTTGCGAGATTTATGTATATTAACCGAGATTTACGTACTTTCTCTGCGCTTGGAGAAAAGAGAGCCTGTGACCGTAAGGAGATGTAGATATCACTTGTGAACATCACGTATTTTCTTAGGTTCGGTAAAACATAAATTAGAAAATCTTTAAGTCTTTTTTAAGTCATCATAGCATTTTTGACCATGAGTCTTTGATACAATACAGTTCATTACTATATTCAGGCACTTCGAGTATTCTGTATGAGGCTTATTATTTTCTCGGTGAAAACACTTTATCAACTTAATAGCTTGGAGGAACCGCGAATGTTTTCACACAAATTAATTTCAAGAGTTCAGTAGAATAAGTTTTTGGAATTGTGTAATATATTTTTTGCTGGTAGGTATATGTTTAGCTTGGAATGGTATAACATATTTTTTGCTGGTATGTGTTTAGCTTGGAATGGTATAATATGTTATGGCGCAAATGACTCCTTAAACTTCCCCTGTTTTAGCGCGTATTCAGGTGCTGTTCTCACAGCTTAGTAATCGCATAAAGAACTTGTCAAAGTTTCATATACCAGTTGTAGCTTCTTAGTACAACAGAGCTCTACACTTACCGGTTTATAACACAGTGACCCACTTGTCTCAGAAGATGAAGTGAAGGCTGCTTACAGTTTATAGCCGTAATCCTATCATCACATGTGACACATAACAGAAGACGTGAGCTCATAACACGCACATTCACACGCTAGTGCTAAATAAGACTATCTCTGCTTACCCGCAGAAACGAGATGACTCTCACCGAGAGGCTACAGGAAGCGGGTCACATCCGCATAAACATACTTTATTCGCAACATTTTATTTATTTTATGAGAAGTATGGGCAATATCTGATAAGCGTGTGATGAATTGAAAGTTTTATGTTGAATGTGTTGTTCATGTGCAATATGCCACAGAATAGCCGTGTTTTACTGTTTTAAAGACAACGTGGGCAAATAGCTACTGATATAAATTGAATACGACAGCAAGTTTGAGAGTACGAACGCCTGTATCCAAGTGACATATAAACATTACACCTACCTAAGCTTATCTCAACTAAAACATAATAAGAAAGTTTTCGACAAATTGATAGTTATAAATACTACTTCTGAGTACTGTAAGAACAATTTTAATATTTTGTGAGCAATACAAACCATTATTGTGAAGGATTTTAGGAAAAAATAAAACTGGGTTTTGCTCTTGTTGATTTACGAGTCACAGTAAATCCGCGCCCTTGTTTCATTCAGAACATGCTCAGCTCACTAGATTGTGGATTGTAAAAATAACGAATCAGGACAAGTGTAAAAGGGACCGTGATATATCGACGAGCTCTTGTATTGGTACTTAGGTGAGGTGTAGTTCAGGCATCCAAAGCAATCGCTCGGGAGAAACACGTGCATTTGTTTTTGGAAAAGTTCATAAAAGATTCACTTGTAATATCGACTGCTTCCTCTTTTTTACTTGTAACCCAAGAAAATTAACAAAGTGTCAGCACAGACCGTAGTTAAATCAAGTAACGACGTTTAAAGTGCAGCTTCATGCTTTTCTTAAAGCAAACAAGAGTAATTGGCTCTGCTTGGAAAGGTAAAAGCGAATACCCACCCCTTACTTACATTTCCAGTTATCTTTGCTCTTCATTTGTGAAGATATTTCTGCAACAAGGTATTCATTTAAACAGAGCCGTAAAAACTTCGTTATCTTCCAACTCATTATGGATATCAATGGCCAGTATCATAATTCCGCTTTAATAATATCTTAATTTTGTTTACCAGCCTACAGTTAACCGAACTCAATACCTCGCTAATGAAAGGGTGCTAGCAATA
This sequence comes from Xestia xanthographa, assembly GCA_905147715.2. NCBI lineage: Eukaryota > Metazoa > Arthropoda > Insecta > Lepidoptera > Noctuidae > Xestia > Xestia xanthographa. The sequence goes on from LR990652.1 coordinate 21,788,654, forward strand.
CTCGTAAATAACTATATCACACTTTTGGTTGGGAATGTTCGAGTATTTTATTACTTGAGGACAACCCTGCGGCTTGTACAAGCTATTATGTGTGTTTTAAACATGAGGGTCAGCTAGCGGAATTCGCTTTATGGTGGGTGGTCAACCTTTGATAAATTGCAAATTCCACAGTTTTGTAGAAAGTCAAGCGCTTAGTCGTCTTTACGATCTTTACGATCGTCGGGTTTACGAATTCTGTGAGAAAAGTGAACTAATTTTCATGAACTCTAGTTTTGTTTAAAATAATTAAATTCAACTCAACTTTTGCTGCAAGAATGAGCCATTGGATGCATTTTTTCTGGGAACTACCGTCAAAGCCAATAATGCGTCGAAATTGTCTTAATCATTGCATTAAGATCTCGGCCTATTATCTATGGCTTTCGACACAAAGGTCTATTGAGAATATTTGATGTTAGATGCTCATCATCTCTTGAACGATGCTTTGATAAAGCAACATTGATAAGGATTAAAAAGATCAACATTCTAAACAAAGCGTCGGATACTGGTGGAACATAAGAAAATATTCTAAACAATTTTGTTTTATTTCTCTTTTTATTTCGGGTCCATTGCATGCTAGTCAACCATAATTTTGTCACTCTAAATTGTTTTATTTCAGTATCGTGTAAACATTTTCCTCAAATTCCTGGAACTCAGCTGACCTAACTACACGTCTGAGTCTCAGTGACGACACCGAGCTAATCAAATCGTCGCTAACTGAGCTTCATCAGAGAGGCTATAAAGATAACTCTGAGGTCGGCGCAAACATTACGCGGTATTATGGACTTTCATTATAATAATATCAACGTGAGAGAGAGCCCTAATGGAAGCCTAACCTAAATAGCTCGTCGCTGTATATACATGGTAGTGGTAATTGATTAGACTTCTAGTGATAAATGACTTCCCAGGTTTTAGGAGACGACAGCTCTGTCACATACTGTTCCAAGATTTTTATGGTCTGTCAAATTATGTAGTTAAGTAGTTAATAACAGCGTAAATAACTGATTGAATATTGTTGATGTCTGTTATAATATTCACAAAGGGAAAGCAATTGAAAAATAAAATTCTAATGAATCTACCTGAAATCAGAATGTTGTTAAAACAAAAAGCAACTTGTCTCCGAGAAATATTACTATTTACGATGGATCTCCCATAAAATCCAGTACGTTAAATCTATTAAATTACGTACGTCAAGTACGTAGTAACACGTATGTACGAATTGCTTCCTCCACCATTACGTGTAACGTATCCTTCTTACAAATGGCTTTCTTCACTGAACTGAACAAAGCGTCTCTCTTTCACAAAAGACGCACTACCCGACACTATGTGAACACTTTAAACACTGACAATGTACATAATTAAAGCAAAATGCAGTTTTTGAGTTGGTATTTTCTCTTCTTTGAGTTAAGTATTTTTAATACAGAAGAAGCATCAACTCAAATTGAGTCTTCTATTCAACCTACAGACTGACAGTCTATTTATAAGTTTAGTAAAATGTTATTTTATTAATGGATAGAATAGCTAATAACTTAAGTTGAAGTACTCTCTGAATTTAAGTAAGTTGCTCCATTTAATTTAAGCAAAATAACCGGCTTAATTTAGCAGTTTCAAACTAATTTAATCAATTAAGTCCGTTGAATAGAGAATGACGAGGATTTTCTCGCTTTCATTAAATCTTTATTCATAAATTATTTGGGAAGAAATAATGTATGGGGGAAAATATAATGACCATCAAAAATAACTTTGTGACCACTAACATCTATCACCTAAAATATCAATTGATCACCAAATTTAGTAAATTGAACACCAAATTTTAATGAGGTGGTTGATGACAAACTAGTTTTGCCTAGGCCGACTTGGGGCACCCCGACACGGATAGATTAGGTTAGAAGGTGCCCTTCGTGGGTATTTTTTATAAACCATTCAGGAGTAGGAGCCCCGCGAAGCGGGGTTCCGTTAACCGGGTCTCCCTCGACTCTGATGAAAGAGCATAATAGTTCAATTTCTGGTGGTCATAAATACATTTTTGGTTCTAATCATTTACTAATTTTGGCAATCAAAAGTGATTTTTTGCCGTTACATTTAGCTTAATCTGGTGGTTCGTTAATTGTATGCCATAATGTATTTTCGTGATTATAAAGTAGGGAGCAACATTTCGATATAATCATAACGAAACCGTACTAGTTACATCAGGGAGGTAATTCCATATACAACTTATACAAAACCTGCTCATCTTGTAGCTTTTCTTTTCCTATATAAAAACCACAAATTACGTTTCTGATGAGCTAAGTAATTTATTATGACTTGGTGAAGATTTTTTATTCTGATCGGTCGGTAAATACCGAAAAATAAATGTCCCTTGTCCGGAATAATGTTGTTTCTACAGAAAACAATTTCCTGCTAGCAGACAGACATCAGTGTAATTGCAGATAACAATAGTTTGCGAATTAAGTACACAGATTTGCATAATCATCGGGTCAGTGACGCTGGACTGTTGATCGTTGTAATCGTCAATGTACGAATCTGTTTACCAAAACAGATACTCGGATGGAGTAGAGTGGAGTGGAGGAGATGAGTTGTAGTAGTGTGGATCAGGTACATACTGTATACTGTGCTGCAGGTGTGCACGTGGTCACATAGGGATGCTCGTGACAACATTACTACGTTATTCAGTTAGAAACCTGACCTGCATCCGTTTATTAGGTTTCAGAGAATTCATTAAAGAAGGTTTTTGGTGACGCAGATAGAATTGGGTTACGGGTTGATAAATTGATGATTTTATCTGAGCGGGATCAGTTGAATAAAGAGCCCAAATTATGACACCTAGCGTAGCAGTTGAACATTTCAAGTTTTTGGTGTAACTTTTCAAATTGCAAACTTCATGACATGAACATAATTTACTAACATTGCTCTTTTTGGAAGAAAATACAAAATGTTTTCTTCAAAGAAATTTATTTGCTGATTTACTTAGTTGTTGAATGTTAGGACATTTTATGACCATTAGGTGCGCACTTACATGTCTAGTGCAACTCGCAAAGTATTCACTAAAGCAGTTAGTACGGCTATAAAGAGTGATGCATTACTCGCTGGCTTATATGTATGTATGTGATAGATGGCGACTGGTTGACTAAAATGCCATTTAAGAATTTATGATGATTAAGTTTATCATCTGCATAGCTTTTCCCAACTATGTCCGGGTCGGCGTCCATTCTAACTGGATGTAGCTGATTACCAGTATTTTACATGGAGCGACTGCCTATCTGACCTCCACAACCCAGTTAGTAGTGGGTAATAAGATACATCTTGGTAAGACTGATTGTCAGACTTTCTGACTACCTGTAACGACTGTCAAAGATCTACAAATGACAACCGGGACCAATGGTTTAACGTGCTTTCCGAGGCACGGAGAAAACTCGGTATGTATTGGATTGTCACCCATCGATAGACCAACCTGGGCAAGCATGGCTTAGCTTAAAGATCGAGCCGAACGGTTGTTATTATTTAGCCATAAGCTCCACCTTAGAAAAAGCTAAGTTATTCCAAAAGAAAAGAAGATATTGTCGTCATCATCGGCACAAATATAACTTCGGTAGCATTCAATATTAATAATTGTTATATGGTAAAAGCATTCTAAAAGCTCGGTTTGCGTTTTTCCATTGAATCTAAAACTACTTCCCGTAAAATCTTTAATATCCAGCCGCGTTCAACAGACCGGGAAATTAAAAACCTACTAAACACATACTTATTTGGGCCTCATAACTTACTGAGATCCTTTGTGCTTTGCGGTTTGAATAACTAATTTATCTATCTTACGGAATATCATACAATTTGTCTGATATTAACTAAGTTTCGTGCGCGCGCGAGTCACGGTAGCAGCTATGTGACACATCTGTCACACCGGACACTTATTTAATCTTTCCTCGATTTACGATATCATCAATCATATTCAATTGTACTTTGAACGTTATTTATAAGGAATAAAGTCGTTTTTGATAATATTTAAGTTCTGATTAATTATGACCAAGAGATGGCAGACAGACGAATAGCTCCAGCTATTCAAGGTAATTTATTGTATTCACCATCACCATTGACATTGCTTTTCATTCAGCTGATGCAAACTCTCTCGTAACAGGATTAGTTTGACTAAGACTACCTTCTACATACATATTTTTTCCTTCTCTGTTACGCCAAATTATGCACACAAAAGCGTCTGTATAATTTTCAATTTCATTTTTAAAAGCATTTTCATTAAAAAGTTCTCCGACAAAGTGAATAATTAGGAACTTTACGCTGGTATTTGTACCAACATAATGCCTTTTAGTGCTACTGCTATAAATTACAGTAAAATGATTTGGTAGGAGGTATGAAATCTTGTTTTCTTCTTTTAGATTCTAAATCAGTTAGTACTGGGTAATACGATACCCCTTGCTACGCCTAGTTGTCAGACTTTTGGGCCACTCAGTACCTGTAACGACTGTCATAGATCTATAAATGACATCCGGGTCCAACTGCAGAACGTGCTTTCTGAGACACAGAGGAAACTCGGTATGTAATGGGTGGTCACCTAATACAAACGTGATTATATATATAATCAGTTTGATTACTGTTAGTAACCAAGATTCTAAGAAGCTCTACTTATTATTGCAATTTATATGGTTTCTCGTTGAAAGCGTTCACAGCTGCTCATTAATTGATCGCTTGGTCCCGCTGTTCGTCATCATTGATATTTACAACGTGAATATGAACCACTTCGGCTTTGCGCGTTTTCGTGTTTAATTAGGTAAAGCCTTGTTAAGCCATGTGTAATGATATCCGTAGGTTCAAGTGTTAAGCCGCTAATTAAATCACTGAACTCGAAACGTTTGATTCAATTAAATTAATCATCACAGCTGCGCGCCACGATAACATAGGCGACACATGCAGCGGATATTGCAACTCACTGTAGACATTAATATGCAACACCAGTTACGGTTTGTAATTGGATAATGTAGACGTCAACGCGAAATTGTTGAATCTTGAAGGAATTGTATAATAGAACCATGTTAGGGGGAGTTATGCCCGACTCGTCACTGTTCCCACTCGTCATCAAAAAACAAAAGATTACGATTCACAACTGGTGTTATCAGACTAGAAATACTCCTAGACTGCCTCATTGGTCTAGTGATCGCAAGCACGACTGCTGAACATGAGGTCCGGTCCGTGTTCGATTCCCGGGTCGGGCGAATGTTGAGTCTGGATTTCTACCCGGTTAGGCAATAGGCTCACCCCGTAAAATACTCTTTTAAAGTGCCTAAATCTATAATTCTTTCATTAAATTTGGCACGCACAAAAATTCTTGCCTACTTCTGACACATTAAGCTGCTATCTCAAGTTCTAGTTATAAAAAGATCGGATTTCAAAAACACCATCATTAACCTCACGCACCTCACGGTCATTACCACTAATCTCATCGAAGAAGGAATGTACGTAGACAAATAAAGTGGATATAAAGAGAACAAAGTATTGATACGTGAATTGAGTCTTGAAGTGCCTATACTATTATAGTCGATTTGTGAGCGAAACGCCCAATAAAAAAGACTTACGAGGCATCTTGAGCCGAACTGAATATTCAGCAGGCTGCCTTTCCTTGAAATCAGAACTTTGTCTGAAGTCGTTTTGCCCTCTAGTTCGATAAGCGACTTATCTACGTGGCTATGTGCTCTTGAGTTTGGGTTTAGACTAAACGGCACACTCATATTCATCGAAAATACCATAAAATATCCGTAGATATTCTAAAAGCTGCTTCAATATTTTTTTTTTATAGAACGCTATTATTTTGTGTTGGTTTATTAAAACCCATCACAATAACCTTACAGCCGCGGATGCTCACCATGGTACATCCTTTCGAGGCACGGCATCTTACACTCACTTAATCAAGCTATATTTTTGTAATTTAAGAAATGGGAAGAATGTTAAAATAAGATGATTAGCGTTTTGTTGAGCAAGCTAGGAGATTTAACCCATTTATCCGAAATAGAAAAGTAGCAGGAATACAATGGCACTTATACAAAGTATTCCAAAGGGATTTCTACATGTCCAGCTGCACAAAAGCGACTATTGTGGACGAGTTAAATCAGACGCGGTAAGATCTATGTTTTATTGGAAATCACAGCGTGTTCAGAGAAAAGAGGATACGAAGGCTTATCGTTAGTAACACAAGACACTGATATCAATGTAAAAGTTTGTAGAAATTGTGGCTTCTGTTTTTTTTTACATTGAAACGATAATAGACTCGACATATTGAATGTATTTAGTTCTATTGTGTATTGAAGTACAAATATGCGTAGAAGTCTTAGATCCGAAATCTTTATTTGAGCATAATGTAAAGCTATTGAAGTGTTACCAACTTGCGCCAAATCATGTGTTACCGTCTCACGCCAAATCCTCTAATAGAGGATCATTCCCACTAGTTCTATTAGACAGTTCTACAGTGGAATTATTAGGATTTTTTTCCCACTTGTCCTACGATTTAAGGTGGTACAAAATCGTAGAACTTAGTGGGAAAAAAAGTCCCATTAGATCTACTGAATAAATAAAAATGGATCTCTATAAAACTCAAGCTCAGATGCTGCACACTACAAACATACAAAACAGGTGATTGGGTTAAGTGTAACAACAGAACTGACCGACAGTTCTGTGTACGTAAATAATTATGAATTCTGAAAAATACGTCTTTATGATTTATAGCGGACGTCCCACGGTTTCACCCGCGTAGTTCCCGTTTCCGTGGGAGTACGGAGATAAAATATAGCCTATGTTACTCAGGGTGAATGTAGCTTTCTAATGGTGAAAGAATTTTTGTAATCGGTTCATTACTTCCGGAGGTTACCCCCTACATACAAACTTATAAACAAATGTTACCTACCTCTTTATAATATTAGTATAGACTAGTAACATATTTCCTTTTTATTTTATTTAAGTTGGTAGATACAGGTTACTTTTCTTCCTGTTTTTCCTAGTATCTGAGCTAAGTTTCTTAGACTCGTGTATACGACTACATCCGTAAATAATAGCTCTTCTTTTCTTTATTACAACAATAATAAAATTTATAAGAACAAAACCTTGCTGAGTTACTTCTTTTAAAGTTCTTGTATACTGGGAAAAATTAAGTTGTTGGTTATTTCTTCGGGAAACAATAGCAAAGATCTTTTTGTATTTCTTTTCTATGTCAAAGTTTAAGATAAGGTTTTCGCAATTGGCGAGCTGCCTAAAGTTTCAGTTAAGTTCAAATCAGTTAGTAATAAATAAATATGGCATCAAAAGAGCCTATACCACAAATCCAGTAGGTACGCTCTCAAATTATTTACACACAATTGCATGATACTCGAGCTTTTATAAAATTTAATGTCAGCCAAAGAACAAATTATTTACGATATTTTAAACTGAATAGATAAAAGCATCGAAGTATTAATATTTTATTGCGGGAAAAGGCCGTTATGAATACATTTTATTGCTCTCAACAGCCTACATTATAAATTCAATTCACCACACAACACACCAAATGATCCTGTTACATACAGAGACGAAGCAACACATAAACCGCGAGACATCATTACAGTTAAGTGGCGCATACTTCGCCTCCACATTTACGTATTCACATTCTTACTGCAAATGATATGAGCAAGGACGCGTGAAAATGCTGTCATACACGTGAGAGACCCAAGGTCGGGGTGCTTTTAAATTTTCTCCTGCAAGGAAAAAAACGATAGGAGTGTATTTATTGTCACTTTGAAGTCTTTTAACATTCCAGATCACAGGTTTGTAGGTACTGTCAACTTTAGATGTGAGCTAGGAGTGTTTGCCCAAGTCATGAATGCGTTCTTTATTGTGTGCCATCAACGTAACCGAAAGGCACTTATTTTTCTTGTCTTTGCGATCATTTTTTTGTTCTACACTATACCTGGGAACCTTCTAGTTACGGAGATATTGGGGGTCAAAGTTCCATCTTTTTGTATTTTTTTTATTATACGAGTTTTTAATGTAACATTTTTAAACATTTTTTAATGTAAGATTTTTTCTTTAAACACTTCCACGACCCCCGTACTATTCAATCCATCCATCAGCACAATGTTTTGAGTGCCTTACTTTGAGTTCTACAACAACACATGATTTTTCACCCCAAAAAAAAAGTCGCATTAATTTTTGCGTAAAGTTACATACGTTTAGTTTGATGTACAGATTGCTTGGTTGACGGCTTTGTGATGAGGCCTTTTACACCCTGTATACGCGCGTGCCGTGACGACCGTGAGATGAGACTGCATAAAGTAAAAAGGTGCTTGCTTGTAGTGCGAACTAGTTTAGCTTAAAAAATGCTTAACTGGTGCACTTATGTGGATGCTGGTAACATAACAGATGCAAACTGAAAAATCTCTTTTGACCTACATTTTTGTATTCAAAAGGTTAACCGTAAATGTTCTTTATTGTTATCCATGCTCCTAAATTATTGCTCTCTCACATCCTTTACAGCTTTTTCACACACCTTGTGTGCAACTTTCATGAAGACATATTATTTATTGCGACCCGCCAAATGTTTCCGTGGTAAACCTTTATCTTCAGACTTGGGAACAATTCGTACAAGTCTACGTGAGAACAATGTCCCTCTAAGATTTTTTATTTCCCTAGAAATAAAGGAATAGGGGAGACCTTTGCCCAGACAGTGGGACAAAACAGGCTAATAAAAAAAAATATAAATAAGTATTATAGTTTAGTTTTGAAACAAAAAATTCAGTAATACAAGTACGGGACTAACCAAACTACAACAAGCTCAAAGCACGTAGTAGAATTATTAACAAGCTTTAAAGTTTTATTCTAACTTCTTTCTGAACAAAGCTTCTATAAAAACAAAACTTCTTAAATAGCGGACGTTGCCCCTAAAACTGCGTTCAATCCTACTAACAGATTTGATGAACAGTCCAAGTTTATTCGGGTAACGTCGCTGAGACAAATGTGCTCAAGCTTCAGCGTCGAAAAAAAAGCTACATTATCCACGAGTAACATAGGCTATATTTTATCCCCGTACTCCCACTGGAACGGGAACTACGCGGGTAAAACCGCGGGACGTCCGCTAGTTTATTATAAAATCTTAGATTATATAAAATCACAATTCCAATAAAAGATGAAGAAAACAAAAATGCTATTTCAAAATATAACAGAGAGATGCCCAGAACAATAGTAATTTCCTGAGAGAGGACGGGAAGGAATGTTGGATGTGAACCCGCGGCCACGGAGGACGATTTTAATTCAATTTCCCATGTTTATGTAGGATGTTTGCTTTTGCTGGACAGAAGCAAAGCTTTTGAGGAAATGAATTTGTGAACTTTACAATACACGGTTAATTTAAGGTCGTTCTGGAACTAAAAGCTATAAACTCGATCATCGAACTCAAAACGATTGGAACTGTTTTTGTGAAAAAATAACAATAAATATAAAAACCATTATAATGTAATTAAATTATTCGTAATTTTTTTTCCAAAATTTACAATAAAAATAATGTAAAAAAATCACGAACAATTAAATATATATATATTTTTAAATACAATGTTTTTTTTTTTTAATTGTCCCTATCGTTTTGAGTTCGATGATCGAGCTTATGGCTTTCGGATCCAGAACGACATAAAAATAATAGTGTACAAAGAAATGAGTTTAATAAAATGAACGTATATTTATTTTAAAAAAAAATAACAGCAAATTTTAGTCCTAATGAAAATTCAGAAGAACTTTTAAATCAAATACTAGACTTCTATTAAATTCTTATAACTTTTAATGAGATTATTACTTTGACTTTAATATGCACTTTAGAAATTAAATGAATAAATAATATAATATGAAGTAAATGTATATTGTAATATTATAATGTCATCATCATCATCATCATTTCAGCCGAAAGACGTCCACTGCTGGACATAGGCCTCCCCCAAGTGTCGCCATATTGACCGGTCCCGTGCGACTCGCATCCAGCGGATTCCTGCAACCTTCACCAGGTCATCGGTCCACCTAGTGGGAGGCCTTTCAACGCAACGTCTTCCGGTTCGTGGGCAGGGCACATTGCTCGCAGAACGGATGGCCGATGGGGCTGAAAAGTTCTGGAGTGGCGACCGCGAACCGGAAGACGTTGCGTATAATGTCAACATTCAAATATTTAAAAAACGAAAGCGAACCGTTGGAATAATTTTAAAAGGTTAAAAAATTTCACACTGTACACTACAAAACTTTTCCATAAATTTCCAGCTCAACACTGCAACTATTACTGACAGTTTTCATACAGCAAATATTATAACATTTTTTCCACATCCGTTTGGTTATTCCACACATGACACTGAAATCCGCTCCATATCAAGTGCAGTTGAATAGGCTTGGAGCTCGCCGAGCCGTTACGTCACGCGATTGAAATACATCGTACACTCGTAACACACTCGGGTTGAAGCCAAATCAAATATTGACCGTGGACCGTGGGAATGTCCCGGTCTGTCATATGCATGCTAGGCGGCAAACGTGGTATCGAAATCGAACTTAAAACCTTTTACTCTCAATGATAGACAGTGTCATGTAATAGATAAATAGTAATAGTCGTCTAATTTTTTATTGATAGATTGATTGCCGTTGGTTCAATTGAATATAAATTAATCTAGCCACAACTAAATGGCAAGAATTTCAGCATAACATCTTGGTTCATCGTTTTTGTTAGAAACATTTTCCTTATAAGTATAATGCTTTTCCTAAGCATATTCGGTTTAGTTATTTTTACCTAGAAGGGGCTCCTTGTCTCAGAGACGTGACGGGAGTAGTAATCTCATCTCACAGACTCACATAGTTCATTGATACGAACAACGTTGTGTTATGTGTTGTGCTTATTTGCTCACACTTGGCCACTAATGATGATGGTATCTTTCTTTTGTAAAAGAAGAAGCTTCACTTGGAATTATTTTGTTGACATCAAACATTGAAATATTTATAGAAACTGTTTCTGTCACCTACAAAGTTTTAAAATAAATAAATAAACACGTTATTGCGGACGAAACGTTCACGTAATAAATATAAGTTCCTCAGTTATATTTATTGCAACAACGTGATAGGAACAATGAGGGTGTTACGAATCGTTTTCTTCTTTATAAGTTTGTTCGAGCCGGATGTTCTTTAGCTTTAGTAAATCCTTTGTGCGTAACAAATGCGATTTTCATGAATTTTAACTTACCTATTATTGCGTACCAAAGTTGGCTAAAGGCAGAAGAATGATGATGTTTACCTTAGAATGCATACAATAATGTAAGGTTAAACACTGTTTTAAGCTTTCACGGTTTAAAACTAAACTTATATTGTCACTTACGGGATATCTTTCGTGTTTGTTATTTATTTTGAGTTCCCGATATTTTGACGCTGTTACAAGCGAAATGCACGCGACCCGCAACCCACGATCAAGGCGCTTGCAACAGCGTAGAAATATCGGGAACTGAAAATAAATAACAATCACGGAAGATATCCCGTAAGTGACAATGTAAGTTCTCAAATCTGATTTTTCTTTTGATTCTGTGGTTAAAAAATGTATTATTGTTAAGTGTCATACATAATTTATATCATCACCATCATACACAGCCCAACTTCACCCACTGCGGGGTACAGGCCTTTCTTTCACATATTTATAATGTCTTCCAGAAATTCAGTAGATGACATTGTTTGTAAATAATACGATTAATGTAGGCTACATTTGATAGCAAATTGTATGGTAGACACATACTTAAGGCCGTCTACGCCAAGCAAAGTAGGTATTTAACGCTACCACCCTTTACGCGAAACGAGTCGTGCACACGCGTCGCCGACTTGAACCCAAAGCTGAGCGAAGTGTCACAGTATAGGTAAGCGTGTCGTGTAGGCAGTAGGTCAACTTATTTTATTAAATTGTCAGCTTGATTTATTATAATACGTACTAATTGCGAAAACCTAACATTTAAATGTAATAAATTAATTTGAATAGATATTGTAAATGCAAATTGCTGCAAGTCGTAATTTATTCAATTATTTGTGTACCAGACGGGTGGACTCGTGTTTGGAAATTCAAAAACTATAACGGAACCAAATTTGAGCCACTAACCGCCCTGTACCGTAAGTTCCGGGCGTAAACGTTAGCTTCGTGGAACGGAGAGGTGGGTTTGGAAAATACTGCACTATTATTGTAGATGGAGAAGAAATGAAACACTATTTGACTATGGTAAGACACTACAAGCAGACAATACTGGAAAAACTGAGCTGAAACTATAATCGGAAAGAACTGTTAACTATTCGGATATCGAAACGAAACTGACTGCTTGAATATCGTAAACAAAACTGACTGTTCCAATGTCGAAAACAAAACTTACTATGCGGTGCCTGCGCTGTGCTTTCATACTATTAGCAGACACACAAAAAATATTCGCGAATCCTCTAGCGGTGTGTAGTATTTATTCGCTAGACAATCTTTTAATTCATACAAAAAGCATGAACAAAAAACATTAACAAAAAAATACAAAGGAAACTATAAGCAAAAGGATAATAAATAACTCGAACGGAAGAAGGAAGTAGGTACTTTACGCTCTCGGCGTACGGTCGAAATTAAATTAACATTTCTCGATGTTTTTTATAAGTAGTTTGCGTACGCGCACCTGTGACGAGACTGGAATTTGTACCTACTTACTTTTAAAACTAATAACAACAGAAAGTACTCGACAAAGAATCACAAACACGGCAATAGCGTACTTTCTCGAACGTTCTTTCTATAGACTATATAAAAACACTGTTTGAGACACTTGTCGCGAACAATTTGACTAGGTTTCTTACATTGTTTTTATCTCACGAAGAGACACATGCTTTATTTGTTGTATGTGTCACCGTAAAATTGTAAATACCGTTAGATTATAATCTATCTCGTGAGATTGTAAACTCGTTCGTTGAGGAATTCCCTCGACTGTCTATGGTCTCCATCATCAAACCAATGGCACTTACAACCCATATGGGTGCAAAGTTCTCATCAATAGAAATGAATTAAATCCAAACACAAGGTAGCTACTGTAAAACGTTGAGGAGTTCCTTTGACTGTCCTTCGTCTTTATCATCAGACCCCTAAAGATGACCACAACCCATTTAGGTGTAAAGTTCTCATCAATACAAATTAATCAAGCCCAAACACCAGGTAGTTATTGTGAATCGTTGAGGAGTGCCCTCGACTGTCTTCGGGTTCCATCATCAGATCGAGTCCAGACTTTCTTTAAATAGTAGTGCTCTAAAATACTCAATGAACAAAAAAACAAACGCACTAGTCGCACTACGATGTTCAAAGGTTCCCCTCGATTTCTCTGAGATGCCATCATCAGATCCCAGTTTCATGGTCATGGTACTACTCTTGGAATATCTTCTTTCCAACAAAAAAAGAATTATCTAAATCGGTTCATAAACGACGAAGTTATCCTACGGTCAAATTGTGAAACCTCCTCCTTTTTTTAAGTCGGTTAAAAAAGACTGTACTGTTATAATTACACTACGTTCTTTAAATAAATCGTTCGATAAATCGACGGGACAGCCGTGCGCCAGCAAAAGGGACATAGGTCCTACCTCGTCAAGGCCTGGCGGGCGACTGAATCCACGTGCGCAAGCCGTTTTCTTATATAATAATTTATTATTAAAAGGATTAAAATGTTTTGAAAAAATTAACCACAAATAATTGTTCTATATGTTATTAACTTTGCTTAGATATTTTTTTTGGAAGTAAAACTTTCATATTCTCCAAGTAAAATAAGAAAAACATAAAAAAATATTCGAATTAGGCTCCTGTTCGGATTTTTTTTTCATCGAGTGAAGTTTTTGATATCATGTTTTGAACCACAAATTATCTTAGTAAATATAGTCAACTATAATATCTATTTTTTTTGGCTTTAAAAAATCACTATTTCTTTGATTACTATTGAATCAAAGTTATGTAAAATTGGGAAAATTGGGACTACCTGCCCTTAAGTACCTAACAGCTACACGCCAACCATTTGACTAATTGCCTCCATACACAACTCTTTTATTGTAAACTTCACCTGCAAGTGGCTCTGTTTGTAACAAACGAGTCTGTATGAGAACAACACAATGTGGGGAAGTTACTAATTTTGTGGACCAGTCTGTCGGTTTGCTGTTAGAGGCTGAGGAAATGAGTTTAAAAACTACTTAGAACGTAACTGTTTGCAAACTCATTTTCTAAAAGCTGAGGTGGAAAGTAGGATATAATGTAATCTGGCCCTTGTTCTCTCGACTCGTAGATAACCCACGCTTACTCAGCCTGATTAATTCGGGGATTGGAAAAAAGGATTGAAGTAAAATTAGGATTTCAGCTTTACCTAGAATCAGACTTCGCCGTTAATCAATGATACACGAAAATGGGTCATTTGTTCCGTGTATACGGTCACGATCAATTTGCTGGTAGGTATAATGTTTCCAACAAAAGCAAAAAATGAAATGGCTTTCAGATAAAGAATTTATTACTTTAAACATAATTCTCCTCCTAAAATAATCTATCAAATCTTGTTTCATAATGCTGCAATACCACGCGACTCACAGAAATATTACCGGGATTATCCTTGGCTTTCCAATTTGATGAAGTCCATAGTAACACAGGTGACGTCAGTTTGTAGCATAAAAATATAGTAACACAAGTGACGTCAGTTTGCTAGTGCGGGCACTCACAACTTTCGCAGTACAACTAAACAAAACAAGAAAGTTTGGATGGCGTTGTAGGAGCGCTGACACCTTCAATCTACTAGGATAAACGTAAATGTAGACGACGATAAAGACTAATGAGGCAATAATTACCTATCTGTTAACAATATGGTATCTGGCTGACACATCGTTTTGTATTTAAAGAGAGCAGCGGTGGCCCAGTGGTGCCGACCCCGACTTACGAACAGTAAGTCATGGGTTCGAACCCACACAGGCGCATTACTTTGTGTAATTTATTTCATCACCACTGCTCTCAAAATGGTGAAGAAAAATATCGTGAGGAAGCCGACATGTCCTAGAACCAAAAAATTCGAAGACATGTGACATCTACTAATCCGCACTGGGCCCGCGTGGTGAATTATAGCCCATTCCCTCTCATAGAGAGGAGGAGTGGGAACATTAATAGGCTGATGATGATGATGATGAATAATCTCGAGGGCTCGGTATACACACACGTTTATGTTTATTTATGTTAGTCAGGACCTTTTGCCGGTCTTTATACTTAATGAGCAGCTAATCACCGGCGGATATCCGGCAGATATTTACCTTTGCCCGAGCGGCTGCTGGGTAGCTAAGGAAAAAGGGGCAGAGCAGGTGTGCAGCAATTATGTTCTATTTATTTAGTCGGTATAGTAGATTTTTTTGTTTTTAAAGAAAGCTTGTTACAGTATTTATTATTTTACCTATATTATGTTTTTTTATGCATATTTTGCTGCATTTTAGGAATCTAATAATGTAATAGATACCTATGTGTGTATAAAGCTGCATTTATAATAAACAAAACAGCTCCGTATGGTGCGTAGTAGTAGTAGATATTCATAAATAAGTATTATCTATTTCATATCTTCTCAAATAAGACAATCCAGTAGAGCACTCCACAGCTTACATACATTATTTCCATTATAATATGAAAGCACCTACCTATACTACTTTAAAATATTATTACTCCGTGAATACATAGAAGACGAAGATAGAAGATACATAGAATACAGAATCCTTTCTAGACATGAGGGGAAAAACTACGAAACTTAGTGTCGTATCCTAAACATAAACTTGAGAAAATTTTGGCTCGTAATATTGTGTTTATCTTTGTCTGCTTTTAATCTAAAAGCACCCGTACCCGTAGCTCGTTTGAAAGGAAAATATTCACATGTCACAAAACAGAATCTTATGTTACTTCCAAAAGAAATAGAAGAAAAAAGAATAATTACCGAAGCCGTAAAGAAAAACTTAACGCTGTTCACTATTTACTTTTTGTAACATAACAATATCATAATGTCACAAATAACTTGTGTTATTCAACGCAAAAAAGTATAATCGAATAAGTGAGCATCGACAAAGCAAATACAAACAATGTGTATATTACAATATTTTCCTGCTTCTCCTTTCTTGCATTCGTGTTTTATTGCAACAATAAATCGTTTAATGTAATAACTTTAAGGGAGCCAACAATAAACATATTGCTCGCGAAAAAGGAGTAATAAAATAGTCAACCCCTTTGAGTGCGATTAGTAAATCAAATTACGCATAAACTTACACGAACTTAAACCGCAAAGTCATTTACGTCGATCAAGTAAATTCATGCTAATGAACATTAGCAAACTACCAATGATATCCTGACAACCGCGGCGGCAGCTTACTTACATAGTTCATATTATAGGTAATAGCAGACGTGGCATACAAGTCTGTGAATATTAGGGACCATAAAAAAGTTATAGAAATGTGGGCTTTTTGAGATCAAAATGATAGTAATATACCTAATTTGTATTTTAGGTTTTAGTATGACACGCTATGCTGGCTTGGCCAAGACTTATAGGGCGTATCTCAGATGATAGTTCTTTCTAGAATACTACTATACTATATATACTATATACATATATATATACTATACTACTATTTTCGTTGTGTATGTTAAAGGCGAGGTAAGCAACACAGTGATGCGTTTAGCCAAACTTAATCTTACTTGATTACAAACAAACTTTGTACGTGAAACTAATAAACAGCGGCTTCCTTGTAAACTGTTAATTAAAGTCAATATTAGAACTAGATATAGTCTATCGGTCTATCGGTCGTAAGGTGAGGGTACGACTAACTTGTATCGCAACTATCAGTTCTAATGCAGTGTGGCTAGGTGAGCTAACTCAGAGGGAAGTTAGATAACTAGTTATGGTACTATAAAGTTTTCAGATAGCGTAGATTGACTTTAAGTAGATACAACGTACATAACGACTATTCACAACTGTGTTTCCCCAAGGTATAGCCACGAGTTTTTAATATTGTTGCAACTATTCAACGTCCCTAATGATTACAATGGCATGGTAATCCCCTAGGCTCACCGTTTCACTTCAATGTATAATCTCAAAATGAATGACGTAACCAAGATTTTGTAACAATATTTTGATTGAAAAGATTGTCCATGGAGTTTCTTGCCCGTTCTTTTATATAGTGATCTACGCTAGGGAATGGGCAACTTGTAACGTTACATTTTCCTGGATAGGATTCACAAAACTGTAAGGTCACTCTGAGCACTCACCTACCTAACTTTCAGTCTGAAGAGGAGCACTATTAAAAGAAATAGACAAGGGGACGAGTTATAAGAATTTATTAACAAAAATCCTAACCTAAAAGCTGGAGCTACTTAAATCACTAATGCCAGTGAAGCTGGCGGAAAATACTGAAGATGAACGCAGAATGGAATAAATAACTGAAGAACGTCCGTCTTCAGACTGTGTAGGAGGACCGAGGAACCATCAACTCTCAGGCCGTAGAGAAGGGCCGAGGGCATCCGTCTTTAGACGGTGGTGGACGGCCGAGGACCGTCAATCCTCAGGCCGTAGGAGGAGGGCCGAGGACATCTGTCTTCCGACCGTGGAGGAGGGCCGAGGAGCATCAAATCTTCATCAACAGGCTTGTGCAGCTCAAGCATCAAGGTTTCCAGGTGTTCTAAGACGGTGGTGGACTGCCGAGGACCGTCAATCCTCAGGCCGTAGGAGGAGGGCCGAGGACATCTGTCTTCCGACCGTGGAGGAGGGCCGAGGAGCATCAAATCTTCATCAACAGGCTTGTGCAGCTCAAGCATCAAGGTTTCCAGGTGTTCTAGGTGAGGGTGCGGCACGGAGAGAGGCCGACTTAAAACAGAAGAATAAAGGGAACTGCCCTTTTAAATATACTTTTATGGAGCTTCTCAGAGGTGTTCCTGCTCTCAGCTCTCAACGTAGACTGCCCATTCCACCACCAGGCTCCTGTCAACTCCAGATAATTTACATTTTAAAATTTGAACAAATTAAAACAACAATCTAATGAGGTCGATGTGATTTACCTATACAACCTACAACTAGGGTTGCCACTAACTGACATCACAAAAGTAAACAAAGATTTAATAGAGATAAAAACTTAAATAACAAGGTAGCTTAAAGCCAAAGCCGTTGCTAAGCCTCCAAGAAATGACCATGAAGCTACCTAGGGAGGACGAATGCCTAAATTTTCAGGTTAATAATATCCAAAAATGTAAGTAAAAAAACATGTAAAAGACATACACATTACAAACTACAGTGCTTTCTCAAGTTATTATGCCTTGTGACTGTGACTGTAGCTTTGCTTTTCTTTTGTTTTCTTGACATTCAAAAGTGCCGTAATGGTCTAATTGAAATAAATGATTTGAATTTGAGTTTTCTTTGAAATTATAGGAAACTAGCACTTCGCCCGCGAATTTATCCTCAAAAAGTGTGATAACTCGGCTAATATGCATGATATATTATTAATTTGTAGCCTATTATATAGCACCCATGAAAAATGTAGCTTTCTACCAGTGAAAAAAAAGGATTGGATCAATAGTTCCAGAGATTACCCTCTACATCTGTTTGTAGGTCAGTTTAGTAGGTTAGTTTGTAGGTCTGTACCTACAAACAACCTCTTTACAATATTATCTATACTAATATTATAAAGAGGTAACATTTGTTTGTAAGTTTGTATGTAGGGGGTAATCTCCGGAAGTAATGAACCAATTTTAAAAATTGTTTCACTGGTAGAAAGCTACATTATTCGTGAGTGCTATAGGCGATAGTCTAAGGAATGTAGGAATCTAGAAAGGAATATAGAAGGATAGTCAAAGACGAATTCCCACTTCCCATCATTGAGGACCTGATAGATAGACCGAAAGGTGCTCGAGTATTTAGTGTGCTGGATTTAAAGAACGGATTTTTCCATTTAAAAGTGAGTGAGGATAGTATAAAATATACTGCTTTCGTCACTCATCATGGGCAGTACGAGTTCTTAAGAGCTCCATTCGGGTTGTCAGTGTGCCCGAAATATTTTATGCGTTTCATAACTACAGTGTTTCAGGAGCTGATTGCGAAAGGCATATTGGTGATTTTTATTGATGATTTGCTAATCCCCGCTTGCGATAAATTCCAGGCTTTGGAGCGTCTTAAGGAGGTGTTAGCAGTCGCATCACAATATGGACTGCAAGTGAACTGGAAAAAAGCACAACTGTTATCCCAACGTGTAGAGTATCCTGGACATATCATTGAAGATGGTCAAGTTCAACCTTCTAAGGAGAAAACTGAAGCCGTAGCCAGGTACCCAGAACCAAAAACCTTAAAACAACTCCATAGTTTCATAGGACTAACCTCCTATTTTAGGAAGTACATATATTAAGGACTTTGCTCTCATAGCAAAACCCTTAACGGATTTGTTGAAGAAAGATGTAAATTTTGTCTTCGATGACAAACAAAGAAGTTCATTCAATATGTTGAAGGATGCATTGGTGAGTAGCCCAGTGTTAAGGATTTATGATCCTCAGTTGCCAACAGAGCTACATACTGATGCCTCTTCGGTAGCATACAGCGCTATACTACTCCAAAGAGATTGCACAGGTGGGTTGCATCCAGTATATTACTTCAGCCGCAAGACTAATGACGCAGAGAAAAAATACAGCAGTTACGAGTTAGAAGCATTAGCTGTTATCGAAGGGATAAAGAAATTCAGGCATTACCTATATGGTAAACATTTCAAGATTGTCACCGACTGTCAAGCTTTTCAGAAAACCTTAAACAAAACCGGCCAAGAGCGTGTCGGGCCACGCTCAGTGTAGGGTTCCGTAGTTTCCCGTCCGTCACAATAAGTGTTCCCACTTATGAGTTTAAAGAATCAGACAAAAAGAAACAGAAATCAGACAAAAAGTTGTACAAAATAATTTCTGGAAAATTATTTTGTAGGTACAACTTTTTGTCTTTTTTGTACAAAAACTGTTGTTTTCATCAAGTTTAAAATGATTTTCCTAGAAAGTCCTTATAAAGTTCTACTTTTCAGATTTTTTTCATATTTTCTAAACTTATGGTTCAAAAGTTAGAGGGGGGGGACACATTGTTTTTCACTTTTGGAGCGATTATTTTTGAAATTATTGACATTATCAAAAAATGATTTTAGAAAACCCCTATTCATTTTTAAATACCTTTCCAACAATATATCACACGTTAGGGTTGAAATTAAAAAAATCACTTCCCACTTTACATATAGGGGGGCTACCCTAATAAAACATTTTTTTCCAATTTTTATTTTACCACTTTGTCGACGTGATTGATATACATATTGGTACCAAATTTCAGCTTTCTAGTGCTAACGGTCACAGAGATTAAGCGAGGACGGACAGACGGACGGACGGACAGACATGGCGAAACTATAAGGGTTCCTAGTTGACTACGGAACCGTAAAAAGGACCTAACCACTAGAGTAGCACGGTGGGTATTACTACTAGAAGAGTATGACTATATGATTGAGCACAGACCAGGTAATAAAATGCAACATGTAGATGCCCTGAGCAGAAACCCATTTGTTGCTGTCGTCGAGTTAAGTCTTCATGACCAGGTCAAGCGAGCACAGATATTGGATGAAGGTATCAAAGCAATTATTGAAGTTTTAAAATTACAATCATATGAAGATTACATATACAGTGATCGTTTACTATATAAAGGACCGGATAAAAGGTTGGTAATTCCTAAAAGTCTAGAAGTTGAAATGTTTAGGAGGATTCATGAAAAGGGTCATTTTGGAAAGAAGAAAATGATGGAAATATTAGAGAAAGACTATTATATCAAGAATTTGCAGAAAAAAATAGAAGAATTTATGTTAACATGCATACCATGTTTACTGGCAACTAAGAAGGAAGGTAAACAGGAAGGTTTCCTCAATTGTATAGATAAGGAGAGCATTCCTCTGCACACAATTCATTGTGATCATATAGGACCACTTTCGGAAACAAGAAAGCTGTACAATCATATTTTAACCTTGGTTGATGCCTTCACAAAGTTTGTGTGGTTGTTTCCAGTAAAAGGAACCACCAGTAAAGAGACAATTGACAGAATTATGATACATCAACAGACATTCGGTAACCCTGTACGTTTGATTTCAGATAGAGGAACTGCATTTACAAGCAATGATTTTAAGGAGTACTGTCAAAGTGAAAACATTCAACATATTACAATCACAACAGGTGTTCCAAGAGGGAATGGACAGGTGGAGAGGATACACCGAACAATAAAAGCAGTGTTAACGAAACTTTGTATTGCAGATCCCTCACAGTGGTATAAGCATGTCAGCAGTGTACAGCGTTCTCTGAATAGTACCTACCAACGAAGCATTGCAACTACTCCATTTGAGTTACTGATGGGCACCAAGATGAAAACCAAGGAAGATATTGAAATATATAACTTGATCCAGCAGGAAAACCAAGTAAATTTCTTACAGAATAGAGAAGAACTTAGAATGAAGGCAAAAGAACAAATTCTTCGAGTTCAGGATGAAAATCGAAAGACTTACAACCACCGACGAAAGGAATCCCGTAAATATAACGTTGGGGATATAGTTGCCATAAAGCGTACACAGTTTGGTACAGGCCTAAAGTTAAAGCCGCAGTATCTAGGCCCATACAAAGTAACCCAGGTAAAGAGGAACGATCGCTATGATGTAGAGAAAGTCAATTCTATGTCGGAAGGTTCACGATTGACGTGTGCTTCTGCAGACATCATGAAGCCATGGCCTGGAAATTATGGTAATTGATTAGTAGATATTGTGTAGTTTTATTTACTTTGTTGTATTGAGCGTCAGTAAGCACTTTAGGTTCCTCCAGATAAACTTTACAACTTTGACCTAATGTTATTGTTGTATTTAGTGTTATTTTGTTTTCAAGTTAGGTAAGATGTACACACCTAAGTTTCTGAGAAGTTCTTATTTATTATTTGTATGATGCTAATTGCTAATTATTTATTTATTTATTTATTTATTGAGGTTAGCCTACAATTGTCTACACATTACAATTCATTTAAAAGTACACGATATACATTTATAAGTGCAACAATTATTTACAGGCTAACACCGCATGCTCTATTTTATTTAAATTACAATATACATCAAAATAATATGATTAAATTACAATATACATCAAAATAATATTATTAAATTACAATATACATTAAATATTATTACAATTAATTGTGAATAAGGAATAATAAAACTAGCGTAAAACAAAATAGATCGAGAGACTAACAAACAAATCAAGATCAAATTATTGTATTGTATTAATTTGTATTGTATAGAGGAATTAAATTTATTGATAGTAATAAAAACAAAATAACTGATAAATAAATTAAATTAAACTAAGATTAAATATTTGGTCTATAAATTAATACATTATTTAAAATTAATTAACGTTTAATAGGTAATTAATTATAAAATTGGCAATTCAAATTCAAATCCTATAGTTGTGGGAACAGCATTCAATAATTACTTTACGGAATTTTCCTATGGTATCGTGGTGAACGTCAATCAGGTCACTGCAGCTGTTTAAGATTTTGCACATTCGCGGTATTGGTGAGTTAGCACCCAGGACAGTTCTACGCAATGGCGGGTAAAGCGGAGTGATGGGATTTCTAGGATAGCGGGCTGGGGCACGAAACTTGAGGAGACCTAGTAGCTGTGGACAGTCTATCTGCTTTCTGAGTAGTTTGTATAGAAACAGGGCATCCATAACTTCTCTTCGAGTCGTTAATGAGAGCATTTTGAAAGTTTGCAGACGGGACAGATAGGACGGCAGCTGCTTGCTTTTCCCTTTGGAAAAAGCAAGGTGCCATAAAAATCGTTTCTGGACCCTTTCTAAGAGAAGTTTATGAGTAGCGTAATGTGGTCTCCATACGACACTACAATACTCCAGTATGCTCCGGACAAGGCTATTATACAGCAATATTTTAGTGCTGACCTGTTTGAAACCCTTGGTATTGCGTAGTACAAATCCTAACATTTTGGAAGCTTTTTTGGTAATATTTTCGGTGTGGGGGATAAAAGTAACTTTCTTGTCAAACAACACTCCTAGATCTCTTATAGTTTCTAGCTCATGAATATTTTCTATAAAGTAGGTAGAATTAATGGGGTGAACTTTTCTAGAAAAAGATAAGTGGTAGCATTTTTTGAAGTTCAATTCCATTTTGTTATCCTTACACCATTCAATTACTCTATTCAAATCATCCTGCAGAAGCTCCGTATCATTTGGTGACTCGACCTTCCTGGCAAACTTTAAGTCATCTGCATACAAAAAACACTCTGAAAAGTGAAAGCAGTGGGGAAGATCATTTATAAAAATGATAAATAAAATAGGGGCCAAGTGGGAACCCTGTGGGGCACCGGAAGTCATGCGATAATTGTTGGTAGAGCGAAAACCATTTACGACTACATAAAATTCACGGTTAGCGAGATATGATTCCACCCACTTCAGTAGGGGTCCCGTGATACCATATGTTGCCAGTTTTTTTATCAGTATGGAGTGGGAGATTTTATCAAACGCCTTACTGAAATCGGTGTATATCACATCAAACTGCTTATTCGCGTCAATAGTTTATATCAGGGACTCTGCGAACGACATTAAGTTTGTGGCAGTAGACTTTGACGCTACAAAGCCATGTTGTTGATCGCAAAGATAAGGCTTGAAATAGTGTTGGATATGGGGACAGATCATTGACTCGAATACTTTGGCGAAAGTGGAGAGAATCGCAATGGGTCGATAGTTTGAGATAGTCTCTTTATTATCCGACTTGTGTACTGGAACTATTTTGGTTTTTTTCCACTCGGATGGAAAAGTTCCAGTGGCTAACGACATCTTATATATTTTCAGGAGCGGAGAGACCAATACCGGCGCACAGGTGGAAACAAATAGTGGTGGGATTCCGTCAGGTCCTGCTCCTTTTCCGGTGTTTAAGGATTGCAGTTTTCTGAGTAAAGAATCCACATCCAAGTCAGGGGTTGTTAGGCACTGGCTATTAGTTTCCAGTGAGCTAAGATAGCTTGAATTATTTTTAAATTCTGTGTTATTTTCAGAGGTATAAACAGATGAGAAGTAATTACCGAAAAGGTCACAGATAGTCGAGCCATTAGTCGTTGTAGTCTGTCCGTCAGTCATTGTCATTGGATAGACACTAGATCCTCCGCGTTTAGTCTTCACGTGAGTCCAGAATAGTTTTGGATTATCTTTGATTTCTGATTCTAGGTTATTCATATAAAGATTGTATAAACTTTTAGCTAAATTTTGACAACGTTTTGCAATTAATTTTAGTTCTATTTCATCTAGTGGGTTTTTGTATGTCTTGAATCGCAATCTTAGCTTATTTTTTTCTTTGAGAGTGTTTATAATCGATTTATCAAACCATGGAGGATAACGACTGGACATTGGCTTACAATTAGGAACAAATTTATTTATGGCAGTGTTTATGACGTCATAGAATACATTTACCATGCTATCCACATCATTTTGACCTGCAAATAGTTGGTCCCAGTCTTGTTCGATGAGATAGGATTTAATGTTATCATAATTAGCTTTGTGGAAGTTTTTTCTCGTGTTATGTCGATTGTAAGGCAGACTTTTTTCTTTTAGTAATGAAAGAGTAAGATCAAGAGGTGGATGGAGTTTATCAATTGTAGTTAAAGAGATAGTGGATTCACTCACTGTGCAAGAAGGTAATGTTGATATAACTAGGTCCAAAGTACGCGCAGAACTGTTTTTAACGAGATTGTGCTGTGTCAGCTTACTAATATCCATGAACTCTAACAGTCTTTGACATGTGTTGGGTAGTGAACTATTAATTGCTCCTGGGGTCCAAGTTATTATACCCAAGTTAAAGTCCCCCACAATACAGGTTGGGATGTTTGTTGATTCAAACACGTTATTACAGTGCTCGATAAAATGTTCAATTGTTGAGAGACATACTGGTGGAGGCAGGTAGACTGCACAAAGAGCTAGTTGTCGCGTATTAGAAATATCGATAGTGACCCAGACATCTTCACAATTACTTTGCCATTTGTCAATACGTTTTGAATTGATTTTTGTTGAAACGGCTATCAGAACTCCTCCTCCGTCTTTATTGGGATGAAAGCCAGATGTTTCCCTATCTCTTCTGTAGACAACATACCTATTATCAAAGAGCTCACTGCTGAGTATACTACTATTTAGCCACGTTTCGGTTAATATAACAACATCATAATTTTTGCAGCAAAGGTTACAGTAAAAAGTGTTAGTTTTCGTTCTCAAACCTCTACAATTTTGGTAATAAATCCTTAAGTTGTTGAATTTTACAATAAATATGTACTATGACATGCTTCTAACAATAATAAAATGTGAATAAAAAATTATCTGATTTTACTTAGGCTATTCATGTTTTTGAGTAATATGTATTCCGCACCATCTACCTTCCTCACAAATATTTTACCGCTTCTGACCCACACGTATTTGTAGTTCATTTCCTTGGCCTTAATCCTGGTCGCTGCATGAAGTGCTTTGTTCGCAGGAGACAGGTGCTCAACAACATAGACAGGTGACTGGTTGCCGGTGTATCCCAGGTGGCCACTGTTTAATTTTTCTTTTGGGTTATTCTGGTTGAACTTGATTACAGATGCCAGAAGTAGATCGCGCAACCTTGGAGATGTCAGCTGAACAACTAAAGATCTAGGGCGGTTACTAGACGGGTTGGTTTTTGCAATTCGCGTACAATGCAATATGTCTCTCTCCTGTATATCACAATTGACCACTTGGCCAAGTTGAGTGATAATTGAATACACATTCTCGTTCTTGGTTTCAGGCATACATTGTAACTCCAAATTATTTGATCTGGATTGCTGCTCTAAATTATTAACGCGTACTTGAAGATTGTTCATTGATGATTTCAGCTCTGCATTTTCTGATTCTAGTTTAAGTACCAATTCGTTACATTCCTTCTGGTTTTTCTCAAAATCCTCAAATTTATTGTTAATGAACTGGATTGATTTAATCATCTCCTTCATTTCCGCTTTGACTGTTTCTAGTTCGTTATTCATTGTGCTGACCATTTTTTCGTTAAATTGGGTCAGCATCTCGCTAAATTCAGCTTTAATTATCTCTTGTATTATAGTTCGCAATTCTTCTTTATCTGATGTGATGTGTGATGTAACAGGTGGTGACGCAGATGGAGATTTACTGGCGGACCTTTTATTGCCTCTTTTCAGAGATATATTACGGGTGGGAGTCGACAGAGTCGAGTCATTTTTTGAGATTTTTGCATTACTAGCCATGATTGCAACTTTACTTCATCAAAATAAAGTAATAATAATATGAGCAAGAATAAAATGATTATTCTCTCAGAGGCAACTTCCAGTAGGCAGAAAACAATGCGCCGTCTTCGTTCATTTATCTTTGACGCGAGCGCTCGCATGCGTCACCGCGCGAGGGCGCACGCCGAAGTATCACCTATGCTCACTACGTAACCGTGAGAGTTGCGTGCGCTGCGCGCGGAATGTCAAGTCATGCACTCACCCGTTGACCAGCTGAGATTTAAACTTTTTGACAGTTCACACTGCAAATTGATCCGTTTTCACTGTTTAGAACACAATTTTAACTGAATTACACTTGATTGATTACTGTTGGATCACTATGAGGTGTTTCATTAGGAAATTAAACCCGGTATGGATATTATTAAGACTTTAAGTATAGAGCAAGTTCAAACGTATGTTCACAGTACGGCCGCTTGGGCAAAAAAACATGCTAATGTTATTGTTGTATCAGGGTGTTATTTTGTTTTCAAGCTAAGTAAGATGTACCGAAGTCTCACAGAAATTCTAATTTCTTATTTTTATGATGCTAAGTTTACGCCATTGAGTCAGGATGTTTATTTGTTTATGAGTTAGAGTCACTAATATAAGTAGAGTGTAAAAGTTGATGTTAAGTAGTTTCATTGATCTGTTTAATTTAAGAGATATTGCTGTAGTCCATGTATAAGTTTAGTTTTATTAATTTCCACTGTGTTGGGAGATCAGACTGGGACAGTCTGATGTCAGAATGGCCGAGCTGTAGGAATGGAACGCGACGCAAGCATGAGATGTGTGAAAGAGACTTAAGTGTAAGTGTGAGGGAGACAGGTGATGTATGCTAGAGATGATGCGAATGTTGAGGAAGGAAAGGGAACACAAGAGGGAAGGGGGAACGACGCGAAGGAGGTGTGACGAAAGACGTACGGTGTCCAAAATTATAAAAGTTGTACCTATTTAAAATAAAAGTATATTAAACGATTACGCATTTATTTTGGCTCAAGAACCTGATCCCACATATATATAATAAGAATATGATAAGAAATTGCTCTCCATCAAATTTTAAACAGAACACACACACACAGACCACAATACCACTGGTAAATTAATAACGCCAGATGTGTGTTATTGAGTCGAATTTTTATTTCATTACCGATACTAAAATAGCGAGCCAAAAAAAAACAAACACTAATACGATCATTTTACATTCAAAGCTTTTTTATTTTGTGTGTATACAGTTTAATAATATAATTGTTGTACCGTACGCTGTAGGTTTAACATTCTCCTATACATTCGTTCTCGTAAAATCTTATGTAGTCTGACAGCGGACAAAGAATTCGATATTAAGAAAAAGGTTCTGTCGACATCCTCCGGTCATTATGGACATGTCCCCGGGAGGCCGCACTGTCCAGAATGGGCAATTAACATAAACCATCCTAAATGTTACGGCTAAGCGAGCAGTCGACCGTTCACACACAAGTGATTCAAGTTTGATTTGAGAGTTGGGTTTGCGGTGAGCTAAGTTTTTTATTTACATGCGATACTTTTTAAATCCAAAAGTACTACACAACTTTCCCATGAGGAAACAAATAATACTAATGCAAAATAAATGAGATTTCAACGACTTTGGAGGTCCATTGGTTTAGAAAACTATGTCAATGAAGCCCCGAGCAATAAAAATATGACTGTGATACCATAATCGTTAAATTAACGAAACAATAAAGCAGTTTGAACAATAAAACATCACTGTCGATTGTTTCCAAAATATATCTCATTGCAACACTATTATAACTTGATGTTGTCACGACAGATATTTAAATACTTAAAGTTCTAAATTGGGTTGCAACCTCTTTAGTTTTCGTATGATATAATTTATGAGATACTGGCCAGTTTGGGTCAAAAAATATAAGATGCCTTAAAATTTTACTTTTGATTTATTTCTCCTTTGTCAATCTTTTAGCTTTTCGAAAAAGTTGTCCAGTACATTTTGTTTATTTTAAAAGGCATATAATTTTTTTCGTTACAATTGCCTTCTGGTGAATTGAAGTAGTTTTTAGATAGAAGTAGCCGACGATACCAGGCGGTTAAACATTGCGGTTTCTGCGCCAAGTGACGATGTAAGATGTCCAAGCTTCGAAGATTAGATTTATTAGAGAGTTTTCTTGGACTTAACTGATACTTTCAATTAGGTCTGGTTTAAACCGAACCGGTATAAATAACGACTCTGATCTCCCAAGACTAGGGTCATCCTCCATTCAGTTTCCTGGGAGAGGTCTTGTTAGAATTTTGATGAAAATGATCAAATCGATGAACTATTGCAACCAGATGTTCAAACTAAATTGAATCACCAAATATGGGTAGTAAATGTTGTAAATCTCACAGAACCGTCACATAGATACTCTATAAATGAATACTGTCCATTACTCTGACGGTTGTTTGATAATATTCTTCAATAGCGCGGCAGTATAAGCCTACTCTTTCAATAGATGTCATCAGAACATTGTTGATTGAGCTGTCAAAATAGACTACACTGGACTTTATCGTATTGGCTTCTTGCTGGCTGTTTAAAGATCAATCCACCACAATGGCGTCATAGTTTTATAAACTTAGTTTTTGACGCAGTATGGCTTCCGACTGTTTACTTGGTTTTCTACACAACAGAGTTCTGTTCTTAACGACTGTTGATTTGAGTAGCTCCGAGCAGATTTCTTAATAGCCTGCAATACAAGACATAAAGAGAAAACTTTTCCTTAGAACTAGCTAACACCACCACCGACTCACAACACTCGTACTTATATCCACACAGACCTACAAGATTCAGGATGTTTGAAGCGAGACACTGTAATAAAATGCACCGACTGAGTTTACCAACTGAGTAAACAAATGCTTGGATAATTTCCGCTTTTTCGGATTCATGTGCGTATTGTATAATATGTATAGATTATCATTTCCTTCGGTGAAAGCAAACATCGTGAGGAAACTAGCATGCCTGAGAGATTTCTCAACGGCATATAAAGCCAAGTTAGTCAGAGGCCCATGAGCGGCATAAAATAAAAACTCTGACACCAAGTTAGACACTAACCACACGATAAAGAAAGATTTTGCAAAAATTATGCTTTTACCATTTGAGAGCTCTTGACGCTGAAATAGTACGTATATAAGCGTAAAGTACCCAATCAGAACTTTTCTAAAATGCGGTAGCACAATTTATTGGAACCCAGAATCATAAAAATATCAATCAACAAATCCATTCCGCAGTGGATGGAGCTTGCTCACCTGATTACATGGGTCTTGACGTTACTGTATTACCCTTCACATAAATCACCTGTAATATGACTGACGATGAATTAGAGCAATGATCCGTGAAACGTATTCCGGGATCGCACGCATCCTTACATTTGAAGTGTTATGATGTATGGTGCTCGCACGCGGCATGCGCTGGTCCCTCACTGATACCACTAACAGTTGATCCTACTAAATTGCCGAATTTAAATTAAATTGAAGAATGTGTAATGTTTTCTTTAGAGCACTTCAACAAAACGTTCCGGGTATCCTCGGCGTCTTTGGGGAAAATATAGCCTATTAGTAGGTAGAAGAGAAATTTGTGTCGAGTGTGTATAATAACATTGTTTTCCTTTGTGAAATGTTTTATTGGAAAAGGCATTACCAATATTGGAGTTATATAATATTATTTGGCATCAATAATGCCAAGGGGTTTTCATAATATTCGAGACATACCGTATTTTATGTCCATTTATAAACTAGAGAATGATATCACGTGTACCATGTGCCTAACCCAACCAGGTTATTGAAAACGAAAGCTGCTTGTTAAATAACCAATTTCCTTTCGGTATTATTTTCACATTTGACGACCCAATTCGAATTTGTTTATCATTCTTCAAATATACTTTGCATAGATATTTGACATCTCAAGTTCAACGACTCCAAAATTGATGTGACACTATTATGATACTTCAATATCATCTGGTTAAAATGTATTTATCAGTGTTTTTACAAAATTAGTAGTTTACGGAAATTTCCTATTTCACCAAAACTCAACGGAAGCAAAAGCTGGGATTAAAATTTAAAGTATTGCATACCCGAAAAGATTTTAAAAGAAAAATGGTTGCCAAGTTATGACATTCATTTCAATGAGATTTTACCAATAGAGACGTCATACTGATTATAAAGAAATAAAAACATGGCGATATTTTACATGAGCGGCTAGCTGGGTGACGGCCAATGTCAGTCTATGACAGCAGCTAGATATAGTGAAATGGGGAAAAATGGGTATCTATCAGGCAGCTTGAAGAAAATAAACAGTAAATTTTCAATATGAAAATGTTTATTTACAAATAATAATATAATGTAGGTACTTATGTTTTTTTTGTTTCACTATCACTTCACTATCACTAGCGTTGCCATAACTTCTGGGAACCAATACGGGACGTTTTTTCTTCCGATACCCAAAACTCATAATCGTACATAACACATTCAACACCGACACGGGGTTTTTCAACTACACCATACCTACTTATCATAGCACGCATGTGTACCTTCCTACATAGCGAGAAGAAACAAACAAATGTATTTTCTAACAGATTCCCTCTGATCTCAAACTTATCAAAACTGTGAAATAAATTAAACAAAAATTATTGAATCATACTTTTTATTCAAAGTCTTAAGTAAACAATTTTTTTAATTAACATAAAATTACTCAGGTATTTATTTTTTTGCCCAGGCATATTTTGAAGTTGATTTTACTTTTGCAATAAATTCTTTTTCTTTTTTTATATAATCATAGAACTGGGCGCATGTCATTTTAAAATTGTAATGACAAATCAATATGGATTCAATGGTCTCTACCGACAACCTGTTTCGTATTTTGTCGAAATACGGGACAAATACGGGACAAGTAGTAATACGGGACGGGATGATCAAATACGGTGACAGTCCCATATATACGGGACGTATGGCAACCCTAACTATCACTAAAGTTGAGAACAAATAGTTGAGTATGTTGTTGGCATTAGGCATCCATTCATCTTCTCGTCTTTGGGTTCTAACTACTTGTACCCATTTTTCTTTAATTAATCCGTCTTTATGAAATCTAAAACAAAATAGAAGTTAATGATGAAAGGCAAATGTTATATTTATCTAATAACAATGATATTCTAGTAAACAGTTATGTTGTGAGCGCACAATCGTGAAGACTCGCAAAACGGCCCAATTGGGCCGTATAGCCTTTAGTCTGCAACACGCATGGCGACGAGCGATACGCTGCTACGAATTTAGATAAAAATTGTAAAAATGCCATCGTGCGTGTTCAGAAAGTGTACCTACCAATTATGATACCAAAGTAAATAAAACACAAGGGATCTCATACCACATGTAACTACGCAATATACTTCGATTTATTAATATTTTTCATTTATTTTCTTAATATTCTGATATTTGGAGGATAAAAAAGAAAGAAATGGGAAATGCATTTTTGTCGTGAGTACGACAACGACGCGTGAACTCTAGAGTCCAGACATAGAACAACACTATCTGTCTCTTTTTTTCTTATTGGTTTTATCGAGCTATTCCTTTTGTGTCGTTTTGACTTGTAGTGAAATGTAGAATGAACAAAAAGGTGTGGTGCCGCTGCTGCGCGAAACACTTTTTTCGGTGGTTTTGTAGGTGTATAACATATCTGTTTATTAGAATATCATTGTCTACTATGGACAATATTGGACACCAGTGGTGAAAAATAATATGTGATATTCGAATAATATATTAGGCCAGGCCCCATATGGCCATATTACCCCAACATCCTTTAGCGTTTACTCTATCACTCTTAAATGCAACACACTACTTGTCTCTTTCGTGTAGGTGACAAAGCGGCAACAGCGCGGCAGTCATTTTTGAGTAAAATTAAATTTATGATTTTCCATTTTAAATATAATAAACAGTACTTACAAATGAAAAGACACATCCTTCTTGATATTTACAGCCGGCCCAGTATAAGTATTGCACTTTCTGAACACACAACTGCCTTATTTGTTTAATTTCCTATAGCAAACTCCCGTTAAACGTCAGTTCGCGTCGCGACCAGACGCAGGACGTGCGCAGGACAGACTGAAGTCACACAAGCTGGTCAGCTTGTGTTTGCATTGCCACGTTGACGTCGGTAAAACGTATCTACCTCAGTATTATATATAACATCATTGATTCATTTACATAATTATGATATCATGGGTCTTGCGCTTTGTATAAATTTTATTCCAGCTAGTACCAGCTTCGTCGTACTTTTGTAATACATGTTGACGTACTAGAAGAAAAAAGAAACAAAAATTTGTATTTAATGATAATTCATGCCAAAAACTTTTATTCCTTAGTTCAACATGTTTCATCTTTTGTTGTTCAGTGACCAAAATGTTCTTTTGAACTTGTTATTTATATTCCTAAATATTACGACTATTATTCCATGTTAGCGTGTATGAAAAAATATTATATCCTCGTTTCGTTTCCTCCGTGTTAAATACGTACGTACACACAACTAGCTCATCGGTGGAAATGCATCTAAATGAAAATATCGTATACACTTTACAATTAAAACTAGCTAGAAACTGAAAACGTATTTCCTTCAGTTGCGGAAAATGTCATGATGCAATTTATGCTATGTTGAAATGTAAATTCAGACCGACGACGTCGTTATCAATGCTTGCAGCGTGTTTTAAATATTTTTAAACCTGATTATTGCTCAGTTGCAGCGTCACTAACCTAATTCTTACTCTCTTCAATTATTATATCTATCTTTAAGATATGATGATGTGATAGATACGAGAAACAGGGTTATTTTTAACGTTTCCATAATAGTACAGAAAACCTTTCGTTATTTGTCTTGATCAATAACTTCTTTCTACAACAAAACTGCTCAGTAAGGCGTTATTTAATTTTAGACTGTTTTGTTTTCGTGGGCCATACCAGTGTAAATTGGATTCAAAATCAAGGCATTTATTTCAAGTAGGCCAGTTACAGGCACTTTTGAATTGTCGAAAAAAATATGAAAATTAAATGTAGCTACAGTCCCAGTCACAAGACATAAAAACTGTGAAAGTTCTGTAGTTGCCCATTTCCTAGCGTACTGGAGAAGAACGGAGAAAACTCCATGGACACTCTTTTAAATAAAAAAATTGTTACAAAATATTGGTTACATCATTCATGTTGAGAGGGTATATTATGTGAGAACAATGTAGCAAAATGTGGATGGTTATAAAAGAACATTTTATATAATGGGATACATTTTACATATTTTAGCAATAGGCTCGCCCCCTATTACATATATGGGACTTAAAACATAACTGGCGAAACGTGAGTGTAGTATTAGGTACACTTCGACTTTGCCTTTCGAGGATTGCAGGCGTGATGTTACGTTATGTGAATCTAACGCAAAATAAAATTATTTCTCTGTCTGAAAATAGAATCAAATTCACAAGCCAAGGCTTCGTGTTCAAATTACCCGTCACCTGTTTGTTCTATTATTTCATTTGCTTTTAAAAGTATTCGTCGCGAGACGTTTAAATGGAATAATGTCTTTAATATTTGCCACCTCGACGTCTTCTCCTGTCACTTTGAATGTAATGTTTTTATTTAGTTATTCATGTCTGCTTTTCTTTTCCTTATCGGAATTATGTCAGCTTTCAAGTTTGTTATCATGCGTAGTTTATACATTTAAATTATGCTTGGCGGCTTTGTGGTGGCTTAGCAGACGACATTTACGCTGTATCAAAAATATTTCAGTTTCTTTTTATTTGCTTCCAAATTTTAATCTGCTATCAAGAAAAATACATTAGAAATATTTAATTTTTAAACAAAGCCATTGCATCGGTTACTCTATTTTTAAAACGATACCTAGCTATTCAACGCACGATTAATTTTTTAACGTCAGATTCCCATCTTGTAGTTGCTGCCACTTAAGATCGCAAAAGCGGTCATTGACCTACCTACATTTATTTAAGTCCTTTACGTTGAAATCCAAAAATAAGCCTGTTCAAGTCTTGAATCGGGGTCCATATTGGCTCACCTAAAGTTCTTTACCCGAAAATGTTCTTCCTAACGATTTGTAATCCGAAAGATGATGATTCTTCCTAAAATTTTTCATCCTAAAGTTTTCATTCATACTATTTGTAGTGCTACCGGCGATGTTCATAACACTTATGTTTCCGAAAATTGTAATTAATAATATCATTAATGTGAATATATTTAAACTGCTACTGTTTTTTATCATAACGCTTTTATCCCTAAACATAATTACCATAATATTTTTACTCATACTCAGAAAGAAACATTTACCAAGTGTAATAAAAAATATATGTGGGTAGAAGATGATATTTATAGTTTTAATTTGAGGGTATGATTATTATTTGGGGGTATGCTTTACATAACGTACTTATTACTATAACTATACCTGAGATAATTATGTCTAAAAACCAACTGTTTAGAATGATTAATGGTCGTTTCACTGATTTTTGTCTTAAATGAATGAAATTCAGGTCAGAGTGTCGTCTTGGGGGCACTATGAAAAAAATACTTAGAAAAATTTCGCGACCAATTTCAAGGCTGGTCACAGTTCTAACCTAACCTATGGATATCTTTGGCGGGGTCTATTCGCTCGCTTCGCTCGCTCATTCGACCCCGCCATACCCTTCTAACCTAATCTATCCGTGTCGGGGTGCCCCAAGTCGGCCTAGTCAAAACTAGTTTGTCATCAACCACCTCATTAAAATTTGGTGCTCAATTTACTAAATTTGGTGACCAATTGATATTTTAGGTGATAGCTGATGTTAGTGGTCACAAAGTTAATTTTGATGGTCATTATATTTTCCCCCCTATTATTTTGTATGGTACTATTATTCTTATATGTTATACATGTTATGTGAAAATAAAGTTACGCAAAATTAATATATATAATACTGATTATTATGAATAAAAATAAATCTGACCAAAAAAGATATGACTTTGAATATTAGTGTAAAAGATAGTTATGTTGAGAAAATATAGGAAAACAAATAAAAGTTTATTAGATGTTTATTGCTACTGACATTATGAAATTGAATGCTTCGGAATTATGAACATTAGAGACAGAGTAGTTAGGAATTGTGATTGTTAGGATGAAAAATGTTAGGAACAACATTTTCGGATTTCCAATTATCGGAGTTGAAAATTTAGGTGAACTTTGGCGCACCCCTTGAATCGTCATCTATCGTGATCTCCAAAATTTTTTCCAATGATAAACGGTACATGGTACACGATGGTAACTGGTGGTTTTGTTTCGTACGAAGAGCTGATATTAGGGAAAAGGCAATGACCGCTATTGCGATCTTAACTGGCAGCAACTTAAGTAAATTAATATCCCTTGTCGGAACTGAGAAAACGTTAACAATTTTCTTAACGTATACATTACCGGATAATAAACTGCGCTTTCAACCGTTACGGTCGAATTAAGCAGCTATAATGTCTAGCCTCACAATTTTCCGGTTGGTAGTTTTGGCATTTTCCTAAACGTGCACTTTCATGTTTATAATAAAATATAGAGGAACCGATAAAATCAAAACTACAGCCTTTTAAAAGATAATAAAAAAAAACTGAAACGTCAAAGGCAAAATCTTTCTTGCGAGTCAAAATCAAAATCAAAGCATTTATTTCAAGTAAGCCAGTTACAGGCACTTTTGAATTGTCGAAACAAAGATGAAAATTAAATGTAGCTACAGTTCCAGTCACGAGACATAAAAACTGTGAAAGTACTGTAGTTGCCCATTCCCTAGCGTAGATCTCTATGGAGAAGAACGGGCAAGAAACTCCATGGACACTCTTTTAAATCAGAATATTGTTACAAAATCTTGGTTACATCATTCACGTTGAGATGGTATATTATGTGAGAACATTGTAGCAAGATGTGCACGGTAAAAGTGTCCACAGCAAAAACACACAAACAAAAAAAAAATACAATTCAAAATATGTGAGCCATGAGTGAACCATATCCGTTGGTGGTACATATCCAGTTAAAAATAAACTTCGCTTCCGTTCGGCGTTGAATTTTTCTTAGGACTAGCGATGATGTAGCGTGGTAATCGACTAACTATAATCGATTCACGCACATACCTAATTACGGTTCAACGGAGCAGCAGCACTACGCGTCATCTATAGACACTCGGTCTAGGATACTATAAAAGCTGTCTCCGGGCCGCAAACCTTCCTTTTCATTTCGAACTCCGGCTTCAAATTTAAAACCTCAGTGACCTGGGTGAGTGTTTTGAGTAATCTGCTAATTTTCTTCAGATACACCGCACTCCTTTTATTTATCAGATATCTTTGCGGTGATTGTCTGCAAAGTAATTGTGTCCGTTGTCAATAATGGCTTCCGAGTTGTACAAGTGCTATGTCATCTATCTTTTCACTCGTCATACTGCCTTTGTAAAGCCGTGCATGCCTCATTCACACTCAGCCGCATGGCCTCACCGCTATTTGCTTAACCTGCTCTGCAACGCGGCGACAAACTTCAAAATAATGATCGCGGCATGTGCCGGCTTGTTTAACCTCTGTGAGCCGCCACGATGGGTGAGTTTCCATGCTTTCCCCTGAAACCGCTGCTTGGGCTTACGGCTAGGGGACGCACGCGTCGTTGGCGCTCACAAATCCTGGCACCACGCTTACGGGCCCACCATGCCACGTGCATGATTCCAGGGTTCTACTTTAGGAGTTGGAAACTACAGAGGCACCGCTGACGGGCGTCATAGCTGCCTCCGCGACCTACCCACTGAGTGACCGTCACGGCCTCATCTGTCGTGCCCTCCGCACGTTACTGCCACCTTGGCCGCCATCCACGTCTACCCGTGGAGGGTCCCTGCTGCTGGGTATCTGCCGTGCCTACTGCACGCCGCCGGCCGCCATCCACGTCTGCCACGTGGAGGGTCCCTGCTGCTGGGTGTCTGCCGTGCCTACGGCACGCCGCCGCCGCGCCGGCCGCCTTACCTGCCATTTCATCTGCCACGTGCCTGACACGTTGGGCTCTAGCCGTGCTCAAGCACGCCTACCAGCTGCCGCGACCGAGACGCGGTCGCTGCCACCACTGCTGGGACTCCTGCAGTCACCTTCCTGCTTCGGAGGCCTCTCGCCGGTCCTCGTGCGTCGTGGCCTAAGCCAGGGCAGTACCTTTCTACCTTACCAGTGATCAGTGAACGAAATCCTTAGAGACCCTAGAACCCATAACCTGAGACTAAACTGTGTGCTCTTTGTGCTACTTAAATATATGTATTAAACTATTGTGGTTTTCTTACTCCCCCACCTGCCATGGCACTACGCCACAATGAATATCACTTAAACATCGTTCTGTCGGAATTTGTTTTGAAAGCAAAGCACGCTTATTGTTCAGCCTTTACTTTAATGTAATAAAAAAAAATAAAAACGTTTCATACCTACTCTAGGTGTTGGGTTCACAAGGACCCTCCGTAATATGCACCTAATAAAAACATAACCCATTCGTCCTACTTACCATAAAACAAACATAAAAATCCATCATTTCGTCACATCTTCAACACCCCCGATGAATAATTCTGCTCCCTTCAGGTAAAATTGTTTTCCGGAAGACATAACTTACAGCAGGACTCCCTGGCTCCTCGCCTGTAATATTCACTTCCTCAGAAAGTTAATTTAATTTTTAGTTTATTACCTTTTGACGCAAAAAGCCCTTGCTAAAACAGAACATTATCTAATATAGAAAACTCTTTTTTCTACGAATAAAAGTGGTATTGCTGATTGAAGATATCGTTTTGCTATACTAAACTTGCTGTTGTTACTGACTTCTGCTACGAGTTTTATCTGGATTTCGAATAGTGCTTTGGGAATATTAAACGACGCAGCACTCGACCGAGCGACGATAGAATGTTCACAAGATTTAAAAAGCTGGTTGTTGTTAGATATTTTTTCCACTCTTTAACTAAAATATCGATAGTAAAAGAGACGCAATTTGAATTTTGTAAAGGCTAACAAGTTCAATGTTAAACTTTTACCGAACATTGGATCCTTCGCCTTTTGGCTACGACAAGTTATAGTGTTGCTCACGTAGCGGTGGTGTGCTACATCATAGCAACAATTCAAACCATAAACGTAAAAACTCTTACAAACTATAATTTACAACATAAACGGCACATGAGCCTATTAACTCGTCAGAGCAACCCGACAGCTCAACAACAACAACAGCCCATAACGTCCACTGCTGGACATAAGCCTTTCCCATGATGGTAGGAATTTGCCGTAATCTCCACGCTTGGCAGGCGGATTGAAGATCGCAGTGATGAAAGACTAACAGAAAACGCTGCTGCCCATTCTCTGGTCTACGGAGCCGCAAGGTGTTCTGCCTCAGACATTAGTCGCCTTATACGACACCCGTGAGTGTAATGGGTTGGTTCTATTCTACTCTGCCGGATACCACACGGCACGTTGGTTCGTTACTTAATATTTCAAATGTTTTCCCTTTAAATATGTACATAATACTGTATAGCCCCCTGAGGATGTCGGGATGTTACTAAACATTTCCACTGTTTAAGTAATAGTTGTTATGTGATACATTATTTATGATGAGAGCATTGGCTGGTTTGAAACTTACCTAACTTGCCTTGCTAAGTCGGCTAAAAGTCTACTAGGGCTGACTAACGACTCAAAAACTTTTTATCTTCCCATTGCATTGACCTCAAGTGCTTATAAACTAGCATTTATTTTTACCAGACTAAGGTGGCTCAAAGTTAAAACCAAGTAGTTACAAAAGCTATTCCGTGGCGAATGTCGTCTCTTTGATCTCCGGCCGCCTCGAGCGACTCAGCTAGAGCCGCTCACACTCGCGTCACTGCATGAGACCTGCCAAGGATTATACTTTTTGGAAATCACGAGAGCGTATTAAACTTAAGCTTAAAGAAGGACCTATTTACCTTTTTTCAGAATATTTTTAAATCAGGTTAAAAGCCAATCGAAAGTAATTTTACCAAAACTGAAAACTTTGCAAAACTTTTACATGTAGCTGCATCCATCAAACTTGAGCAGTATAATGAGGTGACAACCTTGTTTCGTATTGAAGCAGCAAGGTCAGTTTTATGAATCATTGAAAAACTTATTAAAAGTTCCTAGCAACAAATATTCCAGTGGAGCTTTTCTAGGCAATTTTATTTCCTACTTGGTCTTTGAGGATTTCATTATTTCCGCAAAAACGATTACGATTGCGACAACGATCTGTTTTGTATATCATGCGTGACACTGAAGGAGTATAGCTTCTATTATAATTTGGCCATTTTTCTCAACATAATCGCACCTTAAACATACAAGCTTCAGAACAATTTCCTTCGCCAGTGTACTTGAACGATAAATTATTTGCAAGCAAAGTCACAAATACCTCGGTTATAAACTTGAGTCTAAAAGTCTTGAAAACTTTGTGTTGAAACA
Source organism: Xestia xanthographa (assembly GCA_905147715.2). NCBI lineage: Eukaryota > Metazoa > Arthropoda > Insecta > Lepidoptera > Noctuidae > Xestia > Xestia xanthographa. Next base: position 21,828,527 of record LR990652.1, read on the forward strand.
ATTAACTACTGCATTAAAACAGAACTTAATTTTAGTTGTTTTTGTGACAAATACGTAACGTCTAGTGACTCGGTGCTGCTGTGGAAACGCCTCATCAACAAGTAACCTCTCGTCGTGCAGCATGGCCTGCTTAAAATTCAAACATATGGCAATGTATCAGAGCGTTTACGGAGAAGCGATTTTACGCGCGTTTGCTGAAATGCAGCGTTGCCCGCCGCGTGCACCACCGCGGTCAACGCGACAGTGCGCGCGCAAATACAAACATATGACAGATGACACCGCCGCCGCTGCACACGCCGCCTCACCGTAAACGGAAAAACGCGCAACGCGCCGCACAACGCGCCGCCACCGCCTCACGCACCGCTCAACACGCCGCCCGACGCGCCGCACGACGCGCCGCGTGTCCAGAAATGAGCAATTAGGGCGTTATTCGCTACAGGCGAGGTGTCAATAGATGTGTGTTAATTTATACAATATCAACGTTATCCTTGCGTAAAGTAGGTTCAATTTGTTTTCACCGTTTTAAGCTGACTTTCGAGGTGCAAAGCGAAAAAAGCTATAAGCGTTCGTTTTGTGGCCCTCGGGTTAAGTCACCGTCTTGTCTATGAAATAGATAAGCGAATCATCCACCGCTAGACCGAAAAGAGCAGTGTAACAACCAGACTATTTTCGAAAACAGGCTCAAAATGATAGTGAATTGCAGAGTCATTCACATTTTAAGTATAGTTTTGTCTGAATATGTCCTAGATTATCTTCCTATTTTGTTTACGTATCAATAAAAGTAAAAAAACGTGTTTTTACGAAGCAAATAAAATCACCATTAACTCCTAATTGCGCTGAAAGAATTTCCAAGCATGTTTGAGAGTTTTAAAGTACCAAACAAATACTTTGTTTTTAATAAACTAAAATAAAGTAGTACAGAAAAGCAGACAAATGAGTGAAAACGTAATGCCTTTTCTTTTGCTGGCTTTTATTTCCAGAGACGAAGTCACATCTGTATGTAAGGGTCACATTTAGTGTTTGAAACAATTCCACTTTTTGTGTCATTTAACCTTAATGCCGTCGGTATTTTGTTCCGGAACAAAAAGGGTTTAGAAATAAAGTAACATAAACTTAAGTTACGTTGTTGTAGAATTTCGAGCACATTTTGTTACTGTAGACAGAAAAGTTTTGTAAATGAGTGTTTTGTTTGTCCAGCGAGGCTGGACCCACGTAATTTAAAAATCAACGGAGTGCCGTTCACGGTTTTATATTAATTATAGTAAAGAGTTTATCAGAGTTCTATATAAAAAATATTGAGTTACTAGGTGATGGGAATTAAGTGCCAAGCCAAGTGTTCGTACAGTTTCCACAAAATCGTCTTTGCCAAGTGGATACAAGGAAATTCTGTCGCTTGAATAAGTACGTGTGCCTAAATTATTCTGTCCCTCTTCTTGATTTTTCGGCACGAGGCAAATGTACCAAAAAATTCAATTCGCGTTACGCCGCCTACCTCCTTTGATAAACGATAATATTAACGAAGCCTGAATAAATATTATGATAAGATGCTTAAATCGTGACCTTTTCGAAAAGATTTTGTTATGAGAGAAAATTTAAGTCAAAAGTTATAGCTTCGGTTATTTGTTGTAATTTGTAAAGGTTACTTAATAAGCAATATTCTAAATATATTGAGAACAATATTGGTCTATAGTCTTTCAAGTCAATGTTCACTCTTTCAAAAAAAGGAGCCGGAAAGTACCTTCACTCGTAGACCTATTTTTCTATTGTAGATACAAAGCACATTCATTCTGTGAACCTTTTATTTCTCATGAAGACATAAAAGTTTTGCGACCGTATATCAGGCTCCCAACCTGCCCTGTATGTGTGTGTGTGTGTGTGTGTGCCCTGTGTGTATCCTGGGTACATATGTGACAGATCTATCGATTCATGAGTATATGTCCACACAAAGAGTTTAATGAAATGTAAATACCTCGAGATACCCGGTGCGGGGTAGCGGAAAGTGATCCGTTCAGCGTGTCATGTCACACAGCGGTATATATTCGTCTCCGCCACGACGTGTCACTTTATCTGTTTAATATGAGGTGAACGGAGGATGGATGGAAAGACAAACATAATAAACGGATATTATTTGAATGTATAGGTAATACGGGGTGACAATTTATTACGGGGTAGTCATTTTCTATAACTTAATTACGTGTAACTGTTGGTTAATATGCCTTCTTCCGTAGCTATCAGTGTTTCTATAAACAAAGAATATCCTATCCGTGCCACCTACCTGTAACTTGATTCATAGAAAAATTTAAGAAAGCTATTCTGTGACGTTTTGTTTCTATTCGTCCAGTAAGCAAAATTACAAACAGACAGAGATAGCAACTTACCGAAACCGGCTAGTAAGTAATTGTTTTTATTTTATTTTATGAAACGTTACCCCGCACTAGGAATTTCTCCTGTATCGTGGGTGCGTACATACCCAAACAGCCAAACCCGGGACAACTATCTGTAGGCCATACAAATATTTGTTCCTACCGGGATTGAACCCGCGACACGCAGCGCAGCAGTCAATCGCTCAGCCAGTGCGCCAACCATGCCGAAAATGGCCATTAGTCACCTTTAGTGACATTTTTAACAATTCAACACTTTCGAGAAGGATGATGGTGACTACACGCCTCCCTGTACTTTATTTGTATGAATCACAGATATTTAGATATATATTTTAAAAAAAACAGCAAACGAGAATAATAACAAAGGGGAATATAAAATCACCTTAGAGTTCTCCAGAAGCGAGCGTCTGGAGAACTCTTACGTCAGTTGTTACTCACGTGTCGTATAGATCTAACATTTTCACGCGTCCTTTACATATTCATGTACATTCAGCAAGTTTTATATCACTTGCAGAATTTAGATGAATATGTAAATGTGGAGGAAAGGGTTAGTGCCTGAACTGTGAACTGTGACGTCATGACGCGGTTTAAGTGATACCTCTGTAACAGGATTATTTAGTGTGTGTATAATATAGGGTGCTTAGAGCATTACGACGTAATGTTATAATCGTCCGCTTCCGCCGTCCGCAATGAAACATTACCTGGTCCAATAATTTTATCGTTCATATTGATTTCGTCTCGGAGTAAAAATAGCTGTGACATACAGATGGACAGACAGACAGATGGACAGGATGAATTTCTAAGGGTTCCGTTTTTGCTATTTGGCAACGGAACCCTAAAAAGAAGAACTATTAATTTGAGATATAGTCGGGTACAGGAATAAAGAAACTTAGCTCAGATACCAAGAAAAAAGAAAAGTAGGTACCAACTTAAATAAAAACAAAAAGGAAATACGTTACCACAATAAAGAATAAATACGTCGTTTTGCAGAGCTCATAATGATCTGTTATAAACACTTTGGTAAGTCTGCTCATTAGTAACAAGCTGACGTCAGCACCAATTTCATTAACAAGACCTTTGCAAAGATTTCTTTAATGTTATTTGGTCTGGCGCGCTGTTTGGTATCTTGCAGAGCAGAAAAAGTAAAAAACATTGATGTGCTATAAATTCGTTTTGTTCTGCAGGTTGATTAAAAAAGTATTGTTTTAGAGGGCTTTCAATTTGAGAGTTGTGAAAATGATTGAATATGTGCATACTTACCAACAAATAAGTTGTTGTAACGCTCTATTTCGTTTTAATAATAGTGACCATGAAAACTAGTTTTTTTTTTTTTCGTTTTTACACAAATACATAGTACAATATTGTATCGATTATCGAGGAGCTCGTGGCTAAATAATAACAGCCGCTCGGGTGGATCGTTAGGTTAAGCCGAGCTTGCCTAGGTTGGTCTGTGGATGTGTGACCGCCCATTACATACCGAGTTTCCTCCGTGCCTCGGAAAGCACGTCCAGCCGTTGGTCCCGGCTGTCACTTGTAAATCTTTGACAGTCGTTAGGAAGTTAGAGGCCCAAAAAGTCTGACAACCAGTCTTACCAAGGGGTATCATATTACCCGGTACTAACTGGGTTGTGGAGGTCAGATAGGCAGTCGCTCCATGTAACATACTGGTATTCAGCTGCATCCGGTAAACTGGAAGCCGACCCCAACAAAGTTGGGAAAAGGCAGATGATGATGATGATGAAGCTCGATTATCGATTTGATTACAGCAACATACTTTTCATGATATTTACAATGTATACTGTCTTTATGTTACTTTGCGTTTTTACCTTTGTCAGCTTCAAATTATTGTTATCCTATCCTAAACGTTTTCTTTGTGTAAACAAAAAGAATTAAAGGTTAGAAATACTTTTTGTATACAAAGGATTCAATGTACGGTGTAGGTACGATGGAATCACTAAGATTCTTTCAAAACTATCAGTTCAGAAAGGCTTTCTGTCAGAAGTTGTTGCTGTTTCTGTCTGCTAGACACAATACATTTTGTTTTGTTTGAAATTTATCTTGTGATTCCCAATAGTAAATACTGATTTTATAGTTGGTAGGCGTGATGAAATTGTTCGGCTAAGTTTTCAACTTGGCGTCTACTTTTTCTGAGGCCCGGAGCAGTCCAGTGGCCCGAAACTCCGACAACCAGTCTTACCAAGGGGTACGTATCGTATTACCCAGTACTACCTGGGTTTTGAGGGTCAGATAGGCAATCGGTGTTTGTAAAATACTAACATTCTGCTGCATCCGGTGACATTGTATAACGTTGTGTTGTGTAACTTTAAGCCTCTGCTCTTTGAACCTGCTGTGATATGCAATAAAATATCGATCACGTCCGCGTGGTTTCACTCGTCTATAATCTATAATAATGGCATTTGTGCACCTAAACATGTGGAAATGTCCTCGGAACACATTTGAATAAGCGCTATTCTGCTGTACTTAGCTCAAAAGTGGTAGCGTTAAATCTTCACGTTGATTTCTATTGCATCAGATGGCTTAAAGAAATACGCATCTAATAAACTAAAGCCAAAAAGAAAAAACATGAATGTAAATCTCGACTGGGTCTTCCCTGAGATACCACTTGTGTGTTTAGCGCGACAGTATTGTATTCTTGGTACTTTTCTATTTCCTGTAAAATACTGTTCCTTATTTTATATTCTGCTACTACGGCTCAACAAACATGTAAATAATGCATGTGCAGTCCTGTACGTACAGTCAAACTGCGCAGCTGCACCAATTACGAGGACTAACGAAACTATAAGATAAGGCTTTGCTTATCTCCTACGAAAAACGACATTAACTTTTACTATAAACCAAGAAACAATAGTTGTGCACAAATAACGTTTTTTTTGTCTATTTGCCCCACTGCTGGGCAAAGGAAAATAACGTTATTAACAGTGATAGGAATAGGTAGTGCTTATTAGCCTAAACTTCGAAGAACAGAGACAAGAATCGGAGACTTCCTTAGACTATATTTTTTTCCGGGACATCACGTAAGTGGTACTCCCTTAATTTTCCTAATAATTTTTTTTCCGAAAATCATTATCCATAAAACGTTTGCTATAAACTTCAGTAACCATAATGTTCAAAATCCCGAAATTTTGTTTTACATAATTATCTTTATTTCTAAAACTGTTTTGTCATAATATCGGATACTATAATAATTGAATTTTCTAATTTTACATGCCATAAAGTCAATGTCCTAAGTATTTTATTATATAATGTGTATTATTCCGAATGCTCATATAAATATAATGAAATTTTTGGTCCTAAAACATTTGCTAAAAATTAGGTTTTAGTGACAGAAACGAATCGCTGTAAATCCGACCCCACGCAGTCCCGAGAGTGTAATTTAAAATCGCGTAGGCGCGGAGGGGCGAGGCGGCCCGCGAGTTGAGGAGCAGGTGGTTGTAACACTCGCCGCCGCTGCTGAGGCTGGCCGGCGAAGCCGGCCAGCAAGCCGAAGCTGCGGTGGGGAGCGTTAAACACATCTGCGACGATAAGCTCGCGTGGGATCGCCGGAGCCCCGCAGCGCCGGAGCCGTGACAGAAACCATGCCTGCTGCATGTTGCTTGCTCGCTTGCATGCTGCATGCTTGCTTGCATACTGTATGTGTGCTTGCATGCTGCATGGTTGCTGCAAGCTTGTTGCATGCTTGCTGCATGCTTGCTGCATGCTTGCTGAATGCTTGCTGCATGCTTGCTGAATGCATGGTGTACCTATGTTTGTTTGGTGTATGTTTGTTTGATTGATTGATTTTCTGTGTTTTAGTGACTACCGATATGAAATGTATGCCAAAAGAAGATTCTAACTGTGAACTTTCTGCAATATTATGATGGTTCTACTTTTTAATTCTTACAAATTTCATAAGAGCAATATTATTTAAAAATGTGTTATAGCAAAAGCCAAGTAATACTTAACCGGTAGTTACCGTAATTACAGACACAATTAAAATAACAATGTTCTGTTCCCTTTTGGGAACGTCTGGGAACATACCGGTTTGTTTTAAAAATATTATTAAGATCAATACAACGATATTTTTTTTTAAATTTAGGATTTAAAACTATTATTCAAAACGGTTTTAAGTCTTTTGTATATTATTGATTGCAATATTTATGACAAACGGGTTTAGGGCATATTGTATTTAGGGATTTCAATTTTATATCATGTGATATTATGTGATATTAAGTTCGGGTAAGTTATCATTCGGACAAATGATGATTAGGACAAAAAAAGTTATGGCACTTTAAATTATGAATAAAAAAGTTAGGTAATACAATAGAGAACCCACGTAAGTACATCAAAAATTAATGTTATTTGGAATAAGTATTTGGTCTATGTTTACCTAAAGTTTGCGACTAGACATAACATAACACAGTCGTTACAACCATCAAAATTTCTGAAAGTATTCTTTTTTTTCTTTATTGCACCGAAAGTACAATGGGCGGACTTTTATGGCTGCGCATTTAGTTATCCACTCTTAGAATTTACAAAAAAAAACTCGCCGTGGTCGCATAATAAAATATAGTCTAAGGAAGTCTCCGATTATTTTCTCTGTTCTTCTTCGAAGTTTAGGCTAATAAGCACTACCTATTCCTATCACTGGTTATTAACGTTGTTTTAATGAATTGATGTTTTTACTTTCATTAAACCAGAAAAGGAGTTTGTTTTCAGTAGCAATGAGTCAAACGTTTTAAATTATAGAAGGCCAGAAGAATCACAATAAAAATGTTCCCATAATACGGACTCAGAAAATAAATTTGTGGTTTCTCGAATATATCTTCGATTATATCTCTTGCACTCTCACACTAATTAATTATTTATGAACTATTGTGGAATATTTGACCACAATAGTTCATAAATAATTAATTAGTGTTGTTAATACAACAGTCAGGACTCGCAACTGTAGAACTCGGTAGAATTACACTAAAAGGCATTTTGTTGTTACAAATACGAGTCCCTAATTATTTACTTTGCACGATAACTTTTTGTTGTAATTTCTAGGAAAAATACGACTTAAAGATGTGAAAATTTATTTGAGAGTTGACACAACCAAAAATAGAATAATAACATACATTTTTTAAATTAGTATTTTCTTCTTCAGCTTATCAGAGAGGTTTAATAGCTATAGAATAGTTTACATTTACAACATCCGCCCTCAATTAAAACTCTCTAGACAAAAAAAAATAGCACATTATCAAAACCTATGCTATATCCAAACCAGCTACACATCTCTTATGTGCAATACGCCCTAACGGTTTTGTTAGCATATCAGCAAAATTCAAATCTGATCTGACGAATTTAATATCTATAATACCGTCAGATACCTTCTCCCGTATAAAGTGATATCTTGTATCTATATGTTTCGTTCGCTCGTGATGGACAGGGTTATGCACTAAACTTTGTGCACTCTGACTGTCGTTGAACTAAGTAACAGTATCGGACTTACCAGTTATTTCCGATACAAATCGTCTTAGGTAACACGCCTCTTTAGCCGCAGCGGTTAGTGCCATATACTCCGCCTCAGTAGATGACAGAGCAGTCGTCTGCTGCTTTTTAGCCTGCCACATTACAGGAAAAAAACCAAAAAAACTAAAAACCAAAAATACCCGTCATGGTTTAGTCGCAAACTTATTAAAATGTTGAATGAAAAGAATAAGATTCGAAAGCGTTTTAAGAAGTATAAGAACCCAATAGATGCAATAGAGCTCAAATTAATTAGTAAACGATGTGAAAATCTCGCATCTATTTGTTACAAGGATTACGCAAAACATCTAGAAGACGAATTAGCATCTAACCCTAAGTTATTCTGGACTTATCTAAAAGCGAAACGCGGAGGTTCAAGTGCTTACCCTTTAACCATGACCGATGGAACTACCGTTACTTCTGATGGGTCAAAAGTATGTGACCTTTTTGCAAGCTATTTCTCGTCAGTTTACAGCCCTGATGATAGTAATGGTGCTGAATATAACTCCGAATCCATGCAGTTTTTAGAAAATAATAGTTTGGGTCTAACTACCCCCGTTATTTCTTGTGAAACTCTCCACAAAAAACTGAAAAGTTTAGATCCGAAAAAAGGGGCTGGGCCAGATGGAATACCTCCAGTATTCATTATTGCATGTTCATCTGAGTTGGTTTACCCACTTATGTTAATTTATAATAAATCATTGACAACTGGTATATTTCCTTCAAGGTGGAAAATCGCAAAAGTGGTTCCGGTTCACAAATCGGATGACAAAGGCGTTGTAACCAATTACAGGCCTATCTCAATATTGTCTTCGTTTGCCAAAGTATTCGAGTCACTGATATGCCCATATATTCAGGATCATTTAAACATGTTTTTAAGCGACCATCAGCATGGATTTGTTAGAACCCGTTCTACTAGTACGAACCTAGTCCCTTTTACAGAACTTCTTATAAAGGCTATTGATGCAGGCTATCAAGCTGACGTTATTTATACGGATTTCAGCAAAGCGTTTGACAAAGTATCCCACAAAATATTAATGACTAAGTTGCGCGCCTACGGCATCTCTGGATCCTTCTTGGAGTGGCTAGGTTCTTATTTAACGGAAAGATTTTTCTTTGTTGTTGTTAACGGTTATTAGTCAACTTTGCAATGCGTGTCTTCCGGTGTTCCTCAGGGCTCGCACTTAGGGCCAATTTAAGTATCTATTTTATAAACGATATTCCACGGTGTTTTCTGCACTCGGATTTTTTTATGTACGCTGACGACTTAAAGTTTTTGAGGATTATTAAGTCTGAAGATGATCCATTGCAACTTCAAAATGACCTCAATAGTCTCGTTCAATGGTGCAACAGTAATAAAATGGAACTGAATGCCAAAAAATGTTACCATGTTAAATTCTCTAGAAGGAACATCCCAATACGCAGTAGTTACCACATATCCAGTGTTGAAGTTAAGGAAGTTGAAATAGTAAAGGACCTCGGTGTACTGTTTGACAAGAAGCTAACTTTCAAGCCACACCTCGATAGTATTATAAAAAGAGCTTCGAAAATGTTAGGGTTCGTCCTAAGAAATTGTAAAACCTTTCGTTACAACAGAACCAAAATATTGCTGTATAACAGTCTCATTCGTAGCATTCTGGAATATAACAGTGTGGTTTGGCGTCCTCACTACGCCACACATTCATTGCGACTTGAACGTGTCCAGAAACGCTTTGCTTGGCACCTCGCATTTTCAAATGGAATCGCCAAAAAAATACGTTCTTACAATAAAAGACTGAAGCATTTTAACATGACCTCACTAGACAGACGTAGACACTTAATGGATGCAATGTTTGCTTACAAAATTTTTAAGCATAAGATAGACAGTCCCAGTCTACTTGCCCTTTTTAGTTTTCGTGCACCCTCTAGAATCCCGCGTAGTGCAATAACACCTCTTTCTACGCCATTTAGAAGAACAGTTTTGGGATCCAATTCGCCTGTTGCAAGAATGTGTAAGGCCGTAAACGGCTACAGTGATGTTATTGATCTCCACTTTGACTCTCTTGCTAAACAAAAAGCTATCCTTAATCGTTTACCAAGCAACTCCTAGTCATACTCAATTATTATTTAATTCCGTCAATCTTACCGTAATCATTGTATCAATTTTTTGTGTCATTGTATCAATTTTACCACTGTTATTATTATATTTTCTCTTTCATGTTTAATAATTTACCAATCTATCAATTGTATTCAATATTATTCCATGTTATTCAATTTTAATCAATTTTATTCAATGAATTTAAATTTAATTTTAATTTTGTATCGATCTTTATTTATAACTTTTCAATTTTATCAATTCACCTATTTAATATAATTAAATTTTAGTACGTATATTTTTTACTTACGTTGTCATTTTGAAAAATTAATCGATTTTGTCATAATTCTGTTTTTACTGTTTCAAGTTTAATTTAATTTAATTGAATGTTGGCGCTTAGTAATTACTAAGTTAGCTTATCTTCCGAATTTATTGTTTTGTGCATGTGGTGTTTACCTATAAGTAATTGTTGCGCTGTTATTTAATTTTAAGAATGAATTATGTCGCTGTATCCAGTGTGAACAATTGTTGGTAGACCTATAATAAATAAATAAATAAAAAAATACCTTCTCCCGTATAAAGTGATATCTTGTATCTATATGTTTCGTTCGCTCGTGATGGACAGGGTTATGCACTAAACTTTGTGCACTCTGACTGTCGTTGAACTAAGTAACAGTATCGGACTTACCAGTTATTTCCGATACAAATCGTCTTAGGTAACACGCCTCTTTAGCCGCAGCGGTTAGTGCCATATACTCCGCCTCAGTAGATGACAGAGCAGTCGTCTGCTGCTTTTTAGCCTGCCACATTACAGGACCTCCAGCCAGCATAAAATAGTAGCCAGTATATGACTTTCGGTCCATGCTACAGTTAGCCCAATCTGCATCCGTGTATCCCATAAGGTACTCTCCAGTCTTTCTGTAAGTAAGAGCATAATCTATTGTACCTCTCAAATATTGCAACACTCTCTTTAGTTCAAGCCAATGTTCTTTATTGAACTTTGTGTTGAACTGACTGAGATAGCTCGTCACAAATGCTATGTCGGGACGAGTGTTTACTGCCAAAAACATAAGGGATCCAACTAAACTTTGAAATGGATACTCGTCTTCTCCATTTCCAGTACTCAGCTTCTTCAGGCTTGATGGTGTCTCAACCGTCTTGCACATATCCATACCATATTTTTTTCAGCAAACTTAAAATTAATGTTCTTTGACTAAATTTTACTTTACCATCGTCGCTTCTATGAATATTTAATCCGAGATAATATTTTAATTCTCCCAGATCTTTTATTGAAAAAATATTTTTCAAAACATGTTTGACAGTGTCAAATGTTATTTCATTTTGGTAAAAGACAATAATGTCATCGACAAAAACTGCCAATAAGACCAACTCTTTACCAAAAAGTTTCTTATACACGCATGGTTCGGAAGGAGTTTTTTCAAAACCTATTTTCACCAGTGTTTTATCCAACATCCTGTTCCACACTCGTGGTGCTTGTTTGAGCCCGTATAAGGATTTCTGCAGCAGACAAATTTAAGCTTCTTTCTTTACGAAACCTTGAGGTTGTTCCATAAATACTTCCTCTTCAAGATCTCCATTTAGAAAAGCTGTATCAACATCCAACTGTCTCATTTGTAGATCCATTTCTACAGCTAAAGCAAACAATGTACGGAGTGAAGACGAACTACAGGGGCAAACGTTTCAGTGTAGTCAACACCTTCTACTTGTTTGAAACCTTCAACCACTAGTCTTGCCTTATACTTCATAATATTTCCGTCAGCATTCATCTTTAACTTGTAGACCCATTTACAAGGTATGACCTTTTTATTTCCATTGGGTCGGTCAACAAGCTTCCAGATTTTTAATTTTAACAAAGAATAATTGTATTCATCTGTCATTGCCAAAAGCCATCTATCAGCATCATTTGCATTCACTGCTTCGAGATAATTCTTCGGTTCAATAATCTCTTCAGCAAATACCTTAGAGGTAAAGAAATCCGGTTGTTTACGAATTCTAGTAGGATATCTACTTACTTGCTGATCCACAGCTGGCTCTATCCGTTCAGGACTCGTAGGATCCTCTGATTCTGCTGAATTATAATCATTTTCATCATCACTACACATATAATTATTTTCTTGACGAACTTCATTTTCATCCTGCTGCTGCTTCTGCTTTCAACAGCATTACCTTTTAATTGTGAAAAATGATTTTCAAAAAATGTTACATCTCTTGACTTCTGGATGCTTCTTGGATTTGTAGAATCCCTGAAATAATAACCATTTGGATCTTCTGAGTATCCAACAAAGATTACTTCTTTAGTCTTCAGATCTAGTTTCTTCCGTTGACAAGCCGGAACTTGTATAAGTGCTCTACACCCAAACACACGCAAATGGGTCAAATCACCCTTATTGCCATTCCATTTTTCAAATGGTGTTTTTCTTTCTAGAGCCCGATGTGGTGACCTATTTTTCAAGTATACAGCAGTCTTGAAGGCATCTTCCCAGTACGCTTTGGATAGCGAACTCTTAGCTAGCATGGACCGAGCTTTTTCCACGATGGAACGATTGGTCCTTTCTGCTACTCCATTTGATTGAGGGCTATACCCTACTGTAGTCTCATGCGTCACTCCTTTCGTAGCTAAGTAATCCGCAAGCTCTTTATTGACATACTCCTTTCCGCATTCAATCATTTCCTCAATCTCTTGATTTTAGCGCCGGTTTGTCTTTCCACTAATGCTTGGAAAATACAAAATTTCTCTTTAACTTGTGCTTTAGAAACAATAAAGTAAGGATAAATCATCCGCGAAAAATCATCTATGAAAATACGAACATACTTATTACCTTGGAATAATGTCTCAGACATTGGTCCACATAAATCTGAGTGGATCAACTCTAGCTTTGAGATAGCTTTCTTGTATGCAGTCGTCTTGAAAGGTTTTCTCGCCTGCTTGCCTTCAACACAGGCAACGCAACTCGATTTATCTATTTCAGTATAATCTATACCTACGTGAGAATTCTTTAATTGGTTCATACCAATGCGACATAAGTGACCTAACCGTTTGTGCCATAACAGGTACCTGCTCAACGTGTCAGAGTGCACCTCGTACGCCACATTTTGGAGGGAATTAGTTGTACAATCGAGAGTGTACAGTCCACCACTAGCCGAACCATGTAGAATCGCCTCACCTTCAAAAGAAAAATCATTATCTTTATAAAAACTACAACCATTCTTATCAAAAAGTACTACAAAACCTTTGTCTACGACTTTCTTGACAGAAATCAAATTATTGGTAAGTTTAGGTACATACGCTACATCTTTGATGCTATTTACCACATTACACACAGTGTTAATAGATATGTCACCAATACCACCACAGTCGATCTTCTCACCATTGGCAACGTAACAGTGCTACCTTCTAATGGTTTGATGTCCTTGAACCAATCTCGTCTAGGAGTCATGTGTTTTGATGCACCAGAATCAATAAACCACTTATTTATCTCCAAACACGAAGAACCAAGAGCACTAAAAGTAGTCTCTTTGTCTGATGAACTAACGCCTTTCTTTACCTTATTGCGTAGAGGGCAATCAGGCCGTTTGTGTCCAGGTTTGTTACATTCATAGCACAAAATAGGTTTCTTCTTCCTTGTTTTATGAACATCAATTTCAGATCGATTTTTCATTTGAAAAGCTGCAACACTTTCTGTGGAGTCAACCTTTGACATTTCATTCAGTAGCTTCCTTTTAACTAGCTCGGTACTTACTTCTACATTGCTATTCTCCAATGCCATTATTAGAGGCTCGTATTTCGAAGAAAGACCTCCTAATAAAATCGCAGCAATCGAAGCATCTTCAATTACCTTGCCGATGTCAGCCAAATCTTGTGCAGTACTCAAAACAGTGTTAATGTACATTTCAATATTTTGAAATTCATTCAGCGAGAGCCTATATAACTTTCTCTCTAAAGCCAACCTTCTGCCCATGCCTTTATCTTCATAAGCATCTTGCAATGCCTTCCAGGCTTATAGAGCAGACTTTGCACTCCTAATATGCGTTATTGCCAAGAGCCATCTACTGTTAAGCATATTTTTGCTAATGCTCTCTTATCATTTCGAGATTTTACCTGTTCAGAGGTGGCATCTACTTCATCGTACCCATTTATTGTGCACCACAAATCTTCATGAATTAAATAGTTCCTCATTTTGAACTTCCACGAAGGGTACCCGTCTCTATTAGATAGGAGGAGCGAGGGTATTGATGATGATGACCATCTGATCGCTACAGAATCACCACTGGACATCTCAAAAAAAAATGTTCGAAAAATATTCAACCACACAAAATAACCTTTTACACACTATTTGTATTAAGATTCACTGTATTTCCTATGAACGCTTTTCGTGCTGATAACGTAATACGTAACGTGTAATTTCTAGGAAAAATACGACTTAAAGATGTGAAAATTTATTTGAGAGTTGACACAACCAAAGATAGAATAATAACATACATTTTTTAAATTAGTATTTTCTTCTTCAGCTTATCAGAGAGGTTTAATAGCTATAGAATAGTTTACATTTACAACACTTTTTAACGAAAATGCGTTTAAAAATCAGAGAGAAAATAAACCAGACGCTTTTGTGATGTTTTACACGAAAAATATGACGTAACAGAGGGGAAAAAATATGTAGGAGGTAGACTAGTCAAACAAATTCTATTACGAGAGAGTTTGCATCAGCTGAATGAAAAGCATATCCCTAGTTAATACAATAAATTATCTTGAATAGCTGGAGCATTCGTCTGTCTACGGCAGACAGACGAATGCTCCAGCTATTCAAGATAATTCTCTTGGTCATAATTAATCAGAACTTAAATATTATCAAAGACGACCTTATTCCTTAAAAATAACGTTGAAAGTACAATGGAATTTGATTGATGATATCGTAAATCAAGGGAAGATTAAATAAGTGTCTGGTGAGACAGATGTGTCACATAGCTACCGCGTCTCGCGCGCGCACGTAACTTAGCTAATATCAGACAAATTGGATGATATTCTAAAAGATAGATAAATTGGTTATTCAGACCGCGAAGCACAAAGGATCTCAGTAAGTTATGAGGCCCAAATAAGTATGTATTAGCAGTTTTTTTAATTTCCCGGTCTGTTGAATGCTTCTGGAAATTAAAAATTTTACGGGAAGTAGTTTTAGATTAAATGGAAAAGCGCAAACCGAGCTTTGAGAATACACTTCTACAATATTTAATTTAGCGACGGAATTTATATTTATATCGACGTCGTTTTGCTTTCTTCTAGCATTTAGAAAATGGTTGCCCTTTTAGTTCACTTATTGCATTGTTCAATCAATCGTCATCCATCTTCAGAGATTCCGCTGAAGCCAGCGAGTACCTAATACATCGCGCTATAGCCGCACTAACAGCTGTAGCGAATACTTTGCGAGTTGCTTCAGACATGGTAGTTCGTATTGATTTTAAATGACCTAAAATTCAACAAATAAATCTTTTTTTTTTCCGTAAAGAGAGTAAATGATGACGATGTCAGTAAATTATGTTCATGCCGCAATTATGCCAGAACTGAAGTTCTGCTTAATTTTCGTACCCATGCGAGGCATGAAGTTTGTAATTTGTAAAGTTACACGAATATGTCATATTATGAATACAGATACCTATAACTTATCAATCCAGTTATTCTGTTTTATGCGAGAAATTGCTTTAAGTTATCTTATGAAATACAATACTACAGTCTATAGACGGTTAGTGGCATTTTCTATAACGAGCACGCGCGTCTTGAAGCGAATATGTCGATATCGAGACGATAAATCTTGTTTGTGTAGTAACATGCGGGCGCTGCCAGTCAAGCTGGTATGAGCAGAATAAAAAATCTTCTTATCTGTAACGTAATTTGAAGTTCAGTGTTCCTACACTAAATTTGGAAAAAGCTACAAGATGTGAAGGTTTGCATGAGTTACATCCGGGATTACTTCCCTGGTGTAACTAGTACGGTTTTGTTAGGATTATACCTTAATGTTGTTACCTACTCTATAATCCCGAAAATACCTAACGTACATCCAAACAATTTACGAATAAAAATTTAATATAATCGAGTAAATTCTGGTCTATCTCTATTCAACGGACTTGTTTTACTAAATTAGTTTTTAAACTGCTAAATGAAACCGATTATTTTGCTCAAAATTAATAAAGCATCTAAATTAAATTCACTGAAAACAACTCCATTCAAGTTATTTATTCTATCCTCTAATTAAATAACACCTGTAGCAAACCTTCTCTATAACCACTAGCGACATCTATTGGGTAAAGGAGATACTATATAGTGCCGTCCCCTTGACACTAGATGGCGCTTTGCAAATACGTCACTATCGTGAATCGCGGTGTTAAGATTCTCCCCGATTGAATGACCTCCGCCAGTACATTTATTTTTTGTAAGACTGAACTAGCAGTGCATTCGTGGGTTACGTCCTATTTGGAATAACTACATGAGACTCCGCTACTAAGCCTATGTAAATAAGACTGATTGTCACTCTTTTTGGATTAGAGGACCAACAGTTCCCTTCCTTCGTCCTTCCTGGGAAAAGGTTGTCGGGACCCGTCCTATTTATTTGTACGTTTGTTGAAAATAAATCCTTGTCAAGAACTAATCTTCTCTTCGTGCCGGAAAACGGTGACCACATCCCCTACAAACTGGCGACCAACGGTGGGCCCGAACAGGATCAGCAGAAGTACGTCACGCGCGCAGGCAGATTAACGACGACAACTGTGAAGACCTCACCAAAAGCGATGTCAGTCAACCTGTCCGACACTCAGTTCCAAACCTTACTGGAGAAGATCTCACCGTCTAGGCAAGGATCCTTCACGACGTGCACCGCCCAATATGATGGAACCAAGAGCTCTGAAACCCTAGAGGCGTTCCTGGCAGCGGTTTCTATTTTTAAACAAATAGAAAATATTACGGATGCTGATGCCCTTATCAGTATCCCGCTACTACTATAAGGAGAAGCAGCAATATGGTGGCAAGGTGTGAAGAAACATATTGTTACATGGGAGTCATTCAAAGACCGACTACGCCATGCCTTTGCCCCTAAGAAACCAGGGTATGTACTATTTCAAGAGATAGTTGGCGTGAAGCAGGACGCTAATACATCTACAGAAAACTTTATAGCGTACAAGAGGATGCTAGTATCTCAGCTTCCGGAGCCTGAGTTGCCCCAGTCTCACCAGCTGGATTTGATATACGGGTCACTGAGGAGTAAGATCCAAGATAAAATTCCACGAAACTCAGTTCAGACGTTTGACGAACTATTAAACATTTCACGAGCCATTGAACAGCTGTGGATAGAACAAGGCAAAGAATCCAGATCCGGGAACACGCAAGGCAAACAGCAACCAGCAAGTGTGTCACAACCGAAGAAGAAGTGTGGGTTTTGTCACTTCAACGGACACCGCACCGAAGAATGCAGAAAGCTAAAGAAAAAGCAAGAGGAAGTCGGAACTCCAGTCCAATCTGAAGCTTTACGTCCCAAAACGGAACAAACCAGGTCGACACAAGCTCCGTCACCTTCAACACCTGCAATCAAATGCTACGGATGCGGCGCACCAGGCGTAGTTCGCAGCAGTTGTACTACGTGTTCTAACAAAAGAGAACGGGAGCCACCAGCGGATCTAAAATTCTGCTCCTTCAACTTCCGCCCTGACGTAAGAGCAAGACCAGTCATATGTGTGGATATTGACGGTATCAAAGGAGTAGCGTACATAGATACCTGCGCAAAAACAAGCGTTGCCTCATATAGTTTATATAAACAACTAGAAGCAAAGGGACAGCAGTTCGTTAAAGAAAACGCTCGGGTCACGCTAGCAGATGGGATACCTAAATACCAACGTATTCTCAAAACAGTGGTACCAGTTAAACTCGAAGATAGAGTAATACCCACTCCAATCATAGTCTTACCCGAATCTAGAGATAATCGTACATTGCTAGGAATTGGTTTCATGCAGGATGCAAGAATGGTACTAGACTTAGCACAGTTCACCTGGTGGTTCTCTGGCAACCCTATAATCTACGAATTGTACGAGGAGGACTTCATAGCTTTCACTGATACTGCTAACAGCTTTATTGAAATCAATTCTCCGCAAGTTCATTCTTCTCTACCGTGGTCTAAGCAAACGGCTGCTTTGCCACAGCAGACAGATACCGCAACTTATAAACTGATTCCGCTAGACGAATCGACGATTAAAAGACCCAGAACAGTGTACGATGGATATTCACCTCGCTTTGCTGATTTTATGATGGAGGACGCCGAACGCAATGTTCAAGAAGCGGAAGACACTCTAACACCTCGCGAAAGAGATCTCTTCCCTGGCATAGCCAGAATCAATAACTGTACCAATATCGACTCATTCGACTTGTGTTCTATTAACATTAATGATCAACAAAAGAATGACCTCAATAAAGTTCTGGCAGAGTACGAAGACGTTTTCTTTGATAATGGTAACCCGTCGTCACTTGGAGAGCACACTATCATAACAACGAATGATATCCCTATATCGATGCCTCCTTATAGACTATCCCAAGCCAAAACTGAAGTCCTTAAGACTGAAGTAGATAAAATGCTGCAAAAAGGCATTATTGTACCATGTACCTCACCTTGGGCCTCGCCTGTAGTAATGGTGCCAAAACCTAATGGAGAAGTACGAGTGTGTATTGACTACCGCCGTTTAAATGCGATAACTGTACCAGATACTTACCCTCTCCCTCGGATAGACGATCTGTTGCATTCAGCTAAATCAACCCCGTTTATGACGTCATTAGACCTGAAAGCCGGCTATTGGCAGATTAAGATTCGAAAAGATGACGAGGAGAAGACGGCATTTATTACTCCTTTTGGCGTCTATAAGTTCAAAAGGATGCCCTTCGGTTTGCGCAATGCGCCTGCCACTTTCCAACGTCTAGTCGATAGATTCCGGGTTTCCCTCGGGAACATGAAACTGCTAGCCTATCTAGATGACTTAATCCTATTCTCTACTACATTCGAAGAACATCTTGCACATCTGCGAAAAGTCTTACAGAAGATGAGAGAATACAACTTAACGGCAAACAAAGAGAAGTGTAAGTTTTTACGTTCGTCAATTAAATATTTGGGGCATATCATAACGCCCGACGGCTTGAAAACTGACCCAGACAAAACCAAAGCTATCCTTGAGAGGCCAATCCCTAAAAACCTTAAACAGCTAGTATCATTTTTGCAAATGTGCTCCTGGTATCGTAGGTTTATTGAAAACTTTTCGGCGATAACTCAACCACTTACTAAACTTACGAAGAAAAAGGCAGGTTGGGAATGGAATATGGAACAAGAAAAAGCATACAACACGCTGAAACAACGGCTTACAACTGCGCCTATCTTAAAACAAGCAGATGGAACCAAGCCATACATCCTGAAGACAGACGCCAGTGGTTTTGCACTCGGAGCAGTTCTCGTCCAGGGGGAGAAGGAGGAAGAGCACCCCGTGGAATATGCAAGTAGATTACTTACGGCAGCTGAAAGAAACTATTCCACAACCGAGCGGGAAGCGCTAGCTGTAGTTTGGGCTTTGGACAAATTTCGAGCGTACATAGAGGGCGCACCGATTACCGTTATCACAGACCATCAAGCTCTGAAGTGGCTTATGAATTTAAAATCACCAACAGGCCGTTTGGCTAGATGGGCTTTGCAACTACAGTCATTTGACGTAAAAGTTGTTTATCAACCTGGTAAAATGAACACTGTCGCGGACGCGCTGTCCAGACCCCCGTGTTGCGAAGACACCTGTGATATATGCACAATTACCATAGACATGCCCAGAAGAAGTACTAAAGAAATACGAGAGGAACAGATGAAAGACGAAAAGATTAAGAAAATAATAGAAGCTCTTGAGGAAACAAAAACGGCAGAAGATGCTACCTATTGGAGCAACAAAGGCTATCTAATGAACAATGGCATGTTGTACCGCCTACACCCCGACTCTGAAGTAGATGACGCACAACTTTTGGTACCTGAGCATGAATGGAGAAATGTCCTCAGCGCCTACCACGATGACCCTCTTGCCGGTCACTACGGTGCTGAAAAGACCTACAAGAAGGTTGCAAATAGGTATTATTGGAGTGGAATGCGTAAATATGTTACCAGTTATGTACAAAACTGCTTGGAGTGCCAAAGATACAAGCCTTCAAATCAGAAGCCTGCGGGTTTACTCCAGACTACTACGTTAAGTCAACGATTCGAAGTGGTATCCTTTGATCTATTTGGTCCCCTACCGCAAACTGAAGATGGGAAGACATGGATACTGATTGCCCAAGATATGGCTACGCGGTGGGTAGAATTATTCGCATTACCCACCGCTTCAGCAGAAAATTGTGCTACAACACTGATAAACGAAGTTTTCCTAAGATATGGAGTACCAAGGAGACTCATAAGTGACAACGGAACCCAGTTCGTAAGCGCGGTAATGCAGCAAGTAACCTATAGCTTAAACATAAAACATCAGTACACCCCACTTTATCACCCTGAAAGTAATCCTGTGGAACGTAGGAATAGAGATATGAAAACCCAACTGGCCATAATGGTGCAAGGAGTGGACCACAACCGATGGGCAGAACTACTTCCTGCCATTCGATTCGCCATGAACAGCACTAATTGTTCCACCACGGGACAAACTCCTGCATACCTAACATTTGGCAGAGAATTGAGGTCGCCAAGGGATAACGAAGTGGATTTCAGGAATATACTCATTTCTGAAAACATCATACCTGAAATAACCCCAAAGCTAAAGACACTGGCAGACAGCTTACTGAAAGCGAGAGAAGTTCAGGAAATGAAAGAAGAAGCTCGCAAAGAATATGTTGATCGACAGAGACGCAACCATCCTCAATACCGACCAGGAGATTTGGTTCTTGTCAACATACACCCGATCAGCAGAGGAAATCAGGGAGTGACAGCTAAGTTTGCACCCCGAAGAGATGGCCCATATGTTATAGTGCAACAGCATGGCCCTGCCTCCTTTAAAGTAGCTTCACCGACTACTCCTGAAAATCCGATCGGTCTATATCATACGTCTGCTTTGACGCCGTATAAAGGTGAAAATTCCACCAATGTTCCAGAGCCTGTACAGCCGCTCAGAAGAAGAGGAAGACCTGCAAAGAAGGTGGTTACCCAAACCACACTTCCCGCCGGGACAAGAGGACGTGGACGTCCTAGGAAGCAATAAATCTCCAGTTCCTCTCGCCGAGACGTCTTCGGGAACTGAGGGGGAGATTGTAGCAAACCTTCTCTATAACCACTAGCGACATCTATTGGGTAAAGGAGATACTATATAGTGCCGTCCCCTTGACACTAGATGGCGCTTTGCAAATACGTCACTATCGTGAATCGCGGTGTTAAGATTCTCCCCGATTGAATGACCTCCGCCAGTACATTTATTTTTTGTAAGACTGAACTAGCAGTGCATTCGTGGGTTACGTCCTATTTGGAATAACTACATGAGACTCCGCTACTAAGCCTATGTAAATAAGACTGATTGTCACTCTTTTTGGATTAGAGGACCAACAGTTCCCTTCCTTCGTCCTTCCTGGGAAAAGGTTGTCGGGACCCGTCCTATTTATTTGTACGTTTGTTGAAAATAAATCCTTGTCAAGAACTAATCTTCTCTTCGTGCCGGAAAACGGTGACCACATCCCCTACACACCTTTAGAAACTTAAAAATAGACTATTACTATTTTGTTTGAATAGAAGACTCAATTTTACTAAATGCTTCTTCTGTATTAAAAACTTTAACTAAAGAAAGAGAAAATACCGACTCAAAAAATCATTTAGCTTTAATTATGTACATTGTCAGTGTTTAAAATGTTCACATAGTGTTGGATAGCGCGTCTTTGTGACAGAGAGACGCTTTGTTCAGTTCAGTGAAGAAAGCCATTTATAAGAAGTTTATGTAGGTATACGTTACACGTAATGGTGGAGGAAGCAATTATGTGCATAGGTGTTACTGTACTTGATGTAGCTAAATAGATGTAACGTACTGGATTTTGTGGGAGCGCCATCATTGTTTCTTAAATCGTAAATAGTAATCGTTTTCGGAGAAACATTGCTTATTGCTTTAACATCAGCCAGATTTTAGTTAGATTGAATCCAATTTCAAGTTTCAATTGCTTTTCACATGATAATACGGCATCAACAATATTCAGAGTTATTTATGCTGTTATTATTAACTACTTAATTATATTGTGTCAGACCGTAAAATATATTCCTAGAACACTACGTTAGAACTGCCGTCTCGAAGAACCTGGGTATCCATTTATTTAAAGAAATCCAATAAATTTCCGCTACTGCGCATGTTCATATTAGGTTAGGTTTCAATTACGTCACTCCTTCACGTTGATATAATGGACGTTCTTAATAACGCGTAATGTTTGCGTCGCACTCCAAGTTATCTTAAAAAGCTTTTTGATTACACTGCGGTGGCGACGATTTGATTAGCTCAGTGATGTCATTGAAACACGGACGTGCAGTTCGGGCAGCGGAGTTTGAGGAGAAGAAAATGAGGAAAATGATTGCACGATAATGAAATAGGACCCAATTCATTATGAGGATACGGAGTGTCTGTCGGGGTGAAGACAGGCGGAAATATTTAGTAGCTGTCACTCAGTTATTTATATAATATAATTGTACGCCGCGAAAAACTTTGAAATATTCGATTGTTGTATAATAATACAGTGTAGTTGGAGAATGTGCTTAATAACCTAACACGATTAGAAAAAGTGCAAAAAGAATCCACAATGAATAGAAAACTAAAACGCAACGTTAATACGTTGCGTTTCTAATGAATAATGTTTTACTGCAAAGCATTCTGCAGCACGACTGGTTTTTACAAAAGCAGAATGAGCAAGAAGCCTTGCAGTGTCGCTTGTAACTGCTATTAATAATTAAAATCTTGACGATTCGAAGCCAGTGCTTGGTCGCCTGCTATTTTAATTAGGTGTAAGACTGTAAGCTAATCAATATCGAATTATAGCATATTCCGAAGTAGGTTTGAAGTGAAGAAATTTCGTTGGACGTTTTGTCACGATAACTTAACGATGCTACGTTTTATTCCGTAGACGAAATAACCTAAATAAAACTGCTAGTCTTTAGAACCCCGTGTTTAAAAATATTCAAGGAGTTAATCAATCGAAAGCTTTGCACAGAACTATGCCGGCAGCGGCGCTAACCAGTTTCACATCTGTTTTTCGAGTAACAGTTTTGATAGTACTGTATATTTTATTCAAGGGTTTTTAAAAAGTTGAGAGGCGTATGATCGCCAGAAAGGCAAGTGATACCTATATTTTACAGAGATAAATTGCTGGCTTTGTTAATATGAACAAGGCAGAAAACATGTTCCAAGTGGAACAGACAAAATAAAATAACGATAGAGACTTGGTCTGAGCTCATGCATAACTTGTGGATGACACGCCAAAGTGAAAAAATCACCGTTACAAAACGTTAAAACGAAGCTATTTGTTTAACAAAAAGCAGTTTTATAAATTGTTACTTTCAACAAAAACAGTTTTTACTGCGTATTTAGGAAAATGTTTAGTCTTTTGTTTGTACTGTAAAAGCGAAAGGAACATAAACTCAATCGGGTTGACAATTGCAAATACAGTTCTAAAAGAATGTTACAAGGATTATCTCGGTCTAATGTAAAATAGAAAACGAGATTTTCGTTTTAAAGCTTTTATTTAGTTTTATCTTTCCCCAAACAACAAGGTTTATTTGTTGTTTTTTTGCTTTTAGTTTCAATCGTTATAATTTTGATAAAATAAACTACAAAACATTATTCGAGGACTTGGCATACTTAGCATTCAAACTAAGAACAGGATATTCACCATGTTTACAATTTTTCCGGAATGTTCCGTTTTTATTGATAGCGACCATGTCAGTTTAAAAAAAAATTAAAATACTTTTTAATTTTACTTCTATAATTAATTCTCTAGCTTAGAAATCCTTTTACACTATGATTTTCTCATGTAAAAAGTAATCATACTAGTGTAAACAGAGAACTTAACATAGCTCAGTGATATGGTACGTCAAGAATACCAATCGAAGACAATTTTCCAGTAGAAGAGTTAAGACTTTTTTGTTGATTTTGGTATACGTGTATGTTAAGTTAAACTTTCTAACACTTACAGAATACTTTGTTCTCAAAAATCTTTGTTCTTGACGTGTAGGTTATCAACCTATCACAAACAGATTGGTAGGTATCTACTAAAAGAAAAATTACAACCTTCCTTTTGGCTTCGCCGTAGTCGGGTAAAAAAGATTTACATGGAAAGTCAGTAAACACAAAAGCTGTGTTTACCTATGTTCGTTTTGGATTTAATTAAAACGAGAGCAGACAAATAAAAAATGTAAAGGGTTGCAATATTAAATTCTGTAGGTAATTATGAGAACACTTTACTTTGCTTGTTTAGAAAGCAGTTAAAAAAAACGTGAAAATCTCCAGTTGACGAACTCGCAATCGTATAAACTGAAACAATAGATCTCAGCAAAACGGAAAATCGCTTGAAAGTAATCGTGTTAAAAGATTTAAGTCTCGCAGCGTTATGTCCGCAGTCGTAGTCGAGGAACTTCTCTTTCTTCAAAGCAGTACTTGAGCAACTGTCGATGACGTCACAGTTCTGCGTCACCGTTTCCCGCACTCTTTTGCTTTGTCCCGAGACCGGGCTATGCGGCGTTTGATATGCTAATCTTGCTCGACTGTGATATCCCTTTAGTGGCGCTTAGTTGCAGAGTAATCGGGGTTTTGCTTTAATAAGTTGTTATCTTTATTTTTGTAGTACTAATAATAACGTTGAATACTTGTACCTATCATTTAACGTTATTATTATGGTACCTACTAGGTAATAAAAATAGGAATTATACCACATTACTAAGTATGTATACCACAATACTAAGGAAGGTTAGCAGTAAATTTACAGCGTCCTAAAAATTTCCTAATCATAAACCCAGTGGGAATCAATGCACTTGTGCGTGCATGCTCCGCCAAATGTATGTGTGTGCTAGCTGCTACCTATATAGGCTGTTGAACTGATTGTGCTGTTTTAATCACAACTTTTGCTTTTTAGTGGTGGACAAGAATGAAATTTTATTTAAAAAAAAACAACTCATTATATCGAAAATATTATCGATTCTAAACAATTTCTGAAAATTTGGCTGGTCATTGAAAACTAATCCTGTATATTTAATGCATCATTGAAATTAACAAATTAGCATTTAAAGGTTGCTATCGATATGTTATTAACGATGTGTTAATTCATTACATAAATGTGTGCTCACGAATAAAACCGCTTCATTATCGCATTAACGTAAATCTACCATAATTATGAAATGTTACCCACAATAATAATACCTACCAATAATTGAATACCTACATAAAGTTCCCATTAAACTAGGATAATGGTTGATGGTAGGGAAATGTACAAATGTTTTCATACATTTAGGAACGCTTTGATTCGGGAAAATGTTGAACATTGCTTTTTGATATTCTAGAAAATACAAATTCTTAAGTATCGTTTATTCAAACAAAAAACATATCGCGTACCTATAGTTGAGAAAAAGTAGGTACCAAATTACTGTATCCGTATTGTGCAAGTGGAATATTTTTCTGCAGATCTAAATTCTATATCAAATTCTAAATCTACTCACATACCGGTACTTTTTCAATCTTGTTCTACTTCAAGATTCTGATGTTCTTTGACGCCAACTTATCAAACATGTATGATAATTATCTCGCGTTAACTTGGACTCGGGTCAAGTTCTCGTACATATCTGGTATGTTCGGGAAGTCGGTCAGGCAAGTTGGCGACTCCTGCTATAAAGTAGCTGAACATTAGCTAATGGAGTGTGAGTTTAGATAGGAAAGTTATTTATAGTGTACAGCTTCAAAACGGATGACACCAGACTGAGTTTGAGAATTGACTTGACTTGAGTAAAGATAAGCTTGAAGTTAGGAACATTCAAGTTCATAAGGTTCAAAATTGAATTCCAGAAGAAAAGTTTTCCAAAAGGACCCTTTTAACCCTTCGTTAACGTTATTACCAACGTTGGCTCAACAACTGGACTTTAAGCATATTTGTAAAGATTATGTCGTCGTCTGCATCCCTCGGGGCAGTTCCGACAATGGTCGGGATTACGTATACAGATACGTGTGTCCGCCTATTTATTGTCTATTTTAACCCAGAAATGATGTTCAGTCAAAAGATTTGCTGATGTTTGTTTTCAAACTTCATTATTGATCCGACATTCAATTTAAAAAATAGGAAATACTAAACTTTAGACAAATTATAACTTTCATAAAAGAAAACATTCCACGTAAGGTGACACAATGGGCGGTTTTTTCACTAAAAGCGATCTTTTCAAAACAACCTTTAGATGGATAGCAGGAAGAAGTAGAAACCATTATACTGCTCGTGTCATTAGGTACCTAGTTAATTAAATATATTTCCTGAGATAACATTACAGTGAAATGTTGGAGATAATCACAGTCCAATCTTAGGCCCACCCTTCCCATCTGGTGCAGAACAACAGCCCTGCTCTTGATAAAAAAACACTTAATTTCATGCATGGTAATACAGAAGTGAAACACGGTTAGTACACGTTGTCGCTATCAACTTGAGCGCTCCATTGTCTTTCAAGTGAGTAGTAAACATGTAGCACAATAGCGGCAGAGAATGGTTGCAATAATCGTTGTTACGTACAAGATAGTTCTCTTAACGACATTGCTGTTAGATTGATGGTTTATTTATCATGGCTTTAGGATTATCGAGTTACAAGTATTTGTTTTGGAGAGCCTGTAACTTTCATAAGAAACTATGAAAGTAGTTGTATGAAATCTATGTTTAATGTCGCTGTTTCCATTCAATTTTACTATATATACAAGTATGATACATACACGAAAACTTATACTAAGTAGTAGTCTACAGTTGCATGTACTGCAAATTCAAACTTTTATAAATTGGTACAATTGAATGAAAGAGGTCCGACGACCCGAGTTTTAAAACCATTTCTATACTAATAAAACTTCGAGAAACTTAATTCTGCAATTTGTAATTGGATCCCAATTCCATTTGCAACTAACAATGTCTCTTTGCAAATTAAATAGAAGTGAGTCAGGCGTCACGGTGCCTTTTGGAAGATAGTGCAGTTTATTGTTATGTTTGTTAAGATTTTCAATTCAGTGAAAGCCCATTAGCTTCTATAGTAAAAGTTGAGCGCTTTGGTTTCACGTTCTCGGTGTCTCGCCTACTAACAGTTGCAGTCGCAGTACTAACTAGGTTGTGGGATCAGATAGGCATATAAAATACTGGTATTCAGCTGCATTCGGTTACACTTGAAGCCGACCCCAACATTTAAACATTTGAACATAGTTGTGAAAAGGCTAGGCAGATGATGACTTGGATGCTCGCCCAATTTTATTTTGCTATTTCATATTAGCCGATGTGTTGTAATCTAGTGAACTTATTTACTGGAACTGAACTCGCCAACTATAACGTGACCACTAACTAGCTGTACGAGCAAGCATTACTATATAAACAAAAACATCGCTTGCAGCTTAAATTTTGAGAATGTTCCGTAAAGTAGTGAGTCGCCGACACATGGAACATTATCTCTCATGTGACAAGACGCTCGATATCTATTCCTTCACTTAAAATGAAACTCCAGCTTATTTTTTTATTACAAAATGGGCCTGCTCTTGACCTCGATCACGCTTGATGGAAAGCGATGGCTGAGCTAATCTTGACTATAAATAAACCATGCATCGGCCCCGAAATTAATCTAGAGATAAAATAAAACTGTTCAGAATACCCTTATATTCCCAGCACGGTTTTATTTAGAATGTTGACCTTTTAAAACAATTGACTTTTAACAATAAGGGTCAGTCTAAAAGCATCGTTCAAGAGACGATAAGCATCTTAGACCTTTATGTAGAAAGTAATTTAGGAAAATGAGCTGAGAACAAAGTGCATAGATTAAGTGTATAATTATGTCCCATGGTAAAACATCAAGTCCCAAAGTATTCACAAATTTTCAATTTTAATTTTATTCAGTTTATATCACGAGAGTTATTTATCCTCCCGCCTTGTTAGCTGCTGGTAAATAAAATCTAGAGATGATTTAAGGAGACAAGCTTGTACTTATTAGAATTATGATAACAACTGAAATCCGTAATGAGTTGGAAGATAACGAATTTTTAAAGTGTCTGTTGAAATGAAAACCGTGTTGGAGAAATATTTAAACAAATGAAGAACGAAGATAACAGGAAGTGTTAGTAAGAGGTATTCGCTTTTCCTCTTCAAGGAATGCTAATAATGTCTTGCTGTACTTTAGAAGTTGTCGTTGGATATAACTTTCTACTGTCTGGGCTGGTTCCTTGTTCATTTCTTTTAATTACAAGTAACATAGAGGAACAAAGCAAAATCAGAAGTGAATCTAGTTTACGGATTCTTCCAAAAACAAAAATACATGTGCTTCTCCCGATTGATTGCTTTGTATCCCTCTACCAAAGTACGAATACAAGCGCTCTAAGATACTTTACGATCCCTTTACCCTTGTTCCGATTCATTATTTACGAATCTACTATTTTTCGTAGTGAGCTGAACATTTGTTCTGAAGGTACTAACAAGGACTGAGATTTATTGTGACTCGTCAATCAACAAGAGCAAAAAACCGTTTTATTTTTTCCTGAAATCCTTCACAATAATGGTTTGTATACTTTAGAAAACATAATATTATTGTGGTTGTTGTGCCTGTAGCTACTTTCTCAAATTGTGATAAGCCTTTAGCCAATTTAAGTCTCAACGTTCCTTTTATTCATTCTGATTATGTTTCAGCTGTGATATAATATGAATATCCACAATACTTTATATTTGGCTTAGATACAGACATTGTATCTGTCAACTGTATCAATCAATTACTTAAACTATGATGCCTCGAGCTCACTAAACCTCCAGATGTCACCAACAGTGTTGAATTTGTCAGAATAATTGCTCACGTTTCTTTACAACAATATGCGGAGGAATAAGGAAAATATCGTGAGGAAAGTTTTGAGTATGAATATAGATGGCTCATAACAGTTAAGACCAAATTCCTGTCGACGAACACAAACAAAGAATGTAATTTGTGGTGATAAAATATATACGTTTTACTATTTTTTTTAATATCTGATAAACAGCAACACTTTGGAGCTCTTACGAGAAAGTCTATGACACCTCGGGGATACATTGTGGGAAGAGAACCATATAGCGTTCGCTTATCCGTACACAGTTTACGATACGTTGAACATCGAAGAGATGCGATGATATTCCCATGAATTTTGCGTAATGTCTCATGAGAAGCACTTCGTTACTCGGTGACGCTGACATTGTTATTATTTTCAAAAATCGCAAAACAAATTCTGACAAGAACTTTTTCTTTCTCTGAAGTTCGACAGAAAAAAAAACAAACACGTGATGGTAACAATATCTTTATCTCGCCATTAAGCAATCTAATGACTTTTCAATAAATATATCTTTATCTTTGCTTTACTTATTATATAAGTACTTTTTCTAAATTATTATTATCTAAGCTTTAAGTTGGAACCTGGATAATGAAGTCTGAGTCTGCATTGAAAGTTAAATAAATAATGTGCTGCTTGAAGCTGTTTCTTCAATTCAATTTAGAACATCGGCTCAAATACAATTATTTTATTTCATTGAATTACCGTTTTCAAAGTAATCCATTTCTTAGTCCATTATTTGGTTAATTGGATTTTGAAACCAGGTTTATAATCTAAGCAGGAGCGCCTACCTTGACTTACAAAGGCTCAAATTCGGATAAAACTACAAATATTTTAAAGGAGTCATTCAAAAATATGTAAGCAAGTAAATAAAATAAGATAAATTAACTTACCTTTTATGAAATCACAACATAATGCTGTAGTCTGCTAAATTTCTCCATAGTGAAAGTGTTTTCGTAGCTACAGTAGGTGCTTCGTACTGTCCGCGTTGCTGAAGATATCAACTTTAAGGTATGCCTTAAAGTTGATATCTTCAGCAACGCGGACAGTATACCAACTTTAAGGCATACCTTAAAGTTGATATCTTCAGCAACGCGTACCTACTGTACCTACAAAAACACTTTGCTACACAATATCTTCTCTTTATGGCCTCGTAAAGTATTCTCTCTACCTAAAAACGGACACACTAAGATATAAAATATGTACGTGACAGTTTATCACACGCAGCCATTTACAACTACTGAACATTATTTATGAGCAACTGTTATTGAATAAGAGTAAGAGAATCAGTTTGTGGCACTCGATGCCTTTTTCGTTGGTGTGCTAGTGGCAGAGAAATATTGAGTTTAGCAGGTGGGGTCTCGTTTACTTGGAGATACTGATACTAAGGCTTACTTTGCTATTCAAGCCTTCATAATTATTAACGAATACAAATAGCTGTAGTTAAAGAGAGCAAAGCCATCACCAATTAGTTAGTCGTTCATTTACGGCCATTTTCAATAACTTACTAACAGTTAACGGACTGTTGCTATCTCTGTCAGTTTGACATTTAGCTTACGGACCGTTAAAAACAAAACGTCACTGGAATGTTTATTGAAACATGGATAGCTACGAGACGTAGGCATATTAACTTACAGTTATACGACGACCGTTATTGAATCTGCCCGGGCTATGGCGTGTATCAGTGGAAATTCAATTTAGACGATTGTCACAGATCACTAGCGACGAAAAGCGAACGCAATCCACACATTAATAACGATTTTAATTCAGTGGACCGTAAGTACACACAATCGGGCTGCCTATTGGATATCTGATAAGAAACTATTAACCCATTACGGTCTCCTGAGAGACTATCTCGTAAATATTGGTGTAGGAACATATTTTCTTAATTGTAATGTAAAATGTTACTGACTTTATCAAAACCAGAAGTAGTGATTCCATTCCGTGGTGGCGCTACCGCCACGTGCTGTAACATGTGTGAGGATAATATATTTTATAACTTTTTTAAAGAATTTAGTCACGTATCAGAATTTATTTCTCCGGATGCTATTACGGTTACAACATAGATAATTATATTATATTGTGAATATGTGAAATATAAATGGCCTTTGGGTGTACAGATTAGGCTAGTTTCCACCATCAATAATTTGAAAATATATTAAGTCCGTCAGAGCATTGAAAAATAATAGACACGTATTTTTTGTTTTTGTAAATCAATGAATATTGACAAAGATGAAACGCATCAAAACTCGGGAGTGGGGGGTTGTGACGTCAGAACGCACTAAAAACTATACCACGGCGTGACGTATTGAGAATTTTAAAAGCGTCGTATCTTCGTCAATTTTGTTTTACGTAACAAAAGAAAAATACGGGTCAAACATTTGTTGATAATCTAACTAACAGACTAATTTATTAGATTTTTTCAGTACAAGCCTATTCATTCTTGGGTTGTACATTTAAATTGTTGGCTTTTTATCGCTGTAAGTCATCTCTCTACGACGCTATTTCCTACGTTCCTATCAGCATCAGTATGTAAAAGTTGCCTGACGTTAATTCTCAACACCGTACTCCACTAATTAACAGCAAAACAGTGACGAATTTCATTCCAATATTAAAATAGGTAAAAATACCGATAATGAATGAATGAATGTCAAATACGAAATTGCTCTCTTAATTCAGATTGCGAATAATTTCTTAGTCACATTTTAATTTTCTTTTCATTTACATAAAAACGTTCACAATTCAGTCATTCAAATGTCGGAATAAAAAAGGTTCCATCTCTAATTTTGCATTATTTTCATCAGGCGTTCGGGTGGACGACATAACTCTACAAAAGGGATTTTTATTTAAATAATGATCGTGAATTGTCTAAAACAAATTCCAAACTCGACAAAATCTATTGTTAGAATCAAGCAATCTGAAAAATTATTCAGTAGCACCTAAATATTATTTTAATATAATGTGAAAGTCACAAAAGTTTAATTTGTTTTGAAACTTCCAGTTTAAGCATTATGCTAGTCAACAAGATAATTTATGCTTTTGATAACCTCCCCTTTATCTCATCGTCACTGTTCGAATTATTCACCCCCCACAACTTTGGAGAATTGCCAAAGACGGAATCCAGTCTCTAAAAGGGCTGTTACAATTTTTACTACGTCTCCTATAGAACTAATCGCCTCAAAGACTCATGGAGGGATAAAATAATCTTTAGCATCTTATAAATGCGGATCAGTGATAACACAATGTACGATGAGTAATCGAGCACATTAAAATAAGAGAATATTGATTATATCTAATAAAATAATAAAATCTTGTTTGGAATAAGAAAAGCCTGATCCGATCAAATAGGTACCTAAAGGGTTTTGGGAAACTACATCAATTGTGTGCCTGAACCCTTACAAATCCGAAAAAACTTCTGTTGCGCATCATAATATTAAAAATATATTAATAGCAACATGAACTTTTGAAGCACTTGTTTTTTTTAAATAGTTAAAACAAAGACTCCACCAATATCTCTAATTTGTTCCGATGTGGAAACTCTTAAAATATAAATTTTGATCGAAAAAAGTTTTTTTTTTTCTGTTTTAATTCTGAAGCGTCGATATTTGGCTATAGAGTGTACTCACTGTATCTCATTTTTTTCACCAAAACTTCTACAGCGTAGCAGTCGTAGCGGTGACGTCATCATGTAGCAAACGTGTAGTCATTTTTACATTTTATTTTGTAGTTAAATGTATAAATTTAGGTACAACGAGGACCTATTGTCTAAAAAAAATTAAAACAAAGAGTATCTTTTCAAACAAAACCCCTGAATAAAAGTCAAACAGTTGTAGTTCACGACTTTTGAAAGTTTCCGTTACGTGAGTGGTTTGAATGAATAGGTTGGATTGTATCCAACTAAGTCATAAATTATAAGACCGATATGAGGAGGAAGAGGATTATTTGTTACTGTCATCAGCAAACTGTTTTGAGTAATTGAGATAAAGCGGTTCCGTGATATTGTTATTCTTGTTTCTATCGATGTTAATTAATTCTTCCGGCGTATTATTAAGGTTTCTATATTTTTAACCGCTAATACAAGTAGAGTGTTCTTACTTTTCTCGTCATGATAATAAAGCAAGCAAGCAGTATTGGTTTATTATCATGAACATAATGCTTTGAAACTTGAAGCTGACCAATGATAAATTGAGAAATTATAGTCACACTTATGTAAAGTAATATAGCTACGACATTAGTTTGACCCCGGTGTCGGCGTTACAAATTACAACTAACCCGAAGCGATTAAATTAAATAACGTGTAAGTAATTTCTTTAAGGTAATTTTTCACATATGTATTGTACATTTTTATCACACAAAGCGACATCGACAATTACTGAGCAGAGGTACATAATAAATTAATTAGCCATTACAATAACTTTATGTAAAACTAGCAGTCTGTCCCGAGTTCACACGCTAATGCCCCCCTCCCCCCCTAATTATGAATAGTAAAAAATATAACCTATGTTACTCAGGGATAACTCAAAAATGGAGTTTTGAGTTTATTCATTACAAACATACAAATCTTTCCTCTTTGTAATATTAGTGTAGATGGGCAAACGAAATGTACCCAAAGTCGCGTCTTCATTGAAAATAATAAAGTGTTCCCAGTCGTTCGTTGAGCAGTCAAGAGCCTGTCTTTTGTCTGTTATTAATGGAGCAAAGACGACCCGAATCGTTATGGATAATAAAAAGAACAATGTAAAAGCCTTGGTACCGTTCATGCAGGCAAACATAAAAACTGGTTCAAGTTTTTGTGGGATCAATTGTCTAATTATTAGATGACAGTGGCAGTTAAATTTAAATGACATGAACTTTACATCTCATGTGAACGTTGTTATTCTACTACCATGATGATAAAAAAATCATTACTGTATGTATCCGTGCAATTTTCTATGAAGTAAATAATTAGTATTTTTCGAGCACTAAAAACGAATAACTTTGTTTGCTACCAGTACTTTATGAAAAAATTATGTACCTATGAAGACTTGTGACGAATTTACACATATTTTTTATGCATGTGGCGAATACACTTTCAATGTATGGAGTTTACAAAATGTGACGAATTTACTTGGTGGGGAATATAAAACAACCCAAACATACATTTATACAAACTGGCAGCAGAACAACAAAACAAATACATTGTTCAAATTAATTAGGTATCATGGAAACCTGCTAATTATTTTCGAATAAAATGTTGAAATGCGAACACAAGTACCATTTCAGTACGAGTACATTGCTGCGAACACTTACAAAATAGGGTGGTTTTATTGATTGGAAGACGATCAGTTACAAGTCCATTTAAATGGTAATTATCAATATGAGTTAACCTTAAAATCTGATTTCTAACAATTCACGTAATCGTGCCTTTAAAACATTCCAATCTTTTCAGTATCTAAAACAGTGTATAACCTTTTCATTACGGCTTGTTTACACACTTTAGCTAATGACGTTTTTTAAAATTATGCTTCATTGATAACGAAATTTTTCAATAATCTAGAATCTGGGCTAGTTCTGAAATAAATTTAAGTGGCTTCTCCTATTGTGATTAAATTATTTAATTTGCGTACATGTGACTCATCATAAGGTCGATAAGTCGCTTTATTTTTGACTAGCTGACGTCCCGCGGTTTCACCCGCGTAGTTCCCGTTCCCGTGGGAGTAAAATAATAGGGAATAAAATATAGCTTATAGCACTCACGAACAGGGACCGTACAACCCCGCTTAAGAGTTAAGCCTTTTGACAGGGTAACTCGTACATGGGGTAGCTCATATCGCAGTGTTACCCTTTGTTCGAGTTACATGCTCGAAACCCAGCGAAATGGTTAACAGTTTCATTATGGTAACCACTTGAAGGGGTTAACCCCTTCAATGACTTAAGCCTGTGAAGAGGTTACCTTCACGAAAAGCTTTTTTTCGTGTTACCCTGACTTACCTTATAAACTTAAGCTGCATGTAGGTGGGGGATACTTGCACCCGAGCGGCGCGCGGGGCCTCATATTATTACGAATTTGACAACAAGTGACGACAAAATAAAGATAAGCGCGAGGTTAAATTGTTAATATTTAGGATGAATAAGTAAGTAGGTAGACGTATTAGTACTTACCTAAGCAACTTAACAAGTATAAACCCTTACCTTCATGGCATTGCTACATAAATTGCATTTGAGTGAATATCAAAGCAGTAAATTTTTTCGTGTCCACGTTGAGAATCTCGGTGTAAAATGATAGTATGTTTCTAAATTATTTTTTTAGTAAATTGGTGCAACTAAGGCTACAATTTTTGTTGTTATAAGTGTTTATAAATAATCAAGAAAAAAAAAATCGCCGTAATATTCAAGTTTGGTGGCTTGTCCTAGTTCCATATTTTAATAAAATTGCGTTCACCAAAGTAACAATTTAAGGTACAATAAAAAATAAACCATTTCCTTAGTTTATGCATACGACACAATCATTATCTAAAATCAATTAAACCATTTTAGAAAAACTAATTTAAAAGCACAGGACACTCGATCAAAGTTTGTCCAAGCCAAACTCAAAATTTTGGTGCCACTTTTTAACTTACTATAACATGAAGTTTCGTGCGTGTGCGACGTCGTGTTTTTTTTATTTCGCACTTCTCGGTCGTGCGCTGGACTTGTCCGTAACAGGTGTGTGATTAGTGCTGCGATTACCCGATAAAAACGTAAGTATTCATCTTGGGTGGCACGGGGGACAAGAGTTGTTTAATTTTGGTGGATTGGTTTTGCTGTTGATTAGGTATAACGTGTTTTAATAGTAAGCTACACGTTATTGCTAGTGATTTGGGTAACGCATAAATCATTGATATTAATTTAAATGTATCTTAAAAACCCTGTTTTTAAAGCTGCCTGTCATGACCTACGGGGTCGAAACGTGGACACTCACGGTACGGCTGGTCCATAAATTCAAGGTCGCTCAGCAAGCTATGGAACGGGCTGTGTTAAAGTCTCTCTGAGGTGGGGTGGGTCTCGGGCCTGTGGACGGTGGGCTATGGGCTAGCTCGCAGTCCGTCCGTCTTATGACGACAGGCCGTGTCGACGGCGCGTTCGTGTTCCACGCGCGCCTCAAAGAGAGTCAGCAAAAGGAAGGGGTCCACAAGGACCGATACCTGCCGGGGTTGCGGGACTGTTCGAAAGAGATACCGTGGCCCCGGAACACAAAGGGCGATGAAGGAAAATGGATGGGTTTTAGTCAGTAAAAGTCTGACACTCCCTCCTGCTCCGCCCAGAGCAGGAGGAGTCATTTGATGATTTCCCATTCGAAAAAAAAGGTGGGGTGGGTCTCCCGAACGAGGTGACCCGACAGAGAACCAGAGTTGTAAACATAGCTCACAAATTAAGTAAGCTGAAGTGACAATGGATCAGTAATTTAGCCGTAGAACCGATGACAGTTGGGGTAGACGTGTTCTAGAGTAGTGACCGCGAATTGGCAAACGTAAGGTGGGATGCCCTTTAACTGGAGTGACTGAAGTGACGATTTTCACAGGGTGTCTGGTAGCAACTGGATGAGAGTTGCTGAGAATCGTCGAAACATTATTCTTGTTTTTCTTCTTCTTTCATCCATTCTCTTTTTAAGCAGCCTCTTTTAATTAGTCTGTATTGGCTTTCTAAAAAGCAACATTATAAAAGTAAGAAACTTCATCTTTAGCATGCAACCCTTCTAATAATAGGTCTTACTTACTGCCAAGTACCTACATAACATTTATTTGTTTGCTAATGAAACTGCCTGGCAACGTAAAAACTGGCTATATATGTACAAACAATACTTGAAAACGCCACTAAAGCCACCAAAATTGGAACCAGGCATAAAAAATCTTTAAAAACAGGGGTTTTAAGTTACCACAAATCACTAGCTATAACGTGTAGCTTACTATTAAAACACGTTATAATCAACAGCAAAGCCAATCCAACAAAATTAAACAATTCTTGTGCCCCGTGCCACCCAAGATGAATACTTACGTTTTTATCGGGTAATCGCAGCACTAATCACACACCTGTTACGGGCAAGTCCAGCGCACGACCGAGAAGTGCGAAATAAAAAAAACACGACGTCGCACACGCACGAAACTTCATGTAAGTTAAAAAGTGGCACCAAAATTTTGAGTTTGGCTTGGACAAACTTTGATCGAGTGTCCTGTGCTTTTAAATTGGTTTTTCTAATACGGTTAAATGTTTTTAGATAATGATTGTGTCGTATGTTTAATTCCGTCATACTTGAGGGAAAAACGCCACAGGCATGGTGCAGGGGTGTGGTGGTGCTCTTCTTCAAAAAGGGTGACAATGCCCGGCTGAAGAATTATAGGCCCATCTCACTTCTAAGCCATGTCTACAAGTTGTTTTCTAGAGTCATCACGAATCGTCTCGCGCGCAGGTTTGACGATTTCCAGCCACTCGAACAAGCCGGTTTCCGAAAAGGCTTTAGCACCGTGGACCACATACATACGCTGCGGCAAGTTATACAGAAGACAGAAGAGTATAACCTGCCTCTCTGTTTAGCGTTTGTGGACTACGAGAAAGCCTTCGATTCGATCGAGACCTGGGCTGTACTGCAGTCTCTCCAACGGTGCCAAATCGATTATCGGTACATCGAGGTTTTGAAGTGTTTGTACAAAAACGCCACCATGTCAGTCCGACTTCAGGACCAAGCCTCGAAACCTATCCTTCTGCAGCGAGGTGTGAGACAGGGAGACGTCATATCTCCGAAACTGTTCACCGCTGCACTGGAGGATGTCTTCAAGGTTCTGGACTGGAGAGGACTAGGCATCAACGTCAATGGCGAGTACATCACTCACCTTCGGTTTGCCGATGATATAGTGGTAATGGCTGAGACCATGGAGGACCTCAGTACAATGCTCGATGACCTCAGTAGAGCTTCCGGAAGAGTGGGTCTAAAAATGAACATGGACAAGACTAAGGTCATGTTGAATGCCCATGTCACACCCACTCCTATCAAGATCGGAGACTCTACTCTCGAAGTTGTAGACGATTATGTGTACCTGGGACAAACGGTCCAGTTAGGTAGGTCTAACTTCGAGAAAGAGGTCAATCGTCGAATCAGACTCGGTTGGGCAGCGTTCGGGAAATTGCGCGGTATCTTCTCGTCCAACCTACCGCAGTGTCTCAAGACGAAAGTCTATGACCAGTGTGTGTTGCCAGTGATTACATACGGGACCGAAACGTGGTC
The DNA here is from genome assembly GCA_905147715.2 of Xestia xanthographa. Classification (NCBI taxonomy): domain Eukaryota; kingdom Metazoa; phylum Arthropoda; class Insecta; order Lepidoptera; family Noctuidae; genus Xestia; species Xestia xanthographa. The sequence goes on from LR990652.1 coordinate 21,866,811, forward strand.
GCTCACAATGGGCCTCATCAGAAAGCTTAAGGTCACCCAAAGGGCAATGGAGAGGGCCATGCTCGGAGTTTCCTTGCGCGATCGAATCAGAAATGAAGACATCCGCAAGAGAACAAAGGTTACCGACGTAGCCCGAAGAATTGCCAAACTTAAGTGGCAGTGGGCAGGGCACATTGCTCGCAGAACGGATGGCCGATGGGGCCGAAAAGTTCTGGAGTGGCGACCGCGAACCGGAAGACGTTGCGTTGGAAGGCCTCCCACTAGGTGGACCGATGACCTGGTGAAGGTTGCAGGAATCCGCTGGATGCGAGTCGCACGGGACCGGTCAATGTGGCGACACTTGGGGGAGGCCTATGTCCAGCAGTGGACGTCTTTCGGCTGAAATGATGAATGATGATGATGTGTCGTATGCATTTAATAAACTAAGGAAATTGTTTATTTTTTATTGTACTTACCTTAAATTGTTACTTTGGTGAACGCAATTTTATCAAAGTATGGAACTAGGACAAGCCACCAAACTTGAATTTTATACCGATGTATTAATATCGGTGTACAGCATCTCGCCTCGGCTGTGGCATTTTATTTAAAAAAAAAAAAACTGTTCCTAGATTTTGTAAAAATTTGTAAAAGTTTATTCCTAAAACCATAAGTTTGTCGGAGTTATGGTTAAAAAGTTATAAGGGTTTAAACCCTTATAACTTTTTAACCATAACTTTGATGAACAATTCTTGACATATTTAAAAAAAAAAAAAAACTGTGGCCGCGCGGTCGAAACACACACTATTACTAGAACACGCAAACAAAATACTGCATAGGTATCTTCTTTTAATTATACTTCCGATTTCCGTAGTTCCATCTGAGTTCAGAATCAAATGACGAATTAAGGGAATAAACAAGTATGGACACGAAAAAAGAAATATTATTACAATATTTAGCGCGTGCGACAAGCAAAATTGCACTGTAAAATCATAAAAACAATAATCATTATTCCATGTTTACAAGTCGCTCGGTACACGCCACAAAGGCGCCGCCGGGCGGTGAGATGTCACGTGCGGTCGTGGTTAGGCAAATTTCAAACTAATGTCGATTACAAAGAGTGCTTATTACAATGTCTTGGGTTGGAATGACTTACCTTGTTACAGTGTTACAGGGTATTGAAAGGGTAACCCGTTCGGAAGGGCTAACATTGCACCCGTTCGAGGGTGTAACATGTATCATAGGGTTTATTTTTTAAGCGCTTAAAAAAACCCCTTCAAAAACCCTTTCAACGAGTATCCGGACGGTCCCTGCTCACGAATAATGTAGCTTTCTACCAGTGAAACAATTTTTAAAATTGGTTCATTACTTCCGGAGATTACCCCCTACATACAAACTTACAAACATACAAACAAATGTTACCTCTTTATAATATTAGTATAAATGAATTGAATTGAATTGAATTGAATTAGTATAGATTAGTATAGATGAAAACCGTATACCTACCGTGTTTCTCTGCACTCAAATATTCTACCAATTTTGTTATGATTTTAAGATTACAACAACAAGATTCATACTCACACAATTCCAAGGTTCCTTAGAATATGTTATTTTAAGAGCCATGGCGATAATTGGATTCTGTGGTACTACGTCAATTTTAAACTAGTCTTGAGCTGACTTTGAATTAGTTACATACTGTTCTAAGCGACTTCGCAAGTCTTTGAGAAAAGTCTGGATTTACTACACGTACATTCTTTTGGTAACTTTGACCAGTTTGAAAACCCTTTGGAACTGTTTAACTTTAAAGCCAACTTGTGAGACACTTTTTGTATTCAGGCTTTTATAAAAAGCAGAACATTTTAAATCTATTTGGGTTGTAATGCGCCTGAAACAGTTTTTCACGGGGAATTCTAGGGGCACAAAAATTGTACGTACGAACATCTTATTCGGAGGAAGAGCCGATGTTCTCACATAGGTTTGTACATCAATTCTTTTACATAGGTTTGGTTCTTGTATAGCAGCAACAACACTATACTATTTTAAAAAGGTCCTTTTTTAAACAGCCAGTGATGAAGAAGATGAAAGGGTTGCAAGCTATTCTTTGTTTGTTTAACGGGCTACACAATTTTCCTTTGAGCTTCTCAAAAACAGTAGATGGTGAAATATCTCCGCGTTCCATAAGTTACTGACGGGGAAAAACCCTTATCGTATCTTTTCAATCAGATGAGTGGCTAACGGATTTGTACGTAATAAGTGTTTACTGAATCTGACAGGGTTAATGTTTCGTGATACAATAGGGGGCAAGATAAGACCCAATATAAGACCTGGAAAATAAACGCTTATTTACAAATAACGCCTCTTAGAACTTTGATTAAATGTCCTGATGCAAATAAAGTATTCGAACCGTAAAGCCGTACCTATCATCTGCTAGTGGCATTTTTTAACTAATCAAGACATAAAATTGATGCAAGTGTTGAAGAATTAAATAGAACGTTAACTGCAACCTTCAAATCTTATACGCAATTGTTTTACAGAAAACTGTTTACAAAGGAAGTAGGGAGCAATCACGGCACTCGTAGCTAAACAGATGAGTCATTGAACTTGGCAACAGTCCACGTTGCTAAGTGCAAATGTGACGCTATAGTTAGCATGGAGTTATGTAGGTAGTAACAAGCTCTTTTGTTACTGTCACGAGGTAGACTCTGTTGTGTATCGGTATCTGAAATGCAAATAATTAAACCTGCCATCATCCATCAGCGACTGCTACAAGTAAGACTGTGGTGGTTACTGAAAGGTGTAACCTGTTGCTGCTACTTTTTTTTTCATAAAACTATGAATTTATCCTCGATAGTAATAAAAAAAACGATACATCATTGTTAACAAAGCGATAGCAATAAGTTCTTAATTACAGTTCCATTGACCCTAGTTGTGTCTAAGCTTTCGCATAGGACAGCAAGTAAAACGTAAATAAGGACCGAGCATTTCTCTAGGCTGCGAAATGTGAATTTGGAAAAATCGGAGTCAAAATGGGTATTTGCGACCGAGCTAGTCTTATATTACCTTCCCTTACCTCCCCTTGATGGTTAAAAACGTAGTTACGTAACCTGCCGTTAACACCTAATCTAAAGATGTGGTTTGCAAATTAGAAATTTTGGACGCTGACGAGAGAGAACTACCTAGCATTGATACTAATTCCTCGATCACGATAGTAAAATAAACCACGTGTCTTTGTAGTATCACAATAAATTGCGCGGGTAGCGTCTGTCCAATCTGCGATGTGAAGTCACAGTTGATATAATACCACGATGATCTATACCGACGAGCGCCATGATGATACATAGTTTACAGGATATTTTATTCGTATTACGTGATCACGCAATGAATTACTGGCCATTATACTACATTATTAGCCCACGCATACTCACACACGCACACACACACTCACTCACTCTCTCTCTCACACACACACACACATATATGTACACACTCATATAATGGCTACAGTCCATAGTTTCTAGTTAATTTATAGTTAAAAAAATATATATAAAAAAAAAATAAAGAAAAAATCTTAGTATTAAACTAACTTTACTGTTTGCTCCAGCAATCGCTAGTGACACTAATCACTATGTTACTCCGAACTTATTTAAATTATCTTGGTAATGTATAAAGAGAGAGCTCTGACACCCATAACTCATAACACAAGTTTAATCTTAGCTTGGGTGCCAGAGGTTTTAAACTCACGTGGTATTTTTACAATTTTTAGGTTTATATAGTCTGTTAAACATAGTGCCTATTCTGCTAAATTGTAAACTTGGAAATAAAGCATTTATTATTATTATTATTTTCTTGACTTGACATACGACGCTCAATTGGAAAATAAAGTCTCAATGTAGTGGTAAACTTCCATCAACTACCACAAACTTTATGACATAATTTACGTGAAATCCTCAACTTTAACTGCTGTAAGCAATCTCATTATTTTACGTGTTCTCAAAGTTCCGTTATCGAAACTAGCGCAAACATTTACGAAAATTAAAAGTTTCATAATACAAAACTTTGTCGAGCAAACTTTGTAGTGTATATTTCAATAGCCGGCGGCATCTCGGTGTAGATGTGCAAAAAGTTTTCGAAGGAAAAAATAGATGCAATAATGTTGTCATTATTTTCTACCGTAGCACCCGCCGTGCTGCCTAATAGAGTGTACAAACAGGCTCCAGTAACAACGTTTAGCAGTGTTGTTCTCACGGCACATTATAGAGAAACAAGTTCTATTGTAAGAGTTGCAGTGAACGAGCACAATGCAGCCGTTGTTGAAGTTTGTCGTTCATTAAGAAACGCAGAGGAGACATTAAGGTGTTACTCTAGACAACAACGTTTTCACTGTTTGCTGACACTAATTTTTGTCAGAGCTTTTTCTCAACAATTTGTGCAATAAGTGCAATGACGTCACGCTTCCTTTGTAACGCGTCTATTTGCTCTACCTATAAGTTTATAGTAAGAAAATGGTCGGCGAAATTTGCAATTAAATATTTGGAAATATGGCACACAACTTAAAAAGAACGTTGGCAAACCAGAAACAATCAGTTGTATCTAGTAAAATATTTTGGCCAACATTCCTACTTGCCTATTGTTCGTACTTACGTATACTCGCTTCACAAACGCAGGACACAATCTACTAATTTAAGCTTACCTAAATTAGTATTACGAAATAACATAGGTTATTATTTTCAGGTTAACGTGAATACAGGTATGAAGTGAATATAGGTAATGCTTTATGCATTACCTTTTTGTAGGGAGTAGGGTTCTCTAGACGTCGACCGTCATCATAAACCGTCGGGGGTCACATGACGTATGAGTAGCGTTGTCAACGTCATGATGTGCTAGTAGGTGAGATGTTAAGGACTTGACCTAACTACAATAGAAACTAATTGAAATTAGTTTAACTGGAAAAAAAAAAAAAAAAAAACAAATATTTTAGTACTGGCCTTTCTGAGCCATTCTTGCGTCAAGAATTTAATTTTAATCTGATTTAATTTAAAACCCTGAGAGAGTATCAAATAAACAAACTTTAACTAACAAAGAAATACTTGAAATATTATCCTGCGAAGAGTCTGCAGTTGAGAATATAAAATATCTTCCATCTGTTTTTACAAGTACTTTATTTTAACAAAACAAACAAATTGATTTAGTAAAACGAGATATTTTCTAGTGAGCTAAGCGATTCAACTTTGGATAAACAACGTTCCAGAAAGACAAACACCTCTGTTTGTCTTCACATTCTAATTGATTTAGTTTTTTAAAATAAAGAAATTGAATAAAATTTGATTTACTTACTAAACAAAAACTTTCTTTTAACCGTGGAAAATAAGAAAACATACATAGATTTGTTGCTGTATCTGTCATTACATGTTTTCGAATATTTTCATCATAATTATATTAAGTATGTCCAATACACGACAATTATCACACATCTGTGTACAATAGTAGGATATTATTGGGCATTCTACTCCACCTTTCGTTCCTTCGGCTCACTCCGTTCGCCTCCGTCACTCTCGGTGGAGTAGAATGCCCAATAATATAAATGAAATCCACAGGTTCGGCGCCTATTCCACCCGATGAAACGGAAGGTGGAGTATGAATTCTTACATAGTGCAGTAAAATACTGGTTCGGCGCCTATTCCACTAGGTTGAAACATTTGTTTGAGTTAGCGACAATGAGTTATAAATGTCAATATTGATGGTTGACCTCAAATTCATTTAATTATACTCACCAGCTTAAAACAACTATAAAACTTACTATACCTTGATTCAAACATATAACATAGGTACTTTCCGTTAACATAATTAGGTCTGTATCTGAACGAACCAGTAACCTAAAATTCAGGACAGATTGTCTCATGTCTCTCCACATACTTAAGAATGGTGCATTGCCGCTTAGGATTACACACATATCCGTTTTCGTGACCAGATTGGCTCGAGGACATCTGAACTTTAGGATACCGCGTACATTAAACTAAATTTAGGACAGATTGTCTCATGTCTCTCCACAAAAGTAAAGTAGCGCACACCTTTAGGTCCGCACACATTTTTTCTGTGACCAGATTGGCTCGAGGACATCTAAATTTTAATTTAACACATTACAGACGATACATCCTTTACGTCTCGGATTTATTTAATTATACTCACCAGCTTAAAACAACTATGAAACTTACTATACATTGATTTAAACATACAACACACATACTTTCCGTTAACATAATTAGATCTGTATCTGAACGAACCAGTAACCTAAAATTCAGGACAGATTGTCTCATGTCTCTCCACATACTTATTAGGATGGTGCATTGTCGCTTAGGATTACACACATACCCGTTTTCGTGACCAGATTGGCTCGAGGACATCTGAACTTTAGGATACCATGTACATTAAACTAAAATTTAGGACAGATTGTCTCATGTCTCTCCACAAAAGTAAAGTAGTGCACACCTTTAGGCCCACACATTTTTTCTGTGACCAGATTGGCTCGAGGACATCTAAATTTTAATTTAACACATTACGGACGATACATCAACCTTTTACATCAACACGTAACAATCAAGTGGTAAGCGTGGTCACACGGATAGTCGATCCTTGCCTTGCATGCATAAAGCTAAGGTGCAGATACACTTGGCAACGACAACCGGATCAGAACCGTATTGCACATTTTTCAATCAAGCGTACAAACTGTGTGTGAATCCGCTGCTGTAGACTATTCCGTTGACGGTAACCGTACCCGGTGGTTGCTTCATAGATGTAAATTAGCTTTATGTTTATTTTCGAATCGGCAAAGTTCAATGTCAATGCAATACTCGCTTCCCACGGTCACATCAATTGCATTCCATATTCTAAGTAACATGATCGACTATCATGTTGTAAACACTGAATTCGTCTTTTATAGAACTTCCTAAATAATATTTTCGTATTTATATTTGAAGTTTGTAATCGCTTCTAATTTATTGTGTTTCATTCTTCTAGGTACTAAGATTATAATATATATTTATATGATATATTTTTATCAAGTACAACATGTATTATTGGATGAACCATTAGCCACTTCGATCGAGTGCGATTTTAACTTACATAAATAAAAGAGAACCCTGTGCACAACAAGATTATTTGGGAGCATTGTAATAGTACCTATACTAAAATTAAACTAAAGTTGTTATCGATAAATTAGACCACTATAAAATAAAACCATAACTCAGACACGTGTGTTCGATTCCCACACGATACAGTTTCTTGGATTCTTTAATTGTGGGTATAAGTGATTATTTAATAATAATTTTATTTGTGAGTATTTATAAATGAACTTATTCCACAGTAGTATTTTTATGTGATTATAATATTAGTCAGCACAAACCACACGGATTGGTTTGTGCGTATTACAAAATGGTATATTAACAAAATAGTTATGATTATTTTCAACTACCTACTTACTTCTTGAGTTAACTATGCTCACAAAATTTACTTTCAACGACGCGACCTACCTACGAGTTTCACCTCTCACATAAACGTAATTGTGATGATAAAAATTCTCAACAAACATACATCAATTATTCAATTAATTATACATATTAATTTAGTATTGAGTCATAAAGAATAACAGGGATCGGGTTCACTTTGTCGGCTTTATTTTGCGGTTCTCATGAACAAATTGCAATTTAGCGAAATTGGTATGCGATCAATATGGTTCAATATGACGTAAACGACATATTTTTTTTTATACAACTGTAAGACATGTACTTAGAGTTTAAAATTGAAACGATCTATTTTATGCTGAAATAGTATTTTTTTGTGAATATAAACGAATTAATTAAATCAATAAATTACATTCGCTCCAGAATCTTCAAAGTGACAAGTAGTACTAGCAGTACTTTAAAATCATGTAAGTGAGTACTTCTTAATTTTAAATTAGTAGTCATAATGCACAGCTACGGACCTGGTTTTTGCCTGCCGGCTGTTGTAATTATCATGTTCTGCCTATCCATCGTGATTGCTACTCAGCTACGGACCTGGTTTTTGCCTGCCGGCTGTTGTAATTATCATGTTCTGTCTATCCATCGTGACTGTTACTCAGCTACGGACCTGGTTTCTGCCTGCCGGCTGATGTAACTGTTCTCAACCTGTTATAAATTGATTATTGTATCTCAAAAAGACCTTAAACGGTTATTTGTTTTGTTATATAAAATATTAAGTACTTTTTTATCTTGTGTATTAGGTCTGACTCCGAAGTTGAATACGAGTCCCAAAGGCTCGATCACGCTGTCGAGATTAAGAAGGCGGCACAGTCTGCTAAGAAGAAGGCGACGACGAAGCGCAAATCTGAAAGGTGCACCACGCCTTCGAAACCAAAATCAAGGTAATTTACTATTACTGATTTTTCTTTAAGTATGTTTTTGTGCACATCGGTCGTTGAAGTGAAGTGAAGTTTCTAATAGTTGTACATCGATCTCAAACTTAAACCTACAACGTAGAGATCGATCAAATATATTTTAAATACAATACCTTTTTTCTCGTACAGTGTGTTTACTAAGATAATATTTACGTATATTAATTACCGTAAACTGCAGTTCCGAATATAATTTTTTAGGGTACTTACCGTTAATAATTACAATAAATAATATGTTATTAAATTGTTTTACAGTAAGACACGCCCGAAAACAGACCTCTTCGGGTTAGAGGACGTCGCAGTCGCAGAGCGTCCATCAACCTCCAGCGGGGACCTGGGATCTTCCCTTCTGAGCCGCGTCGCAAACGGCAGGGTGCGGCGAACAGCTAATTTGAACGGTGACTTTTATGTGGAGGTAAAGGTTTACCACAAGGCTGACATCATCTCCACTGTAAGAGAGGATCGGTGGAAGAAGGCGGCCGTTGCACTAAAAGTGCAATTAAGCAAAGAGAGTCCTCAGTGGGACACTTTGCAGTCATTCATGAGGCGGGCTCACGAATTGTTTGACGATTCAGAGCCTGTCTTTTACAGTGACCAAATTAGTTTTAAGTAATAATTATGTTTTTTTAAGTTTTTGGAGCACCCACAGAATATTTTAATTTTGTGACTTTTAATCTTAATTATTTCAGTTGCATTTCAGTATAAACCTTGTGTGCAAAATAATAATTAACGTAATCGTAATCTAAAATGCCTTTTTGTACTGTTTGTAATACGTCTATTGAGCGCAGTCATTGGACTGGTCACCTACGCAGTACCACCCATAAAAATAGGAATATTTCACATTTTTGCGAAGGTGTTGAAGTAATTCATTCTGCCTTTCGCAATCGTATAGCTTCTTATAGAATTGTTGATCTATATGAGAACTATTCTCTAGAATTGTTTTTAAATAGTATCCGAGACAAAATCAAAACATTAGTAGATAAGTCTCTCAGAGAACATATAAGTTTGAAAATTAATTTTGGATATTTTGCTTTGTTTTTACTGGTTAAAAATGATTCTCAGGAGATAAAATCATTTGGTACTAAAAATTATACAATACACCAGAATTATGAATATGATTCATTAATTACTCAGGTTAGAAATGCGTTAGTAAAAAAATTAGAAGAGTTTCAAGAACGTGACAGTGGTTGGACTTTCTTGAGTAGCTCACATTTAGAAGTCAATATTAACAAATGTTGGCAACACCAACATCAACATTTTTAATGTAAATTTTTGACGTTTATATTATCTGTGGAGCACTGTATTACGCTCTCTTCCAACCACGAACTGTGCAATAAATGGACGTGTCCTAACTCCAGAGTTTTTACTTCATCAAATATTGAAGCCCTCCTGCCCTATCAGCAACCTAGCAACATCCCCACAGTCCACTGCTAACGAGCTCGTACATGGTCCTTCTGGATTTTGAAGAGGAGGAGGCAACAGAATTTGCGAATTGTAAAGTTGGAGCAAGATTTCTATGGCGGACATTTTTCTTCACACAAGGTTGAGTTGATGCAACATATTCGTGCAAACATCGTGCACACTTCGTCTATCTTCGGTTCGAGTCGTCCTCAACGAATCAGCGATCTCCGACGTGACGGAAACGCAGCGCGGGCAAGCGCGAGTGAGAAAGCAATACGATTTCCTGCGCGTGGGAACGAGACGGGTGATCCGGTTAATCGTGGCGGCAAGACTAACTGGCGAATCACGACGCGACAAGTGCAAGGCGATTGGCGAGAACGAGCGACGCGCGACGCAACGAGTTCTTCCTACGACCTACGTGGTATTTTCGAGCAGCCATCTTGTTTGAGTTCCATTCCCTTTGTTGTTTGTTAGCAACTATTTTAAGTTTATTGACAATAATCGTAATTACTGTAGATAATAATTGTGTCAGTAACAGTTTCAAGTGTTTGCGAGTGCAATGGCAGAACCAGATTTAAAGCGCCTTGTGGCTTCAAGAGGCTATTTAAAAACCTCACTCACGCGGTTAAATAATTTCATTTGTGACACCAAGGGCGTTGGTTCAGCCTCGATCGAAGAGCTTGTGAACAAGAGAATACGGGCACATCAGGTATTCAACGATTACGAAGAAGCAAACAAGTTAATTTTATGTCTTCACCCCGAGGACGAAGAAGATGTAAACGAAATTGAGACAAAGTATTTTCACATCATTGGGGTTTTGGATAAACAAATTAAAACGTTCGAAAATTCCGGTTCCTCATCCTCAGGCAAGCCCTCAGATTCTGCCACTGCGCTCGCAAGAATAAAACTGCCAGAGGTGCAAATTCAAACATTCACGGGTAAGTTTAGCGACTACATACCATTTATCAATGTTTTTACTTCAATGATTAATGACAACAATTCGCTAGACGCAGTGCAAAAGATGTATTATCTTAGGAGTTTTGTTAGAGAGGAGCCATATGACTTGATAAAAAACTTACCATTGGTCAGTGACAGTTATAGTCAAGCGTTGAAAATATTAAACGATAGATACAATAATGAAGAGAAAATAATTAATGACCACATTAACTTTCTTATTGATATGAAACCAATAGCTAAATCTACAGGTAGTAATCTGAGAAACTTTCTGTCTGATATAAAGCAACAATTAGCCGCTTTAGAAAACATTGAACCTAATGTTAAATACTGGGATCCTATAGTGTTGTGCATTCTTTACCGCAAACTAGATTTGTACACCTCGCAAGCCTACCAGCTGGAACGGAAAAAACCTACCAAACCAGTCCTGGCTGACTTCCTAGAATATATTGAGAGGCGGGCGCTTGCGTTGGAGAGTGTAGATCAAGACCGGGGACCACGGCCACAGGGACCTAAAGTGGCGAACAATGCTGCAGCTGGAAAGCAGTCTTCATGCCTGTACTGCAAGGTAACAGATCACAAATTATTTAATTGTAAGAAGTTTAATTTATTATCCACTCATGAGAGAGTGCAATTTGCAACAAGTAATAAACTTTGCAAAATATGTTTATGTACGCATTCAGGCAAGTGTAAATTTCATTTCCGATGCAAAGAGTGCAAACAAGAACATAACACTCTATTGCATCACGATCCTGCTGCAAATGCACTTCCTGTCACATCATTGACAGGCAATACTACTAATGATGTACTTCTTCCCACAGCAAAAATCAAGATTGTTGCCCATAATGGGTCAGAGCTGCAAGTCAAGGCTCTGCTTGACAGTGGGTCGCAACTGTCATTTGTCACAAGTTCACTTGTGCAAGTTCTAGGTTTAGAACCAAAGCAAATTGACACAAACATCATTGGCATTACTAATATGAAAAGTACAATAAGGTTTTGTTTACCTATAGAGATATATTCATTAAATTCCACGTTCAAATCTACAGTTACTTGCCAAGTAGTAGACAAAATAACGTGCAAATTACCTCAGACTAAATTAAACATTTCAGAATTTAATATACCTACAGGCACAATATTGGCAGATGATCATTTTTATATGCCAAGTGAGATTCAAGTACTATTGGGTGCTGATGTGTTTTTTCAGGTGCTGATGCCGCTGGAGAGGCCTGTTCCTGTGATGAAGGAGCAGTCAGCGCTGCACAACAGCTCACATGAGCCATGCATCATCAACACTCAGTTCGGGCACATCATTGCTGGAGGTTTGCCAAAGCAGTGCCAATCTCAGGTCTGCAATAAGGTAACATTGAAATGTATTGATTGTACATCAGACCTCGGTGAGACATTAAGTAATTTCTGGAAAACAGAAAGAGTGCCTGAAGTTTTCAACGAGCAAACCTCAGAGCATCAGCTTTGCGAAAGCATTTTCAAAAATACTGTTCAGTTAGAAAATAATCAATTTCAAGTTGTTTTACCTTTAAAATTACCTCTAGCAGAAGTAAATGACACACTAGGTGATTCATTCAATCTTGCATTGAAAAGGTTTTTGAATTTAGAAAAGAAATTACACAAAAATTCTTCCCTTTTTATTGAATATCAAAAGTTTATTCATGAATACTTAACTTTAGGTCATGGTCACTATGTAGACATAGACTCATATCACTTCAGTAGAGATGCAATTTATTTTTTACCGCACCATGCAGTCATAAAACAAGAAAGTAAAACTACAAAACTGCGTACAGTATTCGATGGCTCAATGAAAACAAACAAAAAGGTTTCTTTAAATGACTTAATGCTGAATGGGCCTTCAGTCCAAAGAGATCTGTTTGACATCATCATGTTATTTAGGTTTGGTCAATACACATTCACAACTGACATAAGGCGCATGTTCAGAAACGTTCATGTCAGTTCTGAATACACCTCATTGCAAAATATATTGTGGCGAGATCACCCCAATGAGAGTGTCAAATGTATTAGGCTAGATACCGTCACATATGGTTTAAAAAGCTCGACATATTTAGCTACGGCTTGCTTGAATGAACTTGCTTGCATGTATGAGCAACAATTTCCTTTAGCTTCCACTATATTGAAAAATTCAACTTATGTTGATGACGTTATCTACTCACACCATAGCTTGCAAACAATCCTTGAAGCAAAAAGTCAATTGCGCGATTTGCTTAGTTTAGGTAAGTTTCAAACACACAAGTGGGCTTCCAATGACGCTCGTATATTGACTGATATTCCTTCAAGTGACCAGCATTTTGATAGTGTGGATTTGCAAAAGGAAAATTATGACCTTAAAACTTTAGGGCTTCTCATAAACATGAATGAGGATCAGTTCAAAATAAGTAACCCACAGCCATATGACTGCAATAAAATTAACAAGCAACAGATATTAAGTTGCATAGGTAGGTTTTATGATCCTATGGGATTTATAAGTCCCATCATAGTGAAAGCAAAGGCTATTATGCAGAAACTATGGTTGAGCAAAGTGAATTGGACAGCTCCCCCCCCTGAAAGCATAACACAAGAATGGCTTCAGTTTGTGCACAGCTTAGCTTCCATGGGCACAATTTCTTTAAAAAGAAATGTTCAGGTTGTGGATTCAGACACTGTACAATTAATTGGCTTTTCAGATGCTTCCAGCTCAACTGCATATGGATGCTGTATATACCTAAGGGTCATCGATAAATCAGGTGAAGTTAATCAATATTTGCTCTGTTCGAAATCAAGAATTAATCCGCTAAATAATAAGAGTCTGACCGTGCCGAGGCTAGAGCTAAATGCAGCACTACTGCTTTCAAAATTAATAGCAAGGGTTCACAGCACGCTTATGCTTAAAATTAATATTGACAGTGTTTATTTATTCTCGGATTCGCAAATTGCTCTAGCTTGGATAAGCAAAGATCCAATTAACTTGAAGGCTTATGTCGCGAACAGAGTAAATGTGATTAACCAGCTAACAGCTGACTGGACATGGGGATATGTCGACACGCGGGACAACCCCGCCGACCTCATCAGCAGAGGTGTCAATCCTCAAGATTTAAGTAGCTGCGATATGTGGTGGCATGGTCCACAGTTCCTGCGTGACGGCATGTACTCATTTGCTCCCAATTTCAACCCATCTCTTGATGTACCTGAGATGAAATCTTGTTCAACAATCTCCAGCGATCAAGCGTCAGCTTCTCAGGAGGTCAACAACACTTTTGATAAATTGCACAACATTTCTGATATTAATAAAATGACTAGAGTATTAGCATACATTTTCAGGTTTTATAACAATGTTCAATCAAAAAATAGCAAAATTAGTCATCCCTATTTAACTAGCATTGAACTAAAGCATTCCTTATTGTTGATAATTAAACATGAGCAACAATTTCATTATAAAAAGGAAATAGATTTAATAATAAATAATTCAAGTATTAAGGGTAGTCTAAAGAGCCTACACCCCTTTTTGGATGAGCTAGGTTTGTTAAGAGTAGGTGGCAGACTTCATTATGCCAATATTCCATTTGAACAAAAACATCCTGTATTATTACCTAAAGGTTCTCAGATTACATATCTTATTATAAGAAAGGAGCATGAAAGACTTCTTCATGCTGGACCTAAACTTTTATTGTCAAACTTAAATCAAAGATTTTGGATAATTGATGGTATAAGAGTTGTAAAGAAAATCACTCACCAATGTATAGTTTGTTTCCGACAAAAGGCTCATGCCTCGAGACAACTAATGGGATCCTTGCCTGCCGATAGAGTGATTGCAACCAGCCGTCCCTTTAAGAAAGTCGGTGTCGATTTCGCTGGGCCAATCAGTGTAAAAAACTCGCGTGTGAGGCGAGCAATAATAGGTAAAGGTTACATCTGCGTTTTCGTCTGCTTTACGACAAAAGCCATTCACTTGGAATTGGCTTCAGATCTAACTACCAACACTTTCCTTGCATGTTTACGAAGGCTTATATCAAGACGCGGTTTGCCCACTGAGATCCACTGTGACAACGCTAGTACATTTAAAGGCGCAAGGAACCAATTGGTTGAGCTTTATAACTTGCAGACTTCCAAAGACCACCAGAGCAAGGTTCATGAATATGCAGCTCAGCAAGGTATTAATTTTAACTTCATCCCTAGCTATTCACCTACATTTGGAGGTCTTTGGGAGGCTGCAGTTAAGAGTACAAAGTACCATATAAAAAGAATTTTACAAAATAACATTTTAACGTATGAGCAATTATATACTGTTTTAACTGAGATAGAAGCTGTGTTGAATTCACGCCCTCTATTGCCAGTGTCTGCATCAGACGTAAATGATTTTAGTTATCTGACTCCGGGTCATTTTATAATAGGTGAATCTTTAACTATGTATCCAGAACCAGATATTGTTAACGTTCCTCATAATAGACTTGTATTTTGGCAACAATGTACCAACTTAAAACAATCATTCTGGAAAATGTGGCATAAACAGTATTTGAATCAATTGCAGAATAGACCTAAGTGGTTAAATAGTATGTGTAACATTAAAATTGGTAGTCTAGTTATACTTAGAGAGATTAATACCCCTCCTTTATCTTGGCCCATGGCTAGAATAACAAATGTATTTCCAGGACATGATGGGAAAGTTAGAACTGTGGAAGTAAAAACACCTAATGGAAAAACTCATGTATGTTCCATAACTAAAGTTAGTGTTTTACCTATAGGTCAAATAGACTGATACATTTAGTCCATAGTTACTAAGTTTACTAGATAATAAGCATAATAGATATAAGCACATGTTGTTAACTTAAACTTTTCTTTAAAATATTTCTTATTAAGTTTACTAGATGATAAGCATAATAGATATAAGCACATGTTGTTAACTTAAACCTTTCTTTAAAATATTTCTTATTGCTATATTTAATGTCTATAGTAAATAATGATGTTTGTAACTGTTTTTCATCAGAGTTTCTTATATCACCAATATTTTAAATGTCATATTGTGTCCTATAACAATAATAGCTCTGTAACGTTAATAGTTTCAGTAACTTTCATACTTTCTGTAAGTTAAATTGTAAGATCCACAGTTGCACAGTAATAAAAATATACCTAAATGTAAATTGTCATATACAATGCTAAATTAATTTGTCTTTAGTTTGTTTATCAATTAAATTAGTAGGTACTTAATTCTAAATAAATAAATTCAAGATTTAAATTAAAATAACTTTATTTAAATAGCTTTATGCAGGCCGCAGCATGTTGGCAACACCAACATCAACATTTTTAATGTAAATTTTTGACGTTTATATTATCTGTGGAGCACTGTATTACGCTCTCTTCCAACCACGAACTGTGCAATAAATGGACGTGTCCTAACTCCAGAGTTTTTACTTCATCAAATATTGAAGCCCTCCTGCCCTATCAGCAACCTAGCAACATCCCCACAGTCCACTGCTAACGAGCTCGTACAACAAATACCAACCATTGCGCGGTTCAAGCTTTATCGAATTACCGGCTGCAATTAAAGCGAAAAAAGCATGTGTCAATATTCGTAACAATGATGAGTATTGCTTTATATGGTCCGTCGTTGCTGCTTTATATCCCGCTAAAAGTCATCCTGAAAGGGTTTCGTCTTACCCGGATTTTCGAACTGTGTTGAACTTAAAAGACTTAACATTTCCATTGAGTTTCTCGGACATTGCACTGTTTGAAGTAAATAACCCAGGAGTTTAATAACCAAACACCACAGTAAATTGTACTTTTGTAATGTTTGCTTAATGTTTTTCAATTCACGCGATGATCTTAGTTCACATAGTTGTGGGGGAGTTGCAAAACCCTCTGAACAACGCCAAATGCGAGTGGTGTGATAATATTTACTCAAGGTAACACGGTAACAAGGTAGTTAATTCCATGAAACGAATCGCACTAAAAAGTACTACAGCACCATCTAAGACACATCGGATGAACTAACAACATCAAATTCTAAATCGCGCAAGCAAAGTTTTCCACGTCTTAAGACTATAAAAGAACCGTTTGGTCGTCATCAAAAATGTGATTAAGATCGAGACCAACACATGCTGACACACACATACATGATGTCTGGTCCTGAAGTGGAAGTAGTGACGCTCAACAACGAATAGAATAGTTAGATGGTAATGTGCTTACGAATTATTATTACCTATAAGATTTCAATTCGCCAATTTTTTTCCCACTACTGACACAAAGGTTTCCTCTCACAGAGAACAGTGGTGATGAAATAATTTACACAAAGTAAAGCGCTAGCCTAGGTTCGAACCCACGACTTACAACTTGTAAGTCGCATCCGTTACCACTGAACCACCACTGCTCTCCTCTCTTACTCACAAAATATGTTATCTTATGTTATTTTATATTTTTTACATTGGCATTTATAACTCATTGTCGTTAACTCGAACAAATGTACGAGTCTCACCACGGCTGTCCTTCAATATAAGATAGCGATTGTTTGATTTTAGCCAATCAAGCATCTGTTGGTAGAACAAATCTTCTGTTTGGGCTGTATACCTGTCCTGATGTTTTGATGAACCGTTATCTGTATTTTTTTGATCAGTTTGCAAATCTTGAATAAATATAACCTCGCCGCTAGAATTCCTCATAATAAGTTTACAAATATCTTTTATATCAGATTTCTCTGAGTCATGCATTGTAGTTAACTTAGTTATATTTAGTTTCGTGATACGAAATACAACCTTCTTACTACAATAGCTAGAATCGAATGTAGCGTTAAATTACTGCAAAGAATTATTTATATGTTATTCACCTTTCCTGTTAAAAGAGTTTAACCTTTAGTTACATAACGGTTTGCAGGAATCAACCCAAACGGAACCAAATGAGATTTTAGTGGAATAGACACCGAACCAGTATTTTACTGCACTATGTAGGAATTCATACTCCACCTTCCGTTTCATCGGGTGGAACAGGCGCCGAACCTGTGGATTTCATTTATATTATTGGGCATTCTACTCCACCGAGAGTGACGGAGGCGAACGGAGTGAGCCGAAGGAACGGAAGGTGGAGTAGAATGCCCAATAATATCCTACTGAGGACATCTGAACTTTAGGATACCGCGTACATTAAACTAAATTTAGGACAGATTGTCTCATGTCTCTCCACAAAAGTAAAGTAGCGCACACCTTTAGGTCCGCACACATTTTTTCTGTGACCAGATTGGCTCGAGGACATCTAAATTTTAATTTAACATATTACAGACGATACATCCTTTACGTCTCGGATTTATTTAATTATACTCACCAGCTTAAAACAACTATGAAACTTACTATACATTGATTTAAACATACAACACACATACTTTCCGTTAACATAATTAGATCTGTATCTGAACGAACCAGTAACCTAAAATTCAGGACAGATTGTCTCATGTCTCTCCACATACTTATTAGGATGGTGCATTGCCGCTTAGGATTACACACATACCCGTTTTCGTGACCAGATTGGCTCGAGGACATCTGAACTTTAGAATACCACGTACATTAAACTAAAATTTAGGACAGATTGTCTCATGTCTCTCCACAAAAGTAAAGTAGTGCACACCTTTAGGCCCACACATTTTTTCTGTGACCAGATTGGCTCGAGGACATCTAAATTTTAATTTAACACATTACGGACGATACATCAACCTTTTACATCAACACGTAACAATCAAGTGGTAAGCGTGGTCACACGGATAGTCGATCCTTGCCTTGCATGCATAAAGCTAAGGTGCAGATACACTTGGCAACGACAACCGGATCAGAACCGTATTGCACATTTTTCAATCAAGCGTACAAACTGTGTGTGAATCCGCTGCTGTAGACTATTCCGTTGACGGTAACCGTACCCGGTGGTTGCTTCATAGATGTAAATTAGCTTCTAATTATGTTAACGGAAAGTATGTGTGTTGTATGTTTAAATCAATGTATAGTAAGTTTCATAGTTGTTTTAAGCTGGTGAGTATAATTAAATAAATCCGAGACGTAAAGGATGTATCGTCTGTAATGTGTTAAATTAAAATTTAGATGTCCTCGAGCCAATCTGGTCACAGAAAAAATGTGTGCGGACCTAAAGGTGTGCGCTACTTTACTTTTGTGGAGAGACATGAGACAATCTGTCCTAAATTTAGTTTAATGTACGCGGTATCCTAAAGTTCAGATGTCCTCGAGCCAATCTGGTCACGAAAACGGATATGTGTGTAATCCTAAGCGGCAATGCACCATTCTTAAGTATGTGGAGAGACATGAGACAATCTGTCCTGAATTTTAGGTTACTGGTTCGTTCAGATACAGACCTAATTATGTTAACGGAAAGTACCTATGTTATATGTTTGAATCAAGGTATAGTAAGTTTTATAGTTGTTTTAAGCTGGTGAGTATAATTAAATGAATTTGAGGTCAACCATCAATATTGACATTTATAACTCATTGTCGCTAACTCAAACAAATGTTTCAACCTAGTGGAATAGGCGCCGAACCAGTATTTTACTGCACTATGTAAGAATTCATACTCCACCTTCCGTTTCATCGGGTGGAATAGGCGCCGAACCTGTGGATTTCATTTATATTATTGGGCATTCTACTCCACCGAGAGTGACGGAGGCGAACGGAGTGAGCCGAAGGAACGGAAGGTGGAGTAGAATGCCCAATAATATCCTACTGTCCTCGAGCCAATCTGGTCACGAAAACGGATATGTGTGTAATCCTAAGCGGCAATGCACCATTCTTAAGTATGTGGAGAGACATGAGACAATCTGTCCTGAATTTTAGGTTACTGGTTCGTTCAGATACAGACCTAATTATGTTAACGGAAAGTACCTATGTTATATGTTTGAATCAAGGTATAGTAAGTTTTATAGTTGTTTTAAGCTGGTGAGTATAATTAAATGAATTTGAGGTCAACCATCAATATTGACATTTATAACTCATTGTCGCTAACTCAAACAAATGTTTCAACCTAGTGGAATAGGCGCCGAACCAGTATTTTACTGCACTATGTAAGAATTCATACTCCACCTTCCGTTTCATCGGGTGGAATAGGCGCCGAACCTGTGGATTTCATTTATATTATTGGGCATTCTACTCCACCGAGAGTGACGGAGGCGAACGGAGTGAGCCGAAGGAACGGAAGGTGGAGTAGAATGCCCAATAATATCCTACTTACAATGTAGACCGCAGTGACCTCAATAACGTTCTCAAGTTCCTCGTGAGAAAGCAGCACTTAACACTCCATGCATAATGTATTCCGTCGCCTGAAGGCTTCGGTCAGAGCTCCTCCTCAACAATCTCGTCTTATACGATCTATTTACATTACATATTAGTGCTCGATGAGATGTATCGCTGCTTTACGCATGCGTGAAATCTAGACTTTACAATACGGAGTGGAACTAAATTTTGGTTTTGAGAATAAGTACAATATGGTTTTATTATAGAGCAGCGGTGGCCCAGTGGTGGCGGCCCCGACTTACGATCAGTAAGTCGTGGGTTCAACCCAGACAACGCGCATTACTTTGTGTAATTTATTTCATCACCGATGCTCTCAAAATGGTGAAGGAAAACATCGTGAGGAAAACGGCATGTCCTAGAACCAAAAATTCGAAGACATGTGACATCTACCAATCCGCACTGGGCCTGCGTGGTGGATTATAGCCCATTCCCTCTTATAAAAAGGAGGCCTGTGTCCCAACAGTGGGAACATTAATAGGCTGATGACGATGACATTATGGTTTGCATTAACGCGAAGCCATAATGAAAGATAAATACCAATTCGCATTGTAATAACCAGCAAAGCTATCTAAACAGTTCGAGCGATTTGTCAAATTAATGACACATCATATCACATTATTACACAATAAAGACAGTTAACATTTATCTTAACTAGTAACTAGATGACTTTAGATGACAATACTGTTTTTTGTTTTAACTGAACTGTTTTGTGGTTCGCTGCTGTACACACAGTACAAAGTTGGAGAGATTCTGAACACTGTCGTCCCAAAGGGGTTGTGTACATTCATACAATTTGTAGTTTTCACAAATTAACCACTTCTACGAGTGCTGTCTCGCCTATGGCATACGTTAGGTACAAAAAAGGATACAACTTTATTTCATTTTGTACGCATTATGGAAGTATAACTTACGTAGGTAACGCACGCACAATCATGTGACGCATTGTTCTTGAAGCCCATTTTCAGGGAATCACGTTGAAATTATAGCAGATTACTGGCTCATCCTGCATTTGTAAGGATTTAATTGTTTCGTGTTGATTAATAAATTTACAAACACCAAGGACAATGGGGCTAAAATTCCGATTGAATGTAAAGGAAAAAATAATTTATGCTAGTTAACTTAGTTAGTTACTTTGTTACTTTACTAAGTTACAGAATACAAGGTAATTTTTTTTTAGATAATTATGTGTCGAACTTACCTTATGGTTAATACACATTATATACATAAATCCTAGCCTCAATCCATTTGGCAGTGCATCTATCGCTCTTGAGTTTCCACTTGTGTACATCAAAGATAAGCAAACCACACTCAAATTTAAAGTGACCACGTATCGCTCAAAGTGAACAGAAATACCTTTTAGAATATCAACGACCCACTCACTCCTTTCAATTGAGCACCATTGTAAGATTGGGGCTTATGAAACGTAATGTGGCGAGATTTTAGAGCAACTTACTCGAGACTTTATCAAACGGTGTAACACAAAAAGCGTGAACTTGAAATCTTTAATTTTCTTTTTCTTATGTAACAGGCAACTTTGCAGTCTTTGTCCTGACTGCATGCGTCATTTAAAATGTGTCCATTACACTTACAAAACAGACAGATTCAACATTTTAGAATCTGTTCTCTGTCATGGATAGTATACAGAGCAAAGATTTTGTTTGACAACCGGAAAATGCTTTTTAGGTCAGCTTATGTACAGCTGCAAATTTCTGAGAAACTAGGCCTCATGTCGGTGTCCCTGTCCTCACCATCAATAGAAATGACTTGACCAAGCAAACAGGCATTCGAATGCCGTTTACGTCATCAACATCATAAAAAGATTATGGGCAAATTTAGATTTTTGTGAAAATCTGTAAGTATCAAAATTTACCTTACATTTCACTTTTTTTATTTTTTCGGAATGTTTCCTTTATTTGTGCTGTAAGACCTTGCTTTTAACCAAAATTGACAGTTCTAGGTCAATCGGAAGTACCCTATAGGTTTTGGGTCGGAAACCTAAATGGTAGTTCCCGTTGACCTAGAATCACGAAATTTGGCGAGAAGCGAAATGTCTTAGAGCACATGTAAAGGAAAAAACCTGAAAACCGTAAATATGTAGTTTGATAACAAAAAAAAAAGTGATTTTACTATTAATAGCTTATTATTTGCGGTTGGTGCAATAGCCGTTTCATGGGATCGAACAGCAAAGTTAAGTTTGTCATGTAAAAAGTTTGTACGGAACCCTCGGTGTGCGAGTCCGACTCGCTCTTGGCCGGTTTTTTTTTCTTTAATAATTTAATAGCAATGCACATTTTTTGATCAAAGTCGGCCAGTATATCAATTAGACATTTTGATTACAACCTTATTTATTATTTTAATTTAAGCGATCTAAAATTCAAATAATAAACTCCGACGCAAGTTTAGAAAGAAACTAATCCTGAAATGAAATTATGAAGTGTGACTGAATATAGTTTATGGCTCACAGTCACAATGTTTAATAATGCCATTCTCCTTCGTATGATTAGAGAACAGTGACGATATTTAACCCAAAACCCTTAAAAAGGCCATAGTAATAAAAATGTGAGGTTTTCTGAACAACCCTTGACGGTACTTTATGTGGCAACCAGAGAACTCTTCAAACGTTACGATAGTTTGAACGGGAACTGTTGACATAAGCTTCGGATTTTATTGATCTTTACGTTTAGTTTGGATACCGAGTACCTACGAGTACTCAATGATGGAGTTTGATGTATTTGGTTACTAGAGTAAAACATTTTTTTTTAAACGTTGCACACTAGGTATTTATCCTATACCGTGGATGCGTTTACAAACATTTAAACTCACATACACAAACCGCCAGACCCAGAACAACTACATGTAGGCCCTGCAATTATTTTTTTCCGAGCGGGAACCCGCGACACGCTGCGCAACAGCCAATCGCTCAGCCATGGCTACGACCGACCGTGCCGTCAATTGAACTTGACTTATCGTTTTATATTGAAAGGATCTAGTTTGTAATAAAAAATGTTTTCAATATAAAGGGCATTTTATTCCAGCAAAGGAGATAAACGAGAATTTTGTCTTTACCAAGATGCTGCTTACACTTGCCTACATCGTATAGCCCAACATGAACCTAGACATAGTATTCATGAGATGAACACTAATAAATTCCCAAAAGCGCCAGAACTTTAGTATCACAGTTTACGACCTCCTTTTGAAAATTAACTAGATCTTTCCTTGTTGTAAATCAGGAGTTGTTGTTAAGGAAAAGGATACCATATACATTCTGATAGGACTTTTCATATAGGCACCAACATCGTGTTACAAAGCAGGTGTTTTGTTCAAGGTTGTGTATTTTTGTTAGGCATAGGTCAGATAAAATTTTTGATACATAATACTTATATAAACGTAATTTGATGTTTATTACAGGTAAACGGCTAACAGCGTGCAACGTCGGCTGTAAAACAACCCTGTGACCAATGAGCTCCTAATAATGACCTGGGATGGGACATAAGATTACCTAGCAACGGAGTCGCCTCAGTAGTAATTACAGATAAGCTTACTACTGCTGAGTGCACACGAAATTATACGGGTGGTTTGTTGTAGAACAATAACATTTTAAGCCTTCATTTATATCGTGGTTTATTTCTTAGAAAGGTAATATACGAGCAAGTTAAGGCAAAACACGTATACAAAACATGCCAAACGGGTACAACGGTAATACAGTACCACGGTAAAAACTGTGACATAATAATTAGTTTCAATCCAATTACATCCTACTTTTGAGTTCACCCAATATTTCCTCCGACAAAGTCATACTTTCCATTTTATAGTGTAACCTTTTCTATTCCCATAACGTCTTTTTAAATCGCATTATTGAAAGGAACATGATTACAAAGAAGGGTATTTAATTAAGATAGGTGACCCAAATTTTATTGAATTAATTCAAGGGTTGCTCGTGATAGGAATTTCCATTAACTCGCCATCTGTTGATTACCGAAGCAAACCCGTACAATGGACGACGACCAAAGAGTAATAATTTACCAATACTTGTCTGTATTGGTAAATTAAAACCCGAGCTTTTCTATTCCCATAAAAAGTAACAAAAAAAAACATTCGACGTTGTCTTTTTAAATCGCATTATTGAAAGAAACATGATTACAAAGAATAGTATTTAATTAAGATAGGTGACCCAAATCTTATTGAATTAATTCAAGGGTTGCTCGTGATAGGAATTTCCATTAACTCGCCATCTGTTGATTACCGAAGCGAGCCCGTACAATGGAAGACGATCAATGCGTAATAATTTACCAATACAGACACGTATCGGCTTCCAATGCTATTTTAAAGAGAAGTTTGCAGACATATTATTATGTAAGTTACTGTAACTAGTTGGAGGTGTAATCTGATATTGAGAATCGAACCAGAAAGTTCGAGTAAACTGCAACGAGTTTTATTTGTTTTTTTTTTTTAGTTTGAGGTAGAGTAGATTCAGGAAATTAAGGGAAAACTTATGAGGAGGGTTTAGTCGATTGGGCGGTTACCTGTAGCTGCCATAACTTCAAATTACATTTTATTCTGACCCAGAATCCTAGAAATAAAATATATGAATGGGCAGAATTTGTTAATAAATTCTTGTTTCTCGGTGCTTTTCCTAAATTAAATGTAGTCTGGATATGTGCCCGGTTGATGGCAATAGGCTTGCCCCGTATTACATGGTACTTAAAAACATAACTGGCTAAATGTGGCAGTATTAATAGGTACACCTCTGCCTAACCATTCGGGTATTACAGGCGTGATGTTATGAATAGATATTAAAGTCAAAAATAAATATTAAAGTCAAAAATAAGTTTTTGTTTACTTTACGTTACTTTTTGTTTAATACAGCCTGATCTCTATGCTAAGCTTCTTTATACTATACGACTTGTTTACCGTCGCTTAGACGAGAGCTAATAATCAGGCTGGTTTTATTGTGATGATAAGTTAATTAGCTGGATCACAACATAGTACACAATACGTACTGTTTCCGCACATTATGTTCATACTATTGCGAACAATTTCTACTATATTTCGCGGTTATCCTTAGTGTATTGTAATAGTTGCTTGTAATAAATCGTGTTCTGACAGAATAATTAAGTAGAAAGTATACCACAGTGCGGAACACCCGAGAGACCCTTTTGTGCAAAAATAATATTTAAGTTATAATAAACTAGTTATTTTCTCACTATGTAAGTAAGCTATGATTCACGATCTTTCGCTAAGCCGAAGCTCTTATTTTTATCTGGTTTCAGCGCAATTAGGAGATAATGGTGCTTTTATTTGTATGTTGAAATACGCCATTTTACCTTTACAGATACGTCACATGAACAAAAGGGAAATCAAATAAAAATAGAAATATTCTGTAAGAACCCCAATAATCTAAAATTACCCACTTAAATAAACAAAATAGATCACTCGAAATGTACACTAGCTAGTACTTACACTAATATTATAAAGAGGAAAGATTTGTATTTTTGTATTTTTGTGTGTGTGTATGTTTGTAATGAATAAACTCAAAAACTACTGCGCCGATTTTAAAAATTCTTTCACGATTACAAAGCTACATTCACCTTGAGTAACATAAGCTATATTTTATTCCCGTACTCCCACGGGAACGGGAACTACGCGGGTGAAACCGCGTGACGTCCGCTAGACCCTTATATAACTCTTACAAAAATGACTCGCTCGTCAAGTCTAATTCAGTGTCTATTGAAATTGAAGCATAGTTTTAGTTTGGTACGGTGAATAATCCTGCTTCCGTTCTTCTATTTTCTTAGTTGTTACCTGTCCTTACAAATAAATTAAATTGAAGGGCCTGTTTGTTATTTAAAAATAACAGTTTTCAACTGAATGCATAATAATTGTGAAAGTTAATACGGCACTTAACAATTTTAATTTTTGTCTGTTTGTCCGTCTCTCTGACTGTCTGTTTGTTCCGACTAATCTCCGAAACGGCTCGAACGACCAATTTTGACAGGACTTTAACTGGCAGATAGCTCATGTTATAAACAGTAACTTACATTTATTTCAAGAAAAAGGATTAGGTTTTTGTCCAAAAAAATTAAAACCCTTGAAATTGTTAAAAAAATCCGATTCAAATACTTATGTAATAATGTTTAAAGTAATACGCGGATGAAGGTCACGAGCAAAGCGAGGTTAACTAATTAATGTGGGGTTTTCACAGCAGCAATAACTTTTAATTTGAAGTTTCAAAATTCTCACAACAACAACCATAATTAAGTTCTACTTTATTTAATGCAGTAGTTATTATTAAGTCCACACGAAGTTCTCACGAATTTCAGACTCCAGTTTATAGCTTGTATGCATGGCTTCGCTTGCAAATAATTTATCGTCTATGTACACTGGCGAAGGAAACTATTCTGAAGTTTGTCCGGTAAAGGTTCAAGAAAATAATAAGCTGTTTGCTCCTGCAGTGTTGTAACTCGTTCATGAGCTACTTAATATATTTAAAGTTAAGCTTATGATTGCACAAGATTTTTTCCTTTTCAATTTTTTTATCTTAATTAGAATTAGTTAGAGTAAGATGCAGGTAAATGTAAGATTTTTGTAAAGTTTTCATGTGTTGTTATATCCATAGGTACCTGTTGGCTTTCAGCCTGGTTTAAAATTATAAAAAAAAAACTACGTGGTTAATAGAAATGTAGGAAATTAATTCTGCTAAACGTTTAAAGTTCGCGCCGCGTCTCTGCGTTCGCGGCGCGAGTTTGAACGTCTCCGAGTCGCTTGAGAAGGCTAGAGATCAACGAGACTACACTCGGGACAGAATAGCCTTTACAGCTAGGTACATGGTTTAAACTTTGAGCTACTTAAGCTTTGTAAATATAAATGCTAGTTTATGAGCACTTTATGTCATTGCAAGGGGAAGATATAGAGTGTTTGAGCTGTTAGCAAACCCGAGTAGTACACACAGTACTATGTCTGATCGACCAAGCTATTTGGTTTACATTTTATCATGCAAACTACATTGTAAACCAAATAGCTTGGTAGACCTTACATAATCTAGGGAGAGCAGCAACGAACCGACGCCGACGGGTTGCACACGTGCTGCCTAAGGCTTGAATTTCTGTCACGCTGACGTCGGTCGCGCGTACGAGTATACATTGTGTTCTATATAGCACCATACTGCGACGCTGACGTCAGCAGCGCATATTAGCTACTGTTTTTTCGCTGACGTACGCGACCGACCGTGCGCGACCGGCCGTCAGCGTGACAGAATACAGGCCTAAGTGTTTAAATTACAGTTTGTAAGAGTACTTAAACTTTTTTACGGGCCGTGTGGCACACGGCCGCTAATACGTGAGCTACGCTGTCGTGGCCAAAGGTGAGTCAATATTCGACAAAAGGTTTGCATTGAACTTGTTAGCATTTTTTTATAAAATGCAAAATCCGAAACAATATTAAAAGGAGTCGAAAACGTAATACAACATCCAACTTTTTAAAAACTTGCGAACATTTTCCATTTTATCGTCGCCCGGTCGAGTGTGGATTGTTCGATAATTCCCAGAGCACTCTTTGTTTGAAAATCTGGATAAAGCTCTCAAAGTCTCAAGACATGCATAATGTTACAACAAGTTTTTTCTACGAAATCTTTCATACTTCCTGGTTCTTGAAATAAAAAGTTGTTTGTGAGATTACGTTCGGTTATTGCGATGGCGTTTTGGAAAGTCTGTTATTTTCATTTGTATGGGAAATTAAAACAATAATATCACTGAGATTTCCTTAATTCACCGTTTATCATATTTTCATACGTAATAGTTCGAGCCTAATATTTATAATACATATTAGGTACATAATATGAATGTAAGGACACGTCAACAGCTGTTACAGTGACTACAGCATCTAAAACACACTAATTCGATTTACTATAACAGCCACTCTTTTAAACGATTTGCATTCTCTGTCATCTTTCTAACCCTCCGTAAAATGGGGTTTGTCTCCATCGATCATGTTTTCAGATTGAGTTAGTGTACCGCAAATATAAATAAACTGAAAAACAAAGTAACTTCGTGGAAAAGTGAATGTTACAGGCGAGGAGTCAGGGAGTCCTGCTGTAAGTTTTGTCTTCCGGAAAACAATTTATGTACCTGAAGAGAACGGAATTATTCATCGCGAGGTGTTAAAGATGTGACGAAATTATGGGTTTTTATGTTTGTTTTATGGTAAGTAGGACGAATGGCCTATATTTTTATTAGGGCATATTAGGGAGGGTCCTTGTGAACCCCAACTGTTTTAAGAGGTATAAGATTATTGATCGATGCTACGCCAACATTGATTCTACGTAAGGCAGCAGGTGCAATGTATGACCATTTTCAAAGCGTTGTTATTTATTTACCTACTTATTTTTGGACAGTCTTAATGGAATAGTGTCTAATAGTAGAATAGAATAGAATACTCTTTATTATGTACACCATAAAAATTACAGATACAAATTACTAACTAACTTACTTCAAACAAGAATGTAGGTAGGTACATAAATTACACTTCAATCCCGAACGTTTTTTCTTCAAGGTTTTCCAATCAAGCTGGACTTGTTCATAATAGAACTACTTCAAAGTAACCTTCATAGCTAACTAAAATAATTTTAAACTTTGGGTATGGTTATTAAAACTTGCCAAATCGAGTCCGGAGCATGTTGGAGAGCGCAACTTGACGTCAATATCATTTAAATCTTACCCTGCGCACGTCGTAGGAAGCTAGACTTGAAAGTGTCGACACCAGCAGAGTTGTTTCTAAAAGCAAAAACAAAATATTTCTGAGTTTTGGTTAATAAAAGGACGATTCCTTTGTCAATTTTCGATGGATATTCTATGAGTTCAGAATGACCACCTGCCAAGCCTTTTTCCAGCTATGGTAAGGTCGACTCAGGATGCAACCGAATAAAATTGTTTTGTATAGAGCGACTGCCTATCAGTCCTGCACAAAAAGAATGGTGGGTAACACAATATTCGTTAGTTAATACACTGTGGTTGAGCCTAGCACACGGAATCAGGATTTCATGAAATCCTGATTCCGTGTGCTAGGCACAAACAAACAGTCATGACTGTTTGTTTAAAAATTCTACATCCTTAATCTCGTCTAAAGATTTGACTGCTCTATACAGGGTGTAAAAGACCTCATCATGAAGCCGTCAACCAAGCATTCTGTATATCAAACTAAGTAACTTTACGCAAAAATTATTGCTGGGAAACGACTTTTTTATTTTGGGGTGAAAAATCATGTTTTGTGGTAGAACTCAATGTAACGCACTCAAAACAATGTGCTGATGGATCGATTGAATAGTACGGGGGTCGTGGAGGTGTTTAAAGTAAAAATCTTACATTAAAAATTTGTATTTAAAAAAAAAACTATCAAAGACCATCTCAGACACTAATCTGCATAGTCCTCATGTGAATTGAGCAAGATTATGTCTGAACTTCAAAAGAGACTATGACCTTTGAGTTTGTTTCGGCTGTTTCTTCTCAGAGTAGTCAGGTACAAAACACCGGCCCCATCTAGTTTAAAAAAAAATGACGTGTAAAAGTGTTTGTAAAAACCTACTTGCAAAATAAACATCATTTATTTATCTGACTGCTCTCTTAACCGTAACATTTAGGGTGGTTTATTTTAATTGCCTATTCCGGACAGTGCGGCCTCTCGAGGACATGTCCATAACGACGGAAGAATATCGTCACTGAGCCTTTGTCAATGGCTTATTCGTCCGCAGTCCGTTAAAAGATGTAAAAATACTGAATGAGATCGTTTTGAACCTTTAGTATCTCTTTACGCTGCAAATATAAGAAAACCGAACATTAAAATTTATTTAATGGTGTGACTTCGTTAATTTGACGCACTACCATACCTTCCATATCACTGTTATGTAAATATGTGCAATTTTGAAGTTACTTGAAATTTAATAAATAAAATCATGTTGCCTTCATTTACCAGTTGTATAGGCAGCTGTGTTTCAGTATAAAATTCTTTCTTAAATTTTACTTAGAACACAATTCTACTGCGTTATTGGACGGAAATGTCCCTGGAGAATAAGGATAGGCTACAAAAGCCTTCTTACGGTATGTCTGAATCGGAATAAGATCGCTACAGGAAAGAGAGGGATTTCATTTTTCAAAACCAATGTAAGCTGTTCACTGCAATACAGACCTGCAAAGAATAGATACGAAATTGTATTTCAGCGTTTTATGTTTCGGGATCTTAGAATATTAAATGTTTATTTCTAAAAGAGTACAATAGACATAAGAAAATATTACTATGCACCTATAATTTATAGTCTGTAGTTCCCACTCCATAAATCTGTCTCTTTGTGAGAACTCTCTTCGCCAATTTCGCATAATTTGAGTTCGGATTACTGCGGTTAGTCGATTTTCGTGTCGAAGTTTACTGTTCAATCCAGTTCAAACTACTGACTCTATAACTTCTCAGCTTTGATGTCGGGTAAAAGATAAAAATTAACGGTTCAGCATCACACTCAATCGATGATATTTCTCCCATAATCTACAATAAGAAGAGCGAGCAACGAGGAGATCGCGGCTAAATAATAACTAACATCTCCAAGGTTAAGCAGGTCGCCTAGGTCGGTCCGTCAATAGGTGACCATCATTACATACTGAGTTACCTTCTCTCGAAAAGCTCGTTAAGCCGTTGGCCCCGGCTGTCATTTGTAGCAACGCGCAACACCTAACATAGTTTCACGATGAATCCGCAAAAGGAAACAATTCTCCGAATATTTAAAAGTCCCTGAATCGTTTCATTAAACCAAATAAACGAATTTATATCCCAGTTTACAGGATAAAATATTCTGTAAAACAAGGAAAGTTAATCACTAATTGTCTTTGTCTGTTATCGTTATCGAGATGATGGTAATAAAATTGTATTTTTAATACAGAACAAAAGCGTTTTTTAAAAGCATAAGTCTTTCATCTTTGTGACGCAACAGAAACAAGTGAAATAAATTAGGTTAGCTGTTTACTGGAATTATATTTGTGACCCTGTCAGGCAAAAAATTGTTCTTTGTATTGAAAAGTATGAAGCTAAGCGACCTAGACCGCTTTGTTACCGACCAACACCGTCGTGTGCCATGCACGTAGCGTATCAGCACCGGCAAAATATTCTCGCCGACAATTAATATTGTCGACGCTTCGTGCATGGCACGCGACGTCATGGAATGGTTAGTGATCTTAAGTCTCATACTTTTCAATACATGAATAATATAGGATTTAACTGCGTATGATGAGCGTTGCAAACCTTTTATATACGGGAATAATTCGCTGTTGATACACATAATTATATGTCCAAGTGGGCATAGTAGTCCGTGTTATACACGTTCAAAGCACAGTCATGGTACGGTACGGTGTAGTGGGCAGACTCTTTATACTTGGTTGAATACTCAACCCACATCGACTTAACGTTTATTTCTGTGAACAGCCTCGAATCAAGCTTTTCTTCCTCGAATACAAAGGCGATACCCACACTATGTGAACCCATTGGCAACACGGTATCGTGTAAGTACGTGAAACTGCGCTCCGTGCCGCAGCACGCCCACACAATGTGCATCACATTGAAAACAGCCCGTCTGACTCTTTTGTCGCTGTAATAAATGAAAAACGAATGTATTGCGAGTCGAAAATACGTGCTCAGTCCAACAATATGCGCATACTTCATTCACTCAGACTTCATTCGGTGAAAAAGATCAAAATACAGATCACTCTCCCTTGCAGCGTCTGATTCGCCGTCTTCTAATAGAGGTGAAGAAAAAAAAAAACTAAATTAATAAAATTAAAATGACCATAATTTACAAACTTTTGTAGTAAAACAGAATTATCAAACGTTTTATCACAAACTCTCTACGCAGCGTGGAGCTGACATCTGTATGACGTCATACATCATGTGACGTCACGTCTTTCATGTACACTGAAACGCTCCAGTTAGACGCGTATTTATTTTCAAAATAATAATGCTATACTTTTCATTTAATAATTCCTTTTTCTTTTTATTCTGAAAGTAACATGTTAAGTTTCTGTTGTCTCAAATGTGAACATTTTCGTTTAAAACCCGTGTGTCAGTGAAATTTTGTATTTATCTAAAAGCAGACAAAGAAAAACATAATATTACGAGCTAATATTTTCACAAGTTTATGTTTAGGATACTGGTTTTGTACTTTGTTATGACAGCAGTCCCTTGCGCATAGAATGTCGTGAGGACTCTGTATTACTATTCATTCACGAAGTAATAATTTAAAGCACACATCAAAAGTGTCTAGGGATCAAGCATTTTTATGCGGATTTCTTGAGATTGAGATGTGGCTTTGTAATAAATTTATGATTTTATAAATTTATATGGATCCTTTTTGGTGCATTTCATAATTTGAATCAGGAACTCTCAATCAAATTCGAGTAAAAGATGAAAATAAGCTGTCAATATTTTCCCTATAAAAACATACAACGCATTGAAGACATTATTAGTGCTACTGTTTCCCTACTACTGATTAAAACCAACGTTATTATGGAGCGGCAACGTCATTTAAGCAGGGAAGAAATGCTCAGAGCCGTGGGAATGATAGAAGCTGGTTCCCGGCAACGTACTGTAGCTTTAGCTCTGAATACAAATCAGAGTGTTATCAGTCGACTTTGGACACGTTACCGAAGCACTGGTACCGTGGCTGAGCGCCATGGAGGACGGTATCGCTGCACCACATGGAGACAAGACCGATACATTCAAATCTTAACTCGAAGAGCTCCAACAATAACCGCCATGATGTTAGCCGTGAGGCTTCATCACTCTTCAGGGAACTTAATTAGCGACCAAACAGTCAGAAACCGCTTGCATGAAGTGAACCTTCATTCCCGAAGACCGCTACGGGTACCACCTATAGCAATGCACAATCGTAGGATTCGATATCAATGGGCTCTTGAACACAGAAATTGGGCAGAAGAACAATGGCGTTTCGTGTGCTTTTCTGATGAGTCTCGTTTTGGTATGAGACCGGATACAAGACGTATACGACACTGGAGAACCCCTGGACGCCAACAGCGATTAAAATCCTGCCAGGAAGTCCATCCTTATAGTGGTGGAACCATCATGGTATGGGCGGGTATTTGGATCGGCGGAAGAACTGAGTTGATTTGGATCAGAGGCAACCTCAACGCTCAAATTTATGCTGAGACGATTGTATCAGACGTCATCGTTCCTCTACAAGTGCAAATCGGTCCCTTATTTCAGTTAATGCATGATAATGCACGACCGCACACCGCAAGAGTTGTAAGACAGACTCTCGCCGCAGCTAACATCAATGTCCTGCCCTGGCCTGCTCAGTCGCCAGACTTGAACCCGATTGAGCATGCATGGGATATGCTACAGAGAAGAGCTCTGCCGAATATGGAGGGTATCCAGTCGCAAGAAGACCTTTTTTTGTTGTTGCAACGAACATGGGCGGCCATTCCACAGCGTGATTTGGATGAACTCATTTTGAGTATGCCAAACCGATGTTCTTGTGTTGTTAGTGTTCGCGGTAGAAACACGGATTATTAATTGTTTAAGTTACCCAATAAAATTTTAAAGAAAACTGTGTTTTCAGTCATTTTTTCGAACTTTAATGTTAGTGGTTCAAATGTCAAAAATCCCTTTATTAGGAAAATGGCAAATTTCTTTATTAATGCAAAGGTGACTTGGTTTATCGTTACTGTGACAAACGAAAACACTTTATTTGATGAATCCTTAAAGAAAATTTTAATTAATATCAATCAGGAGAAAAGTTATTGCAAAAATATATGTTGATCCCTAGATACTTTTGATGTGTGTACTATGTATTATAATGGTAATAAAGTATGTAAGTTGTGGAGTACTCTACTGGATTGCTTAATTTACTTCAGTTATCATACAACAAAATATATTTTATTAGAAAACTCATATAAGAATAAAATATTAATATTATCAACGCTACACTCCATGCACAATATGGACATGGAATGTAATTTTTCAGAGGATCTCGTAAGTGTCTAATTTAGGTACCAAATTTGTTAATAATTACGGCAAATTTACGTTAATTTAATTAAATAATTTCGTTAATTTCAAGGAGCGTAAAGTGTTATTATAATTAACTGAAGTAATTTTGAACAAACACGAGAAAATGTCTCGTAAATACGAGGGAATATGTACGATAATGAGCGCTGTTAACGTGAACGTGTAACAATTTTAGCATTCTAATTCGTTGAATAATTTGGATTCCCTCAAGTGGATATGTGAGGATACTTCAATTAGTTTCTATGAGCAGGTTACAATGTAGTACTTAATAAATGTTTATTTTGGAAAAGATTTACTGAGTAGTCAAGTAATATTCGTTTTACAGACTACTAGTTCCAGCTCAATGGACAATGGTTCTAGACAAGCGCCATTTCTATCATCACAGAGTTTAATTTCGCATAAGTTTGAATTTGAGAAGAATTATTGTGAAAGTACTAAACGGCTTCAATTATAAGTTAAACAGAACCTGCAATGGATCTGATAGATACAATTTATATTATTTCAACAAATTATGTTTCACCTTTCGCTTTAGTACAATCTCCAGCAATTAAATGTAAACACACACAACACATTTTAATAATGGTTTTTGTCTCCCTAATACTTCACGGACGAAATTTAGAGCGAAGCTAGTACTCGTATATTTCATGACAATTGCACAAATACTGGGACTTTTGTACGTATTTGAGCAATAATTGATATACATGTCGGGTTTGTCAGAATATATTTCGCTAGGCTCGAGCTTATGTGGGCAGAACACGGGTTTCGTGCTATGAAAACACACTGGATGCGATACACTATTTTATTTCGCATTGCACGGTTCGGTATGGTAGTTTCCATGGAGAAGAACCGGCAAGAAACTCCATGGTTACTCTTTTCAAACAGATACACTGAGTCTAACAAATAACTTGACACTACACTTTCGCACATTAACACTAGGCACAATGAATCGTGTACAGTTTCAAGACGTCTTCACTCCGCTGCGGTCAGACCCAGACTGTCTGCCTCGCCGCGAGGTGTCAACATCAGGACTCTGTAAAAGCCGCCATGGTGGGGAGTAGCTCGCGTGATGTCACCACTGGCGCGCTTTCGATTCATTCACCCGTCCATACTCATGACCGGATCCGACACGGCCATCCTGCTTGCACACGTCCTCGTGTGATGTTTACCCTGCAAGCAAAAAGTCCACGACAGAAATTTGTTCCACTCGGTCACTCCTGACCAAACTCATAACATCACATCTGTAATCCCCAAAGGGTTTAACAGAGGTGTACTTAATAGTACACTTACAGTTCGCTAGTTATCTCCAAGTCCCATGTAATAGGGGCGAGCCTATTGACATCAACCGGCGCAAATCCAGACACCGTGGCCGTTACTGAGAAATTTCGGATGGAAAAACTCAATAACACTTTGCCCGACCTGGGAATCGAACCCAGGACCTCATGCTCAGCAGTCACGCTTGCCATCACTATACCAACGAGGCAGTTGATTAAATCAAACACGGTTAATTTGGAATAATCGAAAATGGGTCAACCCTTGGGCCATGTAACAGTCGTTCGAATCAACTTTTAGAACTCTACAGCATTAAAAACTACCAAGCTTACAGAAACCCTCGAGTAAAACCTCTAACGCTACGGCTCTCCAGCCGACCAGCAATCGCATTGCTTTCACATCCATTAAATGGATCTGCCATGTGCATCACCCAGTGACTACACAAATTAAATAAAACACAAAAAATACGTAAAATAATATGAACGCGCCGTCACGGCCGTCCTGCGCCTTCACACGTCCTCGTGTGTCTCGTCATTGGAACTATCTGTAAAGAGCAAAATTACGGTAAGTAGTACACTCAAGCTCGGCCATTCTGGCCCTATTCTTTCTTTAATCAACATCACCCAAAATGGTTGTCATTCAGACATATCTAATTATCTCATAGAGGGATAGTAATATCAATGGGTTAACACAAACATTTTGTCACACATACGGTTCGTCACACAGACTGATTGTCACACAGACAAACTGATTGTCACACAGACTGATTGTCAGACAGACTGATTGTCAGACAGACTGATTGTCACACAGACTGATTGTCACACAGACTGATTGTCACACAGACTGATTGTCACACAGACTGATTGTCACACAGACTGATTGTCACACAGACTGATTGTCACACAGACAAT
The DNA here is from genome assembly GCA_905147715.2 of Xestia xanthographa. NCBI lineage: Eukaryota > Metazoa > Arthropoda > Insecta > Lepidoptera > Noctuidae > Xestia > Xestia xanthographa. The sequence continues at coordinate 21,903,080 of LR990652.1, forward strand.
TTGTCACATGATAGGTTAACACTGCTATATCTACTTACTTTTGCCGTCATCGGCACTTCCAGGTACTTCCAAATTAGCATTCAATTCCAACGGAACATAGCAATCTGGCATAGCACGTACACGGTCGTGAGCATATTCACACTGGCAATTACAATTTAATAATTGCAAAGTGTATCTGATGTCAGAATAATAAACTCGTCGGAAAATTAGACTCTACACGTCACTCTACATGTCACTCTACATGTCACTCTACATGTCACTCTACATGTCACTCTACATGTCACTCTACATGTCACTCTACATGTCACTCTACATGTCACTCTACATGTCACTCTACATGTCACTCTACATGTCACTCTACATGTCACTCTACATGTCACTCTACATGTCACTCTACATGTCACTCTACATGTCACTCTACATGTCACTCTACATGTCACTCTACATGTCACTCTACATGTCACTCTACATGTCACTCTACATGTCACTCTACATGTCACTCTACATGTCACTCTACATGTCACTCTACATGTCACTCTACATGTCACTCTACATGTCACTCTACATGTCACTCTACATGTCACTCTACATGTCACTCTACATGTCACTCTACATGTCACTCTACATGTCACTCTACATGTCACTCTACATGTCACTCTACATGTCACTCTACATGTCACTCTACATGTCACTCTACATGTCACTCTACATGTCACTCTACATGTCACTCTACATGTCACTCTACATGTCACTCTACATGTCACTCTACATGTCACTCTACATGTCACTCTACATGTCACTCTACATGTCACTCTACATGTCACTCTACATGTCACTCTACATGTCACTCTACATGTCACTCTACATGTCACTCTACATGTCACTCTACATGTCACTCTACATGTCACTCTACATGTCACTCTACATGTCACTCTACATGTCACTCTACATGTCACTCTACATGTCACTCTACATGTCACTCTACATGTCACTCTACATGTCACTCTACATGTCACTCTACATGTCACTCTACATGTCACTCTACATGTCACTCTACATGTCACTCTACATGTCACTCTACATGTCACTCTACATGTCACTCTACATGTCACTCTACATGTCACTCTACATGTCACTCTACATGTCACTCTACATGTCACTCTACATGTCACTCTACATGTCACTCTACATGTCACTCTACATGTCACTCTACATGTCACTCTACATGTCACTCTACATGTCACTCTACATGTCACTCTACATGTCACTCTACATGTCACTCTACATGTCACTCTACATGTCACTCTACATGTCACTCTACATGTCACTCTACATGTCACTCTACATGTCACTCTACATGTCACTCTACATGTCACTCTACATGTCACTCTACATGTCACTCTACATGTCACTCTACATGTCACTCTACATGTCACTCTACATGTCACTCTACATGTCACTCTACATGTCACTCTACATGTCACTCTACATGTCACTCTACATGTCACTCTACATGTCACTCTACATGTCACTCTACATGTCACTCTACATGTCACTACGCGTAACCGTCACTACGCGTCACTACGCGTCACTACGCGTGTCTCTACGCGTAACCGTCACTACGCGTCACTACGCGTCACTACGCGTCACTACGCGTGTCTCTACGCGTGTCTCTACGCGTGTCTCTACGCGTGTCTCTGCGCGTGTCTCTGCGCGTATCTCTACGCGTGACTCTACACTCAATTGCCAGTCCATCGGCAAGTCACAACGTAAAATGTGAACCCATCGTCAGAAGCTAACCATCTCAGCCGCGTAAGTGCTACTCCTCGCAAAGAGTATACTGCACAGAAAAAGCAGTCAACGTGCACCTCTTACATGCTCCGGCGCTTCTGATGCGGCCACAACAATACCCAGTCCATCGGGTATGCTTTCAGTCCATCGAAAGCATTGTAGTTGTAAACAGTGGATCCATTAAAATCAAAACAATTAAAATCATCATAGTTAGTTTAGTTTAGAAAATGAGATTATAAGAAAACTCTTACTATACTGGGTACTCAAAATGTTAAGTGGACTACTTGATATTTAACTAGTCTCGTCAGCGTTATCATTTTCGTCATGGCTAGTCTCGTCATTGTCACCTACGAGCATGTCAACGTCAGTTATTTTTCGCAGTCTGTCAAAATTGGAACTTTCAACTATATTGCGCGATGCCTGCTCTCTCATTGCAAAAGGTCCGATCAACATTGGAAAAGGTCCGATCAAAAAGTTACAACACAGGAATTCTAACAATTCTGTTACTTTTACCATAATTCTTAGGCAATGCAAACTCAACTCATAAAACTGTCATAAGCGCTCTGTGCACCAACACAGACAAAAATCGCACCAACGATTTCCTACAGACCTATCGCCACATGTTACTCATGAGGTGCGGTCCAACAGACCCATCACCACGTGTTACTCACGAGGTGCGGTCTAACTCATAACAGACCCATCACCATCATGTTACTCATGAGGTGCGGTCCAACAGATAACAGACCCATCGCCATCATGTTACTCATGAGGTGCGGTCTACCTGACCCATCGCCACATGTCACTCATGTGGTGCGGTCTAAAGTTTCGAGTATGAGTGTACAAGCCTTTCTTAATCAGATTTGGTCTCACTACCACTGTCATCAACTATGACATCTAATTCTCGAGGAACTTTGTGATCGGGGATCTTTCTAACACAGGCTAAAATCTTCGAATTACCATTTACCGAACCTTGAACTACACCAGTTATAGCAACGACAGGATAAATATGCTCACTCTTAGACAGATTAAACAGAATTGGCACTCTGCTCCAGAGTCATAACAAAATGAAAACGACTCACCAAAGTACTTTCATGTTCCGGCTCGATGATGCAAAGGTCGACTCACTTCTCGACCAGTACAGCAGCACTGGACCAGCGCTGGCCTGCTGCGCAGCGACTGGCGATGTGGCCCGGCGTGCCACACTTGAAGCACATCAGTGAGCTGCTGCTGGCCTACGGTCGCCGCCCAACGCCTGTAGCAGTCGGCACAGGCAACGGCTTCTTGACGGCGGTCGTCTTCGTCCGAAAATCCGCTTGTTTGTCCTTGTTTGCCACATGCGCGACACTTGATTGGTAGTTACGATGAAAATTTCTAACGTATCTTGTAACCGGCGTCAGTGCGCATATTTTTCTTTTGTTTGTTACTACTCACGTAAATGACGTACAACGTACACGAATTTGGCACTGAACAATTCTTTACACTGGTTTCACGACATACCACAACACTATCTTGCTATTCACTGGTTAGGTTTTAAGAATTTGTAAACGATACAAAGTCTAAACGATACAAAGTCTTTGTTTTGCGTTTCAAAAAGTAACCGTCACTGATTTTCATTGTTTTTCACATGGTAAATATCACTTGTTTACAGTCTGTTTTATTTCGGCGCTGTTGCAAGCACCATGATTACGGATAAACTAAAGTTATTGCGGGTGGGTGTTTATTAGCACACTAATCGGTCTACCTTCTTTCTTGTCCGTTTTTCTCACGAACTTTTTCGGCACTTTCCGGTTTTTACACAGTTGACACTGATTGTTATTAACACTGTCCCCGCGACATGATTTCATTAGCACGATTTTTTCCCAATTCTGATGTCGGGTTTGTCAGAATATATTTCGCTAGGCTCGAGCTTATGTGGGCAGAACACGGGTTTCGTGCTATGAAAACACACTGGATGCGATACACTATTTTATTTCGCATTGCACGGTTCGGTATGGTAGTTTCCATGGAGAAGAACCGGCAAGAAACTCCATGGTTACTCTTTTCAAACAGATACACTGAGTCTAACAAATAACTTGACACTACACTTTCGCACATTAACACTAGGCCCAATGAATCGTGTACAGTTTCAAGACGTCTTCACTCCGCTGCGGTCAGACCCAGACTGTCTGCCTCGCCGCGAGATGTCAACATCAGGACTCTGTAAAAGCCGCCATGGTGGGGAGTAGCTCGCGTGATGTCACCACTGGCGCGCTTTCGATTCATTCACCCGTCCGTACTCATGACCGGATCCGACATACACATTAATGGTTCTCTTGAATAAATTTCACATTTATTACGCGTCCTTCACGCCGCGCACCGACACTTCAGGGCAATGAAAGTGAAACTCGCGTTTGATTAATTGTTGTGACACAGAAGTGATGACATGTTCATTCATACAAAGAAAAGGAATTCATAGAAAAGGAAGTGCTAAACTAGCTATACAAATACTAAATTGATTTGTTCAAAAAAAGGTAGTAACTTTATACTTCTTAACAATAATTCACTTGTTATAGCCTCCATTTTAATGTGCACACTCACCATTATGTTAACGGGAAGAAAAGGCTCTATTACAGCGGTTGCGTTGTGTTAACTTTACACAAGTGCACCGTACAGACACGAGCACACGAGAGACTAAAGTGTGTTAGTTTAGGATCCTCAACTAACTCGGTAAATATGAACAGTCTAATTACTACACCAGACACCGCATTTTTAATAAAATACTGTTCCAGAGAGGTTTATAACAAAATCAGAGCAAGTTCAGAATTAAACTTACATTGTCAGATATAAAGAATTGGTTTTTCAAGAATTTTGAAGCGGTTTTTTGTTGTGCTTTGTAGATAGAGCGATTGCTATTTAGCTCTTAGCTAGCATTTTGCTCTGGGGACTTGTCTTTTCAGACTCACTGCATTTTAGTTAACTTTCAAGAAACCGATGAGGTTTATAATTGGTAGCTGTAACTTTTACTATTGGTATTGGTTTAATTGCAACCGGCCACACTATGCTTGTCGCCTAGCTACCTATCGTGTGTTGAAGTACCAAGCCACCTGTCAGTGTGTTCGTAGCATAAGAAAGTTTTCCTAAAGGGCTTAATTGTCCAAGGCGGGTTGAATCATAGCCATATTTTAAAGAAAACTTGCCGAAACCTCAACAATCTCTTTAATTGGACAGCTTCTGTAGAAATGAATAAAGTGGTAATGAAGCGTCTCTGGGTATCAATCGCTGTTTTGTAATATCATAAAACCCTCTTATCATTTTGTCATTTGGCCATAAACAAGCTGAGTATATTATCCAGCCCGCCTTCATAAATTAAAGCAATCAACCGAATACATCAAGATAACAATATTTTAGGACTGTATTTGTATTGTTATAATGTAAATTGGGTATATTTGTGGTATACATATAATTTTTATTGTCTTTGTATGAATAAAAAACCGGCCAAGTGCGAGTTGGACTCGCGCACGAAGGGTTCCGTACCTCATCTATACAAAATTAAACAAAACGTAAAGAAATAACGTTTGTTGTATGGGAGCCCCCCTTAAATATTAATTTTATTCTGTTTTTAGTATTTGTTGTTATAGCGGCAACAGAAATACATCATCTGTGAAAATTTCAACTGTCTAGCTGTCACGGTTCATGAGATACAGCCTGGTGACAGACAGACGGACAGACGGACAGACAGCGAAGTCTTAGTAATAGGGTTCCGTTTTTACCCTTTGGGTACGGAACCCTAAAAAGAAAATAAAAAGAATTTAGTTATTGCGAAGTCAAATAGTAGTCAATAACTTTATATTCTCTCTTTTATTTAACGAGACCATCAGCGTGTCAAAGTTTGAAACGTCCCTATTAATTAACCTATTTCAAAAATAAACTTCGAATTGCGTGAATAATTGATATAAATAGGCTTTTATGTTCCATTTGCCTATAAAGTTTACGATATATAACCGCTTTGCCTAATTAAGAAAATTATAACATTAGACAACCCCATTCTGTCTGCAATTATAAAAACGATGGAGCTCAGAAAGAGGACTTATAATGTCCCTAAGTATTACTGAAACAATATTCTTAAACTTATAATAATAAAAGGGACCGCTTTATTTGCTAAGGTGGGTGTATAGTAGTCATTGTTGGGTCTGAGATCTGGATTCTGCTTAGTCCACGAAATAGTATAACGTAATTAGAGCAAAACGAGGGTCTATCTTAATTAACTTTTCTATTTTGTAAAATTAAGGAAAAAAGTTACATAAAACTACAAAAAAAAACAAGGTTTTATTCATGTAAGGACCTTAGACCGCTAATTTATCAGTGAACCCTTTCAGGCATTACTCTTACTCGCCATTCTATCCAGTTATCTAATCACATTTATCAGTTGAGAAAATCGTCTTTTATTTACACTATTCAATCTGTTAATCGCACAATGGCTGCTGTCCGGTCAATTACACCATAAATATAGCGCGTTTGTGGCTTCCATGACGAGGGTACGTGTCATGTTGCGCGGTACACATACTGTCGCACGAAATTGGGTAATAGAGGAACTATGGTGAACGGGTAAAGTTTAGTAAAAGAGATAATTATGGAGAGTTCATTTCCTAAGTGATCTGCATTTGAGTGTTTGTTATTATTTACCAAATAAATTCAATTCTTTTTGTAACAGTAAAGCCTTTAACTTTTCCATCCTTGAAATTCATTATACGATAATACACCTGCGGGAAATTCGAAACGACCGCTCGCTTTCGCTCCCGAATGGTTATTGACAAGTCAATTATCTCCTGATGATCTCCCGTAGAGGGCTATATAAACAAGAGTCGACTTCACGTTTAATTTTCATACCGGAACAAAACAAATAACTTATTTTATTTAAATGGCTGACCTTTTGGTTTTATTAAGAGTGCATTAGTTTGACATTATTTACGACTGATGAAGAAAACATTTGTACCTACTTTCTTTTACTAAAAAAAAAGATTGATCATCCAGCGCCTCCTTTCGTATATCGCTCGTAACGTTTTTTATTTGTTTCCATTTCTCACGGGCAGCTGGCAAAGCGAACATTCATATTCAACTTACCGCTTATACTTTGTGTGTCACCGTTCTTTACAAAGATACTTGATGGAGGTAGTTTTGTATTGTATTTTTGTTCGTACAGGAAATTTTACGGAAAATCGTACTATGTAAACTTGTATAATGGTTATTTCAGTTCGTTTTTTTATGCTGCCTACTCGTATCTATTGCTTTCTTTGTTTGTTGCGAGCTTTTTTTAACCAAATCATCACTTATATTTAATTGACTTGCCTCTACTGCATTTAATCACAGTAGTTATAATCTCAATATTCTATTATTATATTTTTAAGCAGTGATGTGACTGTCGGACTGCCAAGTCATACATAGGCATATATAGTTTGTTTCGGCTGTTTCGTCTCAGAGTAGTCAGGTACGAAACACCGGCCCCATCTAGTTTTAAAAAACCGGCGAAGTGCGAGTCGGACTCGCGCACGAAGGGTTCCGTATCATCTAAATATATAAAATAAGAAACTGACTGACTGACTGACTGACTGACTGACTGACTCATCTATCAACGCACAGCCCAAACCGCTGGGTCTACAGATTCCAAATTTGGCAAGTAGGTTCCTTAGGTGGTCTAGGGGTGCACTAAGAAAGGATTTTTCAAAATTCACCCCCTAAGGGGGTTAAACAGGGCTCCGAAGTTTGTATGGGGAAACAAGATTAGTTAGACTATTTTATTCGAAACTTCACAGGAGTGCTCCTATTAATAAATGAGTACAAACGTGTTTCAGTTTTTTTCAGAATTCAACCCCTAAGAGGGGGAAATGGGGTGACAAAGTCTAAAAATCAATGCACAGCCCAAACCGCTGAGTCTAGAGATTCCAAATTTGGCACATTGGTTCCTCATGTGCTCTAAGGGTGCACTAAGAAAGGATTTTTCAAAATTCACCCCTTAAGGGGGTTAAACGGGGATCCAAAGTTTGTATGGGGAAACAAGATTAGTTAGATTATTTTATTCGAAACTTCACAGGAAAGCTCCTATAGATAAATGAGTAGAAACGCGTTTCAGGTTTTTTCAGAATTCAACCCCTAAGAGGGGGAAATGGGGTGGAATAGTATAAAATCAATGCACAGCCCAAACCGCTGAGTCTAGAGATTCCAAATTTGGCATATAGATTCTTTATGAGGTTTAGGGGCGCATTAAGAAAGGATTTTTCAAAATTCACCCCCTAAGGGGTTCAAACGGGGGTCCAATGATTACATGGGGAAACAGGATTAGTTAGACTACTTTATTCGAAACTTAACAGGAGTACTCCTATCGATAAATGAGTTAGCATTTGTGTTTCAGGTTTTTCAGAATTCAACCCCTAAAGGGGGAAATGGGGTAACAAAGCCTGAAATTAAACATAGATATTGTTTTTATGGTGAATTGGGTCGGGTGTATAACAAAAACAACGATTTTAAGATTTAATGTGGCAGTACCTGAAATACTACCATTCCCTGTTGGGGTGCGACGGGGTTGAAATGTCTAAAAATCAATATGGGTGTCGATACCGAGATTATCTGAGGTGCTGATTACGAAAATGGCATTTATTTTGATATCCAGATGATCATGATTGTGATAACGATGATTGTGATAATAATGACGATGATTGTGATGATGATGATTTTGTTTAGGATGATAATGATTGTGATTACGATGATAATAAGAGTGGTAACGATGATGGTAATTGTGATAGTGATTTTGATGGTGATTGTGATGGTAATGGTGATTGTGATAGTTATTGTGAGAGTGGCGGTGATTGTGATGGTGTTAGCGATGGTGAATGTGATGGTGATTGTGATGGTGATTGTGATGGTGATTGTGATTGTGATGGTGATTGTGATGGCGATAGTGATGGTGATTGAGATAGTGATGGTGATTGTGATAGTGATGGTGATTGTGTTAACGATGATGGTGATTGTGATAGTTATTTTGATGGTAATTGTGATGGTGATGGTAATTATGATAGTGATAGTGACGGCACAATCATCACAATCCCCATCACTATCGCTATCACAATCAGTGATAGCGATAGTGATGGGGATTGTGATGGTGATTGTGATTTTGATAGTGATAGTGTTGGTGATTGTGATGGTGATTGTGATTGTGATGGGGATTGTGACGGTGATTGTGATAATGATTGTGGTAATTATGGTGGTTGTGATAGTGATGGTGATTGGTGATAATGATGGTGACTGTGATAGTGATGGTGATAATGATTGTGGTTGTGAAAGTGATAGTGATTGTGATGATAATAATTGTGATGATCATGAAATTTGGCACATAGATAGTTTATAACCTGGATTAACATGTAGGACATTATTATCCCTTTAGTATGATCCAGTGGGACAGTTACCGAACTTCACGCGGGCGAAGCCTTGGGCAACAGCTAGTTATCTATACAACTTTAGACAAAACGGCAAAAAAATCACGTTTGTTGTATGGGAGCCCCCTTAAATATTAATTTTATTCTGTTTTTAGTATTTGTTGTTATAGCGGCAACAGAAATACATCATCTGTGAAAATTTCAACTGTCTAGCTGTCACAGTTCATGAGATACAGCCTGGTGACAGACAGACGAACAGACGGACAGACAGCGAAGTCTTAGTAATAGGGTTCCGTTTTAACCCCTTTGGGTACGGAACCCTAAAAAATGACGTGTAAAAGTGTTTGAAAAACCTACTTGCAAAATAAACATCATTTATCATAGGTCTCGAGTTCGAACCCAAGGCACACACCTCTGATTTTTCGGATTCATGTGCGTATTGTATGAGAAAACCAGCGTGCCTGAGAGATATTTCTCGACGGCATGTTAAGAAAGGTCAGATGTCCATGGGCGGCTTAAAAACTCTGACACCAGGTTAGGAACTAACCACACGATCATGAAAGAAGATATTCTATTTACATAACACAAACTCGTAACATTTTTCACGTGCAGGTTTTGTACAGTTTTCGTGGTTTGTGAGAAAATGTAAATAAATACCTATATGATTTCCGTAATTTTTTGTGGTTTCTCAAAACGAACAAAACATTTTATTTCACTCAACGGATCAGGCGTTCTATAAGAAAACTTTTCTATGTATCAAAGTTACGCATTTGCGGTTCCACCCAAATCCTCAAAACAAATGTGTCCCAACAGAGTGAGGTAGATGTTTTACGTTTGTAGGTCGTGGGATGGACTCAAATGTTATATGAAACAAAAGAAGACACAAACATGCTTTGTTGCTGTAGAGAGTTACACCCGTATCTATAGTCAAGTCATAAATTACTTGAGTGTAATATATTACATAAGCAAACATTTATATGCAATAGACATAAGTTTAAAACTAACAAGACATCAGTCTACAAACCACACATGTTTCGGATGCATCTCATTGCAAGTCTGATCGAACAGCATATTACATTTTATAGCTACCAATTGTAGAAAATGCAGGTTATTCGAGCTGCTAGACTTTTTGTTAAATAAGATGGTGTATTGGATTTGTGCCCGGTTGGTGGCAATAGGCACGCCCCTTATTACATGGTACTTAAAACATAACTGACGACATGTGGATGTACTATTAGGTACACCTCTGCCTAACCCTATGGAAATTGCAGTCGTAATGTTATGTTAGACTGTAAGAATAACTTGGATATAAATGATTACAAGATTTGATTATAAGGACATTCATAAATTTACCATTATTAAAATTACACAATTTGCTGTAGTACTATTGGGAACAAACATTAACACTAGTACCACTAAATAAATGGTGGTACCATAGACAACTAGATTTCCCGCTAGTACCACCAGTGGTAAAGTTCGGTGGTACTAGTGGGAACAAGGGAACATAATTTGCCAAACCCAGCTCAGTTTTGATATTTTAAATCATTCGGAAATCAGTCAGTGCAGTGATCAAACTTGCACTGCAATAGGGAATATTAATATATAATTATATATTTTTATTTCGATTCGGAATGTAAAAATACTTTTAAAAAATTACAAAAAGCGAAAACAAGACGAAAATCACAAAACACAAAAGTTATAACCAATAAAACTTTTGTTTCTGTCTCTTTCTAGATAAACGGGATTTAGTATGGATTTTGTTTGTCGTCTTGATGAATGACGTTATGAAAGGTCGTTACGAATCCCTCTGCTAATCAGTTGTTTCAAATGCTTTTAACTTATTATTTTTTATAAATATTTTTAAAATAATTTCACTTTGCTATTTCTGACTTTAATATGCTTTGTTTAGAGTGATAAAAAAATCATGCATAATACTCTATTAAGTTAAACAGCTAAATAGTATTTACTGAGAGAAAAAACGTCTTCTTAAATGAAATGGGTGTAAACTCCTAGAAATAACTGCTTTAACTTTCAAACTTCACCCGAAATTCATTTTATTTTGTCTAATAGCAGTTTACAGTTAATAAGCTGCAGTTAAAGCAGCAGTTTGCAGTTAAAGTTGAGTAAGCAATCTTTTGAATGTTTAAGTAAAGCCGAACAAAAAAACGAAAAAAAAAAAAAGTGAATATTTTAAAACTGGCAAGTTAACTAAAAGGTATATTAGTTAGATAATAAAGTAAAATCGTTGTGTGCTTGCATAAAGTATATTTAGCTTGCCGAAAATAAAAATAAAATCTTATTTCATCAAAGTAACGAACCAAGACTGGGAAAAGATAGGATTTCCGTGTTGCTGCAACATCAGCTTCCAGTTTCAGTCGACTGAAATAATGTGGTTGCAGATGTAATTTTGTGCTGCATGCAGACTCAATTTATTTTCCATCGCGAAATATTATTTGCTAAAACTACAAACCAAACGTTATAAATAGATAGAAGGAATATTATTGCAAATGTGCATGATTGTATGCAATACAAATCAAATCATTTTACGCACCGCATGCATGTTGTTCTATTGAGCTAACAACAACGTCACTTGATACGGACATTGAACATGGCTCGATACACGTTTGATATTCGTTTGACCTATTTAAATGGATTTGATTTTGCGATAGAGCTGTGTTCCAAATGATTGATGAATTGTTCTATTCATCAGTGAAATCGGTGCTTAATTTCTTAAAAAAATATATAAATTGGTCAGGGCGATGCACAAAGCGCGAAAAGAACAAAAAAGATGCGAAAGCAACAACCGTTTTCAACTTGTTATGATTGTATCTACTCGGACTTTGATCCACCCACACAGTTTTCAGTGGTCGTCTGAGGAATATTGTAGTAATCAAGTTGATGTACGCCTACTTTGATGAAATTCCTTTTTGTAATAAGCACTAAGAATTTCTGTAATTGGTGATTCTGGAATATATTGGGCCTACATTCTAATTCATAAAAGTTAAATTTCTAGCGGGCAACGAACTAATAACTAGAGAATAATATATGCTAACGTGTTTAGGACCAATTTAACTAGCTCAAGACTTTAGTATCGACGTAGCACTTCCTTCCTTTAGCTCCTCGTAGCAAAATGCGGCGTAGCACGTTGTATCCGATTGCATACAAATCCATTACAATGAGCTTCTATGCATAGTAAACCGATTGCTTTAATCGGAGGGATTGCTGAGATGATTCAATCTATCGTTATTTTCCATTGCTACAAGATACAAACAAATTGCTTGAAAATTTAGTGAAACAAATAAAACAATGTCAAATGAAATGAGTTTTTCATGGTCACAAACTTACCCCCTTAGGTAAACCCTCTTACACAGTGAATCGTAAGGGCAAAGTGTTAAATGAATACTGCATTAACGAAGCATTCCAAATCACTCACACACTAGGAAATTGTTCGCGTTAAAATTTTCAACGAAATAAATCACTAGCTCATGTTTCGTGTCCCACATAAACGCCTCATCATCTAGCTAATTTATCAAATTACAACCGGTTTGTCGGTCAAAGCTAGGCATAATTGAAACGTAATTCAATTTTCCGTGAAGGTCTACAGTACAGAACTTCACAAGAAACTCTATACAATTATTAGAGAGAAGGTCTGGGGTTCTGGAATAAATTCTGATATAAAAATTTACAAGTAGTACCTACACTCTCTCTGTACTAAATACAGTGTGTAATATGTATGCATCAAGTGCAGACTTATCTGAAAATTTCTAACATCGTATGACCTACGACTTCAGTGATACGATTGGCCTGTGATAAAAATTTTGTTGTTAGCAGAGCACAGATTTATCAACGTTACAATATATGGTTTGATTCATCCACTGTAATCCTCGCCTCGTGGTGATTTCGAAGCACGGTGCCTACTTTCGCACTATGTCAACTTTTTGGATTAGTCAACTAAATTATTGATATCTTTCTAATTGACAAAGTTGTTCCTTAACTATGACTCTTGATCTACATCGCTTGTCCTATCTCTCTAGTTATTGTAGGTAGTATTTTCACTTCGTTTTAGTTACTACTGACAGGCTACAGTCTAAACAGTGACGTACAGGGGTTACTATATTTAAGTAAACGGAATGCATTCTGAATATTAAACATTGCCGATACAGTTGTTATGTGATCAATGCATTTAATTCAATTAAATAAATAAATAAATAAAATATCAATTTATTTTCTCTACACAAGTTACTTAATGCTAAGGTTACAGTGGAACACGAGCGTGGAATTAACTTTGTGAGAGACTGGTGCTTGAAGTAGGTCTCTATAGAAACCTGTATTACAAGTCACCAGGACCCTCCCGCAGCAATTCGTCCGCTATGACCTACTTTTATTGCAATGGATTATTTATTTATAGTAAGACGAGTGCAGGAACTTTAAAATACAAATAAGAGTGTGAAAAAAAAAACAAAATAAAAAAAAAAAACAAAATTATTGTGGAAATATTAGAACGCGTGTGAGTAGCTGTAGAGTGTGCAATTGTGCATGAACAAAATGTGATTCGGTATGTATGCGTAGGAGGTGGCACGAGTGACTGAGGTGCGAGAATGGTTTGGTGTATATTTGGTGCGAGCATAATTGAAGTAAGCCTGTGGTTCGAGTACAATAGTTTGTAAAAACAGCGGAGAGGATGGTTAGTTAGCAGAGATTGTCTATCTGAGAGGGGTCAACAGTTTTTCGGTTTCTTCGTAGTCAAGTGTTTTCAAATATGTAGTTACTGAAGTTTTACATTTATATTTTGTTAGAGGATATACAGTAAGAATGTTGTTTAGCTTATTATAAAGGTAGGGTCCGAGAAATTTGAACAATTTATGGGAGTGAGAATAGTTGCAAGTCTGTGTTTTGCATACCCTGCCCCTGCGGCGCTTATCCTTTTGGAGATTCGGGTTGAATTGCAATAGGGAGTGTTCTTTTAGCACTGTACGTAATATAAAAGACTGCCTTACAGTAAGCACATCCCACTCTTTAAAAAGGTCTACAGTAGGGAATAAGTAAGGAAGTCCGGCGCCAACTTTGAGAATAGCGCGCTGTGCTCTCTCGACATCAATTATGTGAGTCTTGGCGGCACCTCCCCAGGAAGTAATACAATAGTCAATGAGGGATTGACATAAGGCATCATAAACCATCTTAATAACCCGTCGATCTGCTGCGGGTCTAAGAGTTTTAAAGATGTAAATGAGTTTACGCAGACGGGAAACCAGGGCTTTTATATGCGGTTTGAAGGTCAGGAGTTGGTCAATAATGATACCAAGGTATTTGATATCACTGACTCTTTGAAGAGTGGGACAGGAGCACAAGGCGGTGCCAGGAACACAAGCATGACAGGCAATACTCAGATAGGTTGGAGGCAGTTGATTTGACCTGTAGGCAAACGTGACATATTTAGTTTTATTAACATTCAGAGTCAATATGTTTAATCGTAGCCATTCGCAGACTTGGTTAAAACCCTTCTGAGCAGTATGAAAAACATCCTCCCAGCTCTGTCCACTGAAAAATAGGGCGGTATCATCCGCGAAAGTAACAATCTTACCACCATGGAGTTGAAGTTGGCAGAGGTCATTGATGTACACCAAAAACAACGTAGGGCCGAGTATGCTGCCTTGAGGCACACCGTATTCGACACAAGCCTCGTTGCTCAGCCTGCGGTCAACCCGGACTCTTTGCTTTCTTTCTGTAAGGTAGTCCTTCATTAATTTTAAGGGAATACTTCGTACACCAAGCCTTTCTAGCTTTTTGAGTAGGTGGGGGATAGAGACTGTGTCGAAGGCTTTTGCAAGATCTAGGAACAGTGTTATGCATTTATCCCTTTGGTCTAGCTTGGTAATGATGGATTGCAAAAGTTCATGTACCGCATCATTAGTTGATTTATTGCAACGAAAACCAAATTGGGCAGGCGAGAGAAGATTGTTGGTTTCTAGGTATTTTGTTAGTCGTCGGTTTATAAGACGTTCCAGGATCTTGGACAGAGTAGGTAAGATGGAGATAGGCCGGTAGTTATCGACACAGTCTTTCTCCCCCCCCTTGTGTACAGGTTTGATAACCGCCATCTTAAAAGCTCTAGGGAAAACACCTGTCGTTATAGCAAGTTTGCAGATGTGAGTAATAGGAGGGGTAATAAAGTTTATGTATCTCTTTATAATCTTGCCAGATATATGGTCGATTCCTATGGCACAATTCTCTTTTAATCCAATGATGATGGAAGATACTTCTTCTTCATCAGGAGGGAGCATGACAAATGAGTTTAAGGCAGTAATAGAAGAAGAGTCATGTGGCATTGGACTGTTTTGCGTTATCGCGATAGTTTGCTCCGCCAGCCTTCTGCCCACGTTAGCAAAGAAACTATTGACGTTATTTATATCCTCATCTTTGTTTTGGGGTGTAATAAGACAGGAAGAAAAGTCTGCTGACTTACTCGAGCCGCTTATCATTTTAATTGCATCCCATAGCTGCTTTTTATTACCTTTAGCATTTTCGATCTCCTTTTTGTCGTAGTTTCGTTTAGCTTTTTTAATAATACTGTTACAGTAATTTCTATACCGTTTGTAGGTTAGCTTGGTAATCTCATTTTCAGGATCTCGCTTAAGTTTTTTATATAGATTATCCCTGTTCTTCATACAACGAAGCAACCCTTTAGTTATCCATGGCTTACTGACCTGCTGTCTTCTGGGAATTTTTACCACACTAGAGTTACTTAATATTGCAGTCGAAAGGTACGTCACAAGCAAGTCGGTAGCAGTGTTAGCATCATTACACTCAAGTATTGGCTGAAAGGAAGTATTTTGAATAGTTTCATCGAGCGACTCATAGTCAATCTTGTTGGCCGTTTTATTGTAGTAATTCAGGCGGGAATTTAAGTTTAAACTAATGGCAACAGTTTCGTGGTCTGTAATTGATGACTCGATTATGAAACAATTAGCGTCTAATTTTGTTTTGAGCATAATATGATCCAGGCACGTGCGACCATGAGTAAGTGACGTATGGCCCGGGAGCATACAGTGACTTGCTAGTACGTTTAGGTAATCTTGTGAACGATTGTCTGGGCTGCTAGGGGCTATATTGATGTTTATATCGCCGCAAAGAATAATATTTCTAAAACTTTTTAATTTTGAGAGTAATGAGTCTAATGAGCTAATAAAGTTATTGGTGTTGGCCTGACTCGGAGGGCGGTAGATTCCGATAATGCAGGTTTCCGTGTCTAATTTTAGCAGTAGGCAGTTGGCGTCATTTAACTGGGGTTCTTCAATAGTTACTTTGAGGTTTCTATTAAAGTATATAACCACTCCTTCATTTTGCGTTCTATGAGTAGTTGTTGATGCAAAATTGTAGTTATCGAGATTTGGTATGTTTCCTGCTGAAGGGAGCCAACATTCTGAGAGGACCAAGATGTCCCAAGATATTTTGGATCTTTGCAGAAGTGTGGTGAGATTAGGAATGTTACAGTTAATACTACGAATATTTTGTGACAAGAGCTTGAGGGTGCAATTATTAGTTGAAATATATTTTTTAACATCGTCTATGTCGCATGTGATTGATTTTGCTATTTGAAGTGACTCAAGATCTGAGTGTAAGGTCTCAATACTTTGCATTATTTACAAGTTAACTGGACTATAATAAGTCACGCAACGTGACCTATAATTTCCTAAGTCATTGAAGTATAAACCCAGATCTTGTTTGTATATAGCAGAGATGTTGGACATGCGACTTGATGTAAAATATAATGGGACTAGTTTACTGATACCACAGATGTACCGGAATAATGCTCGCTTAGGTAATGTGTACTGAGTAAGTGGTGAAACTTCAAGTGTGTTGTGTGTCTGTATAGGAGATATCGCGTTAGAGTGTGAGGAACTATAGATCCACTGGTTACAACTAAAACAAGTAAAATATAAGCTAACATGCATAATCATACATAATATATCAGATTTCATTTGTAGAATCAGACGTTTATACAGAATGTTACAAAAGATAAAAACAAAGACGAAATCTATGCATGCACAATAGTTCGTTGCAGGACCACAGATAGTGCATGACGGTTGTGATAATAAAACTAGTCATAGCGATTTGAGATTAGACAGATCTTCTTCTCTCGAGATCAGTTTTACCGGGTCGCCTTCCTTCTGGCGAATAAAGACCTTTCCGTACGAAGTCCAGCAGCTTGCCTGTTTATTTGTTTTGACGAATTCACGCGCTAAGTAATATAATCGCCTTCCACAAGTAGTGAGAGACTCCGAAATGAAAATTGGTTTTGGTTCAGCATCTAGTTTCAGATGTGTTGTGCTAAGTTTTTCTTTGTTATTTTTATTGAAGGTTTTCGATGATTTTATTATGCTTTCCTTAAGTGAGGTTGAAGTAAATTCAACTATTATAGGAGAAGACTTATTTGGAGATTTTTTAGGCCTGAATATATTCCGTATATCGGTATCTAACACCTCAACTTTCAGCACATCACCAACATTTTTTATCACTCTGATTAGTGCCGATTTATTTTCGGACTCGGCCTCCGGCACGTTTCTCAGCTCCAAGCTAGACGCTTTAGAGTTCCGTTCGAGTAATTCAACCTTTTGTTCCAGTAAATTAATTTGGTTTTTGAAAGCAGTGTTTTCGGATTTAGTTTGCTGAAGTTGGCACAGAATGTCGTCATATTTATCCGACATATGTTGAATAGACAGTTGAATAACGTTATTTTGCTGTGCCATCTTTTCCATTTCCTGATCAAATTTCAACGTTAGAGTTTTTTGTTGTAGCTGTAAGTCGACTAGCATATCTTTAATTTCACTCAACGCAGAATCATCAAATTTACGTTTGAAACGACGCGCTATGTTTACTTGTCCACAACAATCCGGGTCCGAGCCCACACAGTCCGATGCTGTGTCTGACTCCTGCGCTAAAATACTCGGTTTTAGCAATGTTTGGGCTGGTTTTTCGGGTGGGGTACGCCGAGTGGGCAACATAATAACAGAGTGTTCAAAAGTTACTCAATGATAGGACTTCTGTACGTATTTTAAAGAAAGGATTACTCACTTCACGGTAGCGGTTACTTCGTAGTACAATTGTGTGCTCGTTGTGTTTGATCCAGGAGAAAAATAGACCGTAGTGCAAGGAGATAAGTTCCAAGACGCTCGCACTCGAGCGGGTTGCGCCTTCGCATACGTCACTCGTTGACTGGCTGCTCAGCGCAGGAGAGCGTGACAGCAATTATGGCGGCTCGGCTATCCCTTTTCCTCAAGTGGGCGGGGCAAGCTGGCTACTCATGCGCCGCGCTTAGCCGTGTCGGTATTGTTGATACCGCTTCGTGTACACTCGGTGGCGATCGTGTCCTTGCAGCTCCGATGTGTGCCGAATGACAGCCGGCCGTTGACCTTGGCACGTCCTTCGCTATTTGGTGACACGATGATTTAGCAGTCTTAGTGCAGATTCAATGGTGAAAAACTGTGTTTTCTTCGTAATCACTGGGTGGAACTTGAATCCCTTTACGTACTATGCGGCTTGTACACTTAGCTGTACGCGGTATAGATTTAAGAATAAGATTTTTACTTTTACACACGTTATAGATTTAAATGTTGGAGCACAGAAAAAATACGTGTAGTCGCGCGGACGGAGCGGCGGGGGGGGGAAATTACAGGCTTAACTGAATTCAATTTACAATCCGATATTTATAAAACTGATTGAATATTATTTGTATGACAAGTGTGACACTTATATTTCAACACGAAACCTGGCCGGAACAATTGTATTTCCAATCAAAATCTGTCCAGCTGACTGATCGACCGGACACGTTCCATCAACGGATGCTGTAAGTCTCTCCATAACTTCACAATTTGCAATGTGCAAGCGAATTTCAGTTTTGACAACGGCACGTACGGCAGGCACGACTATTGTTTTTATAATAAAAAAGTAAAAGTAGTAAAAGATTGTACATCATCATCACAGAATCATGGATCATCCTTTACCTCAAAAGACCTTTCTTCAAGTTTATTGAGTCTAAGTACCAAGATTCAACTGAAACCTGTAATTTAATTCAAAGCAGTGAATAGCTTTGATCAACCAGATCGTCTTAATCTATCAATGGTGTATTGAGTTCAAATGGGTTCCATTCGGATTAGTCAGATATACATAAAGCATTCAGGATTCAACTTGAATGCGAATACTAAGACAATGTTAGTAATACAACATAACATTACGCTTGTAATCCCCGAAGGGTTAGACAGAGGTTAGTACACCCAAATTTCATAAGTTATGTTTTAAGTTAGATGTAATACGAGGCGATCCTATTTCCATCAACTGGGCACAAATCCAGACTGCATGGTTGCTACTGAGAAATTCCTGATGGAAAAACCCTTTAACACTTTGCCCGACCCGGGAATCGAACCCAGGACCTCATGCTCAGCAGTTGCGCTTGCGACCACGAACGAAGCAGAAACAAAATAACTTGTAAATCTAACATCAATTACACTGACTGGGCTTGCAGCTCCGGCAATTCGGGTGGATATTTACACTCAAAAAGTAAATAAGTCAGTTCAACATCCCAATATTGAAGTAATAAAAAAATTTAATTATTTATGATTCTGGATATAATGTACATAAAGCTCATATGATATTTAGCAATTTATCTAATACTTGATTTTAATAATATGTCTATTTGAACTTGAAATTCATCTATAATCCCTAATAACTGATCTTAGTCATCCGTGTTGTGTTTCGTCGATTAGATCAAAATATCAAAGATGGTTTCCTAGAAAATTAAGTGAATAGGTACTTAAATATTATTGAAGTCGCCTGGAAGTGTATTGTTTAGATGAATTACTAGTTAATGGTCCTTTGTAAAGTTTAATAGATTAGCAATCCGTCTTGGAGTTTGTTTCAGTGCTTAAGTTTTCACATTATACTAGTTCAGGGTCTGAATGTAATGAAGGTCTGATTGTACGATTGAACGACGTTGTGTGAACTAAACTTGAATGAGTTTCAGTCGGCATACGTTCTACATGAAATGTTACTTATGTTTAATGTTTCTTCTTTACCGAGCTAAGAGTTTATGGGAACAAACTTTGCTACGATAATAAATGTTGATATAACTTCGAGTTGTATACTTTGTCGTTTGATTATTAATGAGTAAGCATACACTAAAATATTCGAAAACGATGTTGTTGAACATTTGTACTTTTTTCATTAAGCGTGCCGCTTTGCGACGCTTCCAAAACCACCTCACTCACTTGGCGCTAGACATTGGTGTGCTACCATGCGTGGCCCAAGATCTCCTTTTTCCAACGTGCGTGATTTATATTTTCGACTGGAACTTACACGGGCTGTGGCCTACAGATGTTATTTCAATACTTTTTAGGGGCTATTTTGTCAAAATTACATTATGTTTTGCTGATCAGTCTCAATTAACTCTTTACACATACGCACGAATCGCCGCGCTATAACATCTAAGTCATAAGCTATATAATTATAATACTAAGGAGCAAAAGTGTCGGTTTGGTCATTCTGTCGGTTCCCGTTCCTTGCCAAGCCGCCGGAACTGACGCAAACTCTAGACTGTTACAGCGAGCTGACTATATTATGAGTTAAATAATTATACTAGATTTATGTATATAAGACTTCTAATTTTGTAGTTATACAGGTGAGATGATATACACCTTTTTATGCTCGAATGTTTCGGTGACATTTTAAGACTTTTATCGTCAAAAAAGATGCTGTGTTCTGTTATATGTATGTAGGATGTTAATTCGGAACGCAGCTTAATTTAAAATAAAGTAAAGAGTATGAACGCAGCGATGAATGAATGAGAGAGTATGTGTGTGAGCGAGAAGGGGAGTATGACGAGCTAGTTTTACGAAGAAAAGACGACTCCAATGTTTTAAAGTTTAATTAATAATTAAAAGAAGATTTACGAAGCAAAAAAGTATATTATTTCGGTCATCCACCTCCCTACAGCCTCGTCCGGGATAGACCGTAATAATAAAGGTGTAATAATACGAAGAAGTCACGAAGAAAAAAACGCCGGCACAACGACGGCAGCCATTACGAAAAAACTTGTGCTCGCGCCGGTGAAAAAATAATTAGATTTTACGAAGACATCATGGAAAAAGACGATACCATGGAAGCAAAAATTCAACCCTTACAATATGGTATGGTGGACACCATAATCAAATTCAATGGTGAAGACATGACCTACTCGTCTTCGAAGTGGTCACAAGACATCGAAGACAATGCCGAAATCTTCGGGTGGACGGCTCAACAAAAACTCATCATAGCCAGAAGATCGCTTACCGGAACTGCTGAGTTATGGTTACGAACGGAAAAACCATTCAGAACATACGAAGATTTGAGGAACGCCCTGTTAAAAGAATTTCCAGATTCGGTAAATACCAAGCAGATGCATGAAATCATGGCGGCTCGTAAAAAACGTAACAATGAGAGCTATTACCAATATATGCTGACCATGAAGGAACTCGGAAAAAGAGCTAAGTTCGCTGATTACGTTTCCATCCAATATATAATAGACGGGATTGCCGATTACGAGCAGAATAAAATTGGTCTGTATGGTGTTACAACATATGCGATTCTGAAGGAAAAGTTGGCACAATATGAAGCTATGAAGCAGAAAATGTTGAAACGAGGAAATTCACGTGGTACGGCGGACAAGCAGCGCGAGTGTCGCGAATCCTCAAAGCAAGCTAAAGCAGACGACACTAACGTCAAAGAAAACGCAAGTGATAAAGTGTATCGTTGTTTCAAGTGCGGGGAAAGAGGTCATTTAGCGAGTTCATGCAAAAAAGGTACCAAGTGCTTTAAATGTAACCAATTCGGCCATATTGGTACCGAATGTCAAGAAGGCGCCAGCGGAAGCGGAAAAGGGAAAGGCGAACCATCGTCGAGTCGGAATGATGGCGGAAGCAGCGGAGGCGGAGCTAACTTCAAGGCACGTTCCATGTTCGCTCAGAATCAATCAACGGAGAACGGAACGGAGAGTGAACGAGATGGCATGCTAATGTCAAACGGGAAAGAAAGTAGTTGTCAATGTCAATGTCAAAATAATAACCACAGTGTTCTGAATGTAAACAATAAAAGTGCAGTGAATAAATCGGTTAAAAGTGTTACTATAGGCGGCATCACATTAGAATGTTTAATAGATACGGGCAGCGACCTAAATTTAATATCGCACGATGTGTACGCGATGCTATCAGTTAAATGTGAAGCTGAAACGATGTTGTTAACTGGTCTTGGTTCAAGTAAGGTATTTTCAATGGGTAAGTTTAAAATTAATTTGATAATAGATTGTCATTGTTATGAGGTTTGCTTTCACGTAGTGCCTAAAGGTGTCATTCCATATGCAGTTATTCTTGGGCAAACTTTCCTCGTTCATACTATTATTATGATTAACAAAGGTATCATTAAGATAAGGCCTCAGTCCTATGATAGTTCATATTTACAGTGTTTACTTTCCAGTTGCGTTGATGAAAATGATATACCCATTCAAGTTCAAAATATAGTAGATAATTATAGACCCTTAAAGATTAAAGAAGCACCAATCAAATTAAAAATAGTATTGAAAGATGACATACCGGTAGTACAGCGTCCACGACGTCTAGCATTGCAAGAGGAAGAGATTGTAAAACATCAAATAGAAGAGTGGTTAGCTAATGGCATCATACGTCCTAGTTATTCGGAATATGCCAGTCCCCTCGTTTTGGTGAAGAAGAAAGATGGAAGTACGAGAATCTGCGTGGATTACAGAAAGATAAACCAGAAGATGGTGAGAGACGAGTACCCCTTGCCGGTAATTAATGATCACATAGATAAATTGTGTACAGCTAGGGTGTTTAGCACTTTAGATTTAAAGAACGGGTTTTTCCACTTACCAGTAGATGAGGACTCAATAAAATACACTGCGTTTGTGACCAGCAACCCAGAAGGTCAGTTTGAATTCCTACGAGCACCTTTTGGTTTATCAATTTGTCCCAAATTCTTTACCAGATATATCAACATTATTTTCACCGACTTTGTAAGAAGAGGAGTTCTACTCATTTTTATTGATGACCTAATTATCCTGGCTGAAGACGAACACCAGGCAGTTCAAAGACTTCAAGAGGTACTGAAGGTAGCTGCAGAGTATGGTCTCGAGATAAACTGGAAGAAGACACAGTTACTACAAAGATCAGTAGAATACCTTGGTCATGTGGTATGCAATGGAACAGTGCAGCCTTCAAAGGAGAAAACGGAAGCAGTGCAAAAGTTTCCTGTGCCTAAAAATCTTAAAGAAATTCAAAGCTTCATTGGATTAACCTCATACTTTCGGAAATTTGTACCAAATTATGCTATGGTAGCGCGACCTCTAAGTGACCTGTTAAAGAAGAAAGAATTTTATTTTGAAGAAGATCAAAGAATTGCATTTTTGAAATTAAAACAATTTTTATGTTGTGAACCTGTTTTAAAGATATTTGATCCACAGTTAAAGACGGAACTACATACAGATGCTTGCAAGTATGGATATGCTGCGGTACTGATGCAAAAGGATTCTACAGATGGTAGCATGCACCCTGTTCATTACATGAGCAGAAAGACTGGTGAAACTCAGCAAAAGTGGTGCAGTTATGAACTGGAAGCACTGACAGTGATAGAAGGCGTGAAGAAGTTTCGTAGATACCTTATAGGAATTCCATTTACCATAATCACTGATTGTCAAGCTTTCCAGAAGACTTTAACAAAAAAAGATGTTTCAGCTAAAGTAGCACGATGGATTATGTACCTGCAAGATTTTAATTATACTATTATGCACAGATCTGGTCAGAAGATGCAACATGTCGACGCTTTAAGCCGCAATATATGCGTTATTCAAAATGAACTCCATTTTCGCATACAGAATGCTCAAGAAGAAGATGCAGGATTGAAGGCAATTAAAGAAGTTCTAAAGGAAAATAAGTATGAAGACTATGTGCTTGAAAACGACGTTATCTATAAAGGTGAAGAAAAGAAATTGGTTGTTCCAGAAGTAATGGATCTTGAAATTATAAGAAGAGCCCATAGTATAGGACATTTTGGAAAAAAGAAAATAAGAGACATAATAGAACAAGATTATTTCATTTCCAAGTTAGACAATAAAATTGAAAAGGTAATATCTACATGTGTGCCCTGTCTACTAGCTAGCAGGAATACGGGAAAGAAAGAAGGGTTTTTAAACCCAATACCAAAAGGAGAATTGCCATTAGACACACTTCATTGTGATCATTTAGGACCTTTGGATGCTACCAAGAAGATGTATAACTATATCTTAACTGTCATAGATGGATATACAAAGTTTGTATGGATATACCCAGTTAAAACTATTACAGCAAAGGAAACAGTTGATAAATTAAAATTACATCAGAAGGATTATGGAAACCCCAGACGTATAGTGACTGACAGAGGAACAGCATTCACAGGAAAAGAGTTTGAAGATTATTGTCAGGAAGAGGAGATAGAGCATATTACAATAACAACAGGAATACCTCGTGGAAATGGTCAAGCTGAAAGAATGAATCGAATCATTATCTCTGTATTGACGAAGATGTGCATTGAAGAACCTGCATTGTGGTACAAACATGTCAGTAAAGTTCAAAGGGTAATAAATAGTTCATATCAAAGATCCATCCAGACGTCACCTTTTGAATTATTAACAGGGACTAAAATTAAGCTTAAAGAAGACATGAAAATTTTAGAGTATTTAGAAGAAGAAAATAGAAGAGAATTCATAGACAAAAGAGATGATTTAAGGAAAGAAGCAAAAGCTCAGATACTAAAAATTCAAGAAGAAAACATAAGAAGTTTTAATAGTAAAAGGAAGGAAGGAAAGAAATATAAAGTAGGGGATATCATAGCAATACAAAGAACTCAATTTGGGAATGCATTGAAATTAAAACAAAAGTTCTTTGGACCCTATAAAGTAGTAAAAGATTTAGGAAAAGATAGGTACGAAGTAAGAAAATTGGATAATAGTAAGGAGGGACCAAAACACACCACTACAGGTGTGGATTTTATGAAAAGATGGCCTTAATTCAAAGATATCTTATTAACCTTTCAATTTATTTCATTCATAATATAAGAAAATAACACTTACTATTTCATACTTACCGTTGAACATACTTACCTGACTTTCCATGCTATTGTGTTTAATAGGATGAGTAATGTTGATAGGTTGTTGTATTGTAACTAGCAAACTAAGTAAATTGTATCTTTTATTTTATTTTGTTGTAAGATGAAAATGAGTACTAATAAACATTCTGTGTAAAGTTAAAGTGAAGGAAGTGTAACTTAATAATATGCCTAAGCTATCTGTAATTTAATAACAAAGAAATAAAATACCTACCTTGTAACTAACCATAATAGTAATTCTGTGTAACAAATAATGTACCTAAACATATAAGTAGTAAGTAAGATTTTAGATTGTACTAGATAATACTTATGTTCTGGAGTATTGTTAAAGGAGTGAATGGCTGTTTGAGTATATTATAATTATAAGTAAGGAGTAGTATAATGTTAAGTTTATTTTTATTTAGGAATATGTGTTGTTAGTTTAGTTCTAAACCATAATTATAGATTGTTAAAGAAACCTAGTGTGTAAACCTTATTCAGCTCAGTTTATTTTAAGTGTACTAGAGTCAGTCTGAGGGCAGACTGAAAGCAGAATGGCCGAGTTGTAGGATGTTAATTCGGAACGCAGCTTAATTTAAAATAAAGTAAAGAGTATGAACGCAGCGATGAATGAATGAGAGAGTATGTGTGTGAGCGAGAAGGGGAGTATGACGAGCTAGTTTTACGAAGAAAAGACGACTCCAATGTTTTAAAGTTTAATTAATAATTAAAAGAAGATTTACGAAGCAAAAAAGTATATTATTTCGGTCATCCACCTCCCTACATGTATGTTATAGGCAATGTGTATAATCCGGCATTGTATAGAATGCCTGGGCTTTATATATATTGCCTAAAACGTTCTGGCAATGTATATAATACGATTCATTTCATACATTGCCTAGGTATTGTATAAAATGCCCAAAGCGCTTCAGGCAGTGTGTATAATGAACGACCACGAGAAGGAGACACGTGTGTGCGTAAGTGGTATAGGATACTACTAGGACTTGGGGCACCCCGACGTTAGGTTAGTTAGGTTCCTTTAAACCCTGCAGACAGAAATAGGAGCCCCGCGTAACGGGGCTCCGTCGATTTCGCTTTTTAGGCGAATATAAAGTGTCCCCCGTCCTTTCTCCTGCCAAACAATACTAAACCCAACCCAAATTTAGAAGGGACGGGGGACATTTTATATTCGCCTAAAAAGCGAAATCGACGAAAGCGAAACCGCTACGCGGGGCTCCGTCGATTTCGCTTTTTCGCGTATTTCTGTCGATTTCGCGTATTTCTGTCTGCTGGGTTTAAAGGAACCGAACTAACCTAACGTCGGGGTGCCCCAAGTCCTAGTAGTATCCTATACCACTTACGCACACACGTGTCTCCTTCTCGTGGTCGTTCATTATACACATTGCCTGTGCTTCAACTGGCATTCTATACAATGCCTAGGTATTTTATACATTTCCTAGGTAAAGTGTAAAATAGTTTAAACATTGAACATCATTTCATACATTGCCTGAACGACCCGATCCGACCGGCATTCTATACATTTCCTAGGTATTGTATAGAATGCCTGCATTGTACACATTGCCTATAACATGTATACCAAACATGGAACTAAGTTTTTTTTCAACATGTCAAACGATAAACTACATATTTGTGTTGTAGTACCCTCATCAACCGCGTCCCTCGGCGGTGAGCTGACACATGTAGCTTAACCTTATGGGAACAGTCACAACTATTTCTATTTGTATAAATAAAATACATTTTTATACTGAGAATTTATTTCTAAAGGGTTTCCTATTTATGTGTTACTTTTCCGTCGATTCTCATGTGATTTATTGTGAAAATCTTTATTTGACTTCATACGTACGGCATTTAACCCGCTTTTCCGAAGAAAAAAGGTTTACCATATTGACAAGCTTTTCCGCATACTCATATTTTCAGAGACAGAATTTATCGATGTTGTATTTATATCAGGTTTTTGCTACTGAGAGGTCCCGAAATTTCTGAAATTACCCTGCCCTTTTTTTGCAAACAAGGATAAATAAATAATTTATCTACTCTGTAAACACGATTTCTCTCAAATAAAAAGCAAAATAACAGAAGATTATAAAAAAAACAATGACAAGAGTTTGCGGTACATACAGAGAGCATCTCAGAGTACCTCGTGCCAAAATAACATTTAATTAAAAGATTTTGGGAGACATTCAGAAACTTTGCTTCGTGTGTAGATCAATTTCTATCCAACGTGTATGGGCTGAGTTAATAGTATGTGCGCGGTTTGACGTCAATTGAGCGTCACATGCAGGGATTATAATGTGTAGTGCTTTCCCTTCATAATTTTAGCAAGTGGTTTATTTTTGATGGTTACGAAGGCAGGATATTGGCAACTGATTCAATTGATAAATTTGAATCATTAATTAAAATTATTATTCTGAAATTATTTTACAAGCTACCAAACACATCGCAGCTGAAGCGTAGCTGTGAACCTGTCACGCGTTTCATTGGGTATTCAATTGTCAGTCCCACCAACCGACAGCAGGATGATTAAAATGTTCGCGAAACAAAGTGCAAGTTGTTTTTTTTTTCAATAGGTATTCTTTTTTTGAATCATTCCCCCTGCGTCGAATCCCTTTACGTCGACTCGTGAAACAAATGACATCTGTTTTAAAAAGTTTACGCTTGACCACGAGATTAGAAAAGTACACAATATATAACAAAAAGTGAAAGGCTTTCATTTGCAAATAAAATTATATTTATTTTACACAAATTATACATTTAATATTTTAAGAGACAACACGGCTATTCTAATAGTTATTTATGCAACTGTTGTATAATGAGGGGTATTAAAACACGAACGTGGGTTTATCACACGAGGCGAAGCCGAGTGTGATAATAGTATCACATGAGTGTTTTAATACCTAATTATGTACAGTTGCATACAAGACTTTATCTACGTCCATGATATGAATCCTCCATATAAAAGGTTCTGAAGCCATAGGGTGTTGTAGTGTTGTAAGAAGTCTATGTAAATTCATGGAAAGTTTAATTGCTGAGTATGAATACAAACAAACCATGTATAGGTAATAATATAATTATTTACATTTTGATTGTACAATTATTAAAATGCACAAAGCTTGTATCACTCATTTTTGTAAACAACAAAGTAAGTACATAATGCAATACTAATATCGAACAAAAATGGCGGGATACGACGTGAATTCGAATTAACCTATAAGTTTTTTTTTAAATTACGGCGCTGTGGTAGTGAATCGCACGTGCTAGACAATGTTCTTTTTTTAAAACGAGTTGCATAATGAAATTCAGTACAACATTATAACACCCGTTTGGGTGTTATAATGGTTATTATGATACTGGCTGTTTTAATGTTGGCCATAAGCTAACTGTTTCAGATACTTTTATAGAAGATTTATAGCATGGGTGTAGATAAATTAATTTATCTAATTAGTAACTAATATGTATTGACTGAAATCATCTTTTTGGCGACCAAAGTACTAGGCTTTCATACATTCAAGGGAGTCTACCTCATGTTCTGTGGTCTACCTACATATTTTACATAATTGAAATAAAAGTTAAACTAATTATCGAAATAACCATCTTCAATAATTCAATTCATGGAAGTTTAGTACCTACTTTTTGTCTGTTTACTGCACAGATCTTGTGCAAAACGTATACGGAAAAAAAAGTCGTTTCCGCAATATCTTTTGCGTAGTCAACGAAGTATTCTGTACATCAAACTAAGTAATTAGTTTGATGTACAGAATACTTCGTTGACAGCTTCGTGAAGGGTCCGTTTACACCCTGTATTAAAGATAGTTTTTTCTGTTTGCGACACGTTGCGCTTAAATTCTTTACCCTAACAAAAGTACTACATCATCAGCCTACAGCAGTTCACTGCTGGACATAGGCCTCCTTAATCGCACGGCATTCAACTCGATTCTCGGCAACTCTCATCCATTTGCTACCAGCTACCCTGCCAGCCAGCCTGAGGGCATTCCCACCTTTATACGCTTGCCGATTCGCGTTCTCCACTCAACTACACGTGTATCCCAATGTTTATCGGTTATATGGCCGGTCCATTGCCACTTCAGCTTACTTATTCTGTGAGCTAAGTCGACAACTCTGGTTCTGTGACAGATCACCTCGTTCCAAATGCGATCCCTCAGAGAGACTCCAGGCATAGCCTGTTCCATAGCTCGCCGAACGACCTTGAATGTATGGACCAGCCGAGCCGTGAGTGCTCACATTCTGGCCCCGTAAGTCATAACAGGCAGGACGCACTGGTTTAAGACTTTACTCTTTAGGCTCTGTGGATTACGTGACGAGAAGACCCGAAGAAGTTTTCCAAATGCCCAGCTGCCCAGCGCAGCTGAATTCTTCTGTTAGTCTCCCTCTTCAAGTTGTTCTAACCAAACTAGGCCATCCGGCATCTGCTGCAATTCGTGCAGCGATCCAGCCAACAAAAGTACTAGGCTAGCAGGAATTGAAGATGGTATTTGAATCACAAGTTAACTGTAACAATATCAGAGCTATTGCACTCCGTGTGTAGGCATGAGATAATTACCTACCGCTTCGCGCATATTGAATATGCAAGCTCTCTAGGGCTGTCGTGCTCCAGCCGTGCGTAACTGCGTAGGTACGTAAGCCGCGTTAATTTTTCGCGCTCTTTTGCCCTTGCGTCGCGTACCTACCTACTCGTACTTCGTGTTTGTTATGTAGTGTGTGTAAGACATACTCCCAATATAAATGTAACTTAGTATGTAAGTGATTCAGTAAAGATTAGTACTTCGAGAAAGACGCTTCTTTTATTTGGTCCCCCGAACACCAAACAGTACATGGCGACCCTGCCTGTAACTGGCGCTGGATCAACCGCGACCACCTACCGCGAGTTATACGGAATTTTAAAACAATAGCAGTGACAATGTGTGCTAAAGACATTACTTCTACTTACGGACTTATCAAAAACGGACGACTTTTTGTGAAATATGTGTCAGTCAACGCAAAATAAGGAGGAGGTTTTTCTAAACCAAAATGCAGCTGGCGCTAATAATGGAAAAGCGAACCAAGACCTTGGCTGGCATCTGGGAATGAATAGCCTGATTCTGTCTATTTTGGCTGTTATGGGTCTGATTGTTTTCTTATATATGGCGTATAAGTTCTACGAGCAATGCCATAAACGGTGGATAAGGCAAGAAGTGTTCCACGCTACGTTCCAGAGCTTCCGAGCCTCATCGAGACGCAGGACATCCGCACCGATTGCTGCTGAGCGAGTGGGCACAGTAGAGCCTTCAGGAAAGTGAGTGCGTAAAGTGACGTCAAGTGCGCGTATTATCAATGTGAAAGTGCGATAGTGCGTCAAATGTTTGGTGTGACCAGAAAGTTAAAATTAAGGGTTATTTTTTACTTATAATTTTCTTTTAATATTATTATCTCGAAGACCTAAATTCTATGTTCTTAGATGTTTATAGTACATGTACGACAAGTATGAATTATTTTAATATTAGAATATGTCGGTACCTATCTTCTGCTAATTTATTATAAAAATGTGTTATGGCTGATGAGATTAATAATATTTTAACACAATTAAAGTACATCCAAGAATATCTTACAAAGTTAGGACCAGCCAGGAGATCGGTACAAGACTTAAGTGGTAAATTAAAACATGCTAACGATTTATATGATAAGTTTAATGATATTTGTACGATCATAGATGATAAGGTATCATGTGGAGAAATTAAATCATCAGATTATAACATTTTATAAAATTTATATGAAAAGATAAAATCTACTTTTCATAAAATAAAGTCACTTTGCTCTGTTGTGGAATCGGAAAGCACCAACTCCAACATGGAAAAATTTAACTTGAAAACGGCAATTTCTTTGTTACCCGTTATGACTGGTGACGAAAATGTTACTAAACAATTGATAGCAAACGTTGAAATGTACGAAGCTATGTTAGACGACACAGACAAAAAATCCTTAATTAGCTTTATCTTAAAATCACGATTGTCAGAAAATGCAAAATTGCGCATGTCTCAAACTTATTCTTCAATTGCAGAATTAATAAGGGATATGAAATGTTTCCTACTGACGAAAAAGTCAGACACGGCAATCCAAAGTCAATTGCAGCGCGCAAAGCAAGGTGGAAAGACTATAGAAGATTTCGGTAAGGATATCGAGACTATGTTTGTTGACTTGACCATTTCACAGGCTGACGGGGATTCTCAGAAATACGAAATATTAAAATCAATAAACGAGAAAAATGCGATTAAAAGATTTTCTGACGGCCTGAGAAATAGTCGTGTTAGTACTATTGTAGCGGCGCGCAATTATTGCACGCTGAAAGATGCTATCAGGGGAGCAATGGACGAAGAGCTGTCGTCGCACCCTGAAAGTTCAATCATGCATTACGGGCACGCAAGAGGTAAGTTTAATAACTATTACAATCGTGGATACGGTCATCAGAAGAGATCTAATTACATGAGGAGGCCTATGGCGCAGCCGATACGTGGTAGAGGTGCACGTACGGAAAATAATTATTCAAACTATCATACGAATAATAGAGGTAGGTCTAATTACTATAATCGTGGTACCCGCGGGTACCAAAATACATACTATACTCCAGGAAATAGGTTCCAGAATAATAGAAATAGTAATAATCAAATCAATACTGCTCGTCCGACATCAGAAAATTCATCGGAAAATCATCAGAAAGATTCGGAAAAAATAGAGTCAGTGCATAGTTTTTTTCGTGCATAACAAAACAAACACAATATGTGACAGCATAAATTCGGTTCCCATGAGTGTATTCGGCGTTACTCAGAATTGGTTAGTTGACACCGGTGCTTCATTGTCCGCCGTGAAGTACGAGAAATTAGTTTCGCAAGACATTCCGTTTCATTTAGAGAGAATTTGCGTCAGAGGTATTGGTGGGAACATTTATTCTGATGGTTATGTTTATTTGAACTTACAAGTAAATAATACCGAACTGACTCATAAGTTTTACGTATTTAAAAATTTACCATGTCGAACAGATGGAATCTTGGGTCAGGACTTTTTAACAAAATTTAATTGCATATTAAACTACGAATTTAATACCTTGTCTATTCA
Organism: Xestia xanthographa; assembly: GCA_905147715.2. NCBI lineage: Eukaryota > Metazoa > Arthropoda > Insecta > Lepidoptera > Noctuidae > Xestia > Xestia xanthographa. The sequence continues at coordinate 21,935,563 of LR990652.1, forward strand.
AACAACTATAGGAACTATTGTTTTAGACTTAAGTATGGGCAATATAGGTTTTAACAATTATATGGTAGTACCACCACGGTGTGAAACGTTACATTACGTAGATATAAATATAGATCACGATTGCGTCATATTTCCGCAAGAACTTTGTGATGGAATTTATTTAGCGAGCGCGATAGTTTCTCCGAAGTCAGGAAAAATACCACTAAAGATTTTAAATACCAGAGACAGTTCTGTGAAACTGAGTTATTTTACACCAAAAATAGATTATTTAAGTAATTATAATATTTGTAATTTTGAAACGAATTTAGTTAATGCAGATAGAGTGAAAAAGTTATTTACTCTGTTGAATTTGGATCATTTAAACACGGAAGAGAGAATATCGATTGAGAATATTTGTGCGAAGTATGCAGATGTTTTTTATATGGATGAAGATAAGTTAGGGGTAACTAATATTTATCAACAAACTATACAATTGAAAGACAATGCTGTACCTGTTTATACTAAACCGTATAGGATTCCTAAATCGCTAAAACCAGAAATGGATAGGCAAATTGGTAAGATGTTGGAAGAAGATATCATAGAGGAATCTCAGAGTGAATGGTCTAGCCCAATACTTCTCGTACCAAAAAAGAATGACAATTCAGACGAGAAGAAATGGCGCGTTGTAATAGACTACCGAAAGTTGAACGAAGTAGTGAAGGATGACAAATTTCCTTTGCCTAATATAAACGACATATTAGATTCTCTGTCCGGTTCTGTCTATTTTAGTCATCTTGATTTAACACAGTCCTATTATCAATTAGAACTTTGTCCAGAAAGTCGAAAATATACTGCTTTCACCACAAATAAGCAATATCAATTAAAAAGATTGCCAATGGGTTTAAAAATTAGTCCAAGTGCGTTTAGCCGCGCTATGACAGTAGCTATGTCCGGATTAAATTATGAAAAGTGTCTTATTTATTTAGATGATCTTGTTTGCTTCGGTCGTAATATTAATCAACATAATAAGAATTTAATCGATATTTTGGAGAGATTGCGAAAAGTCAACCTCAAAGTTAATCCGCTCAAGTGTAAGTTTTTGAAAAAGGAATTATTGTACTTAGGACATGTGGTTTCGGATAAAGGCGTTAGCCCAGACCCGCAAAAAACCAAAGCCATTCAAAATTATCCTAGGCCATGTAATAGTGATGAAATCAAAAGATTTGTAGCATTTGCCAATTATTATCGAAAATTTATCCCAAATTTTGCAGAAATTACTATCCCATTAAATATATTATGTCGTAAAGGCGTTCAATTTCAATGGACTGAAGAATGTGAGAACTCATTTTTACATCATAAACAATCACTCATGTGTCCACCAATATTGCAATACCCCGATTTTTCGAAGGACAATGAATTTATTTTACATACGGACGCATCTGGCGTTGCAATTGGTTCAATCCTATGTAATAAAAATGATTTACCGATAGCGTATGCAAGTCGCACATTAAATAAATCGGAAGTTAATTATCCAACGATAGAAAAAGAGTTGTTGGCAATAGTATGGTCAGTGCGTTATTTTCGACCTTATTTATATGGTAAAACATTTACGATTAAAACAGACCACAGGCCATTAGTATATTTATTTAAGATCAAGAGTCCAAGTACGCGTTTAATAAAATTTAGGCTAAGTTTAGAGGAATATGATTTTAAGATTGAGTATGTGAAAGGAGCGAATAATGTGGCTGCAGACGCATTATCTCGCATAGTAATGACATCGGATGAGTTAAAAGAGATGAATCGACATTCAATAAATGTTATGACTAGGCGAATGAAGAGAATGCAAGATGATGAACCTAGAGACCCAGATTCGGTTGTTAACAATTCTACAGATTGCAAGGCTGATCACCCGAAGGTCGTAGAAATGCTTAAAAAACCGAACACAGGAGTCGAATTGAGATACGAGACTTATAAAAATAAAAATTGTGACGAGATAAGTGTACAATATTATAATACGTTCTCATATTTACCTTCAAGGTATGTCATTTACACTGATATTGATACTCGATCATGTACTGCGCGAGCCGCGTTCGTGAGAGGTCTAGAATCTTTTTGTAATAAAATGAATATTCAAGAATTGTATATAATGAAAAATAAAGCTAATATTAAATTAGTAGAATGGTTAACCAAGGAGATAAAAAATAATTCAAAGTGGTCCGGACCACGACTTTGTATTATTAAAGGAGTACGTAAAATAGATGACGTCGACGACAGGAGAGTTATATTAAATGATTTTCATTTACTGCCCACGAGTGGACATGCAGGCGTTAGGCGCATGCTAAATAATATTAAGCGTTACTTCTTCTGGCCGAATATGTGCGAGGATGTTAAAAAGTTCGTTAAGAAATGTGATAGTTGTCAGAAGCAAAAGCACTCCCTACCAATTAAACAGCCTATGGAGATTACATCCACGGCGCAAGGTGCTTTTGATAAGGTATATTTAGATATTGTAGGACCATTAGAAAAAGATTATCATAATTTTTCGTACATATTAACTATACAGTGCGAACTGAGTAAATATGTGGAAGCCTACCCCTTAGAAACTAAAGATAGTAGTAGTGTAGCTAGAGCATTTGTCGAAAATTTTATTCTTAGGTATGGAATACCACGCGAAATAGGAAGTGATAGAGGAACAGAGTTTATATCGAGTACAATGACCGACGTATGTAAATTGTTAGAGATAAAGCATATTTCGTCAACAGCGTATCACCATGAATCATTAGGATCCTTAGAAAACACTCATAAGTCCCTAAACACATTTTTAAGAATTCAAACTGATAATCATTCTAGGTATTGGAGTAATTGGTTGCAATATTGGTGCTTTTCCTACAACACAACAGTACATAGTGAAACAAAGTACAGTCCTTTTGAACTTGTATTCGGAAAAAAGTGTAATTTACCAAGTAATTTAAATACAAATTATGTAGAACCGTTATACAATACAGATAGTTATCCATTGGAACTAAAATACCGTTTACAAAAATCTCAGTATGATGCAAGACAAAATTTAATTAAAAGTAAAGAACTTAGAAAAAAATATTTTGATAAATATGTAAATCCAATAACTTATAAAAAAGATGATCTATTACTAGTTAAGAATGAGACAGGTAATAAATTAACAAATCCAGTGTATTCAGGTCCTTATAAAGTTGTACAAGATTTATCACCGAATGTAAAAATATTGAAAAATGGAAAAGAAGACATAATCCATAAAAACCGTACAAAATTATACATTAAGCCAAATTAATATGTTATAGCCATAAGTTGTTTAACTTTTAAGCGCACTATAGAAATGGCTATGTCTAGCCTATTAATTAATGCACAAATTATATTACTCATTTTTTTTTGTTTTTTTTTTTTAAATAACGAGGGAGGTGTAGTGTGTGTAAGACATACTCCCAATATAAATGTAACTTAGTATGTAAGTGATTCAGTAAAGATTAGTACTTCGAGAAAGACGCTTCTTTTATTTGGTCCCCCGAACACCAAACAGTACAGTTAACTGACTGATTTATTGATCATTAATCATTACTAGTGAAAATGACAAGCCGGATAAACTGTTGCTATTAATAAATGTAGAAAAAAAATGTCTTTTTGGGTTCCGTACCCAAAGGGTAAAAACGGAACCCTATTACTAAGACTTCGCTGTCTGTCCGTCTGTCAGTCTGTCTGTCACCAGCATAGAGATAGAAAGAAATGTCACCAGGCTGTATCTCATGAACCGTGACAGCTAGACAGTTGAAATTTTCACAGATGATGTATTTCTGTTGCCGCTATAACAACAAATACTAAAAACAGAATAAAATTAATATTTAAGGGGGGCTCCCATACAACAAACGTGATTTTTTTGCCGTTTTGTCTAATGTATAGATAATGGTACGGAACCCTTCGTGGGCGAGTCCGACTCGCCGGTTTTTTATATAAATTTCACTGCTCCATGTCCATGCTTCTCATCAGAGTTTATTTTTAAATTACCTTTGTTAGATTTCGCATTTATGCTGCTATTCAATTTAATAAGTACCTAATCGTTATTTTAGAGAAGGCAAGATATTAAGAGACATTATAATTGAGTAAAACAATTGTAATTATAAAAGTTTTAATTAACATTTAAATAATACCTAATACATTAGAGTACAAAAATGTTGGTAGTATTTTATTTTGAGTACTTGAGGCAACCCTACCGACTGACCATTAAGCAGTGAGACGCCGAATAAAATACGCTAACGCGTGGCGTCAAGGCACAATTTTGATTGAGCGGGCTCAGTTTAGGTATTTATAATGTCGGCTTTCTTCAAGATCAAAGGAGTGCAATTTCTGTACGCTAGTACTATTATCTATTCTGTGACAATATTAAACAGTAAGTAGTTACCTACACCTACTTAGATACCAGGAACGTAAAAATATACAACTCCTTGAACTTATGCTAGCCTAGTACTTTTTGGTGGGTTATCAATGTATTATTTAAAATACGGATAACCGGATGAGCAAAATAACTTTATTAATTAAAAAGCCGTTTTTCGTTTTAAATGTGACTGTACTCTGTGACAGCTATGTCGAGGCGAAACAAAAGACAGTGCATCAAAACCAAGAAAAATCCCAAGTCGACATAAAGGGATTCGACGCACGGGGAATGATTCCTTTTTTTCAATGAAGGCTTTGTTTTTTTGCATAAATGTCATGTTGTGACAGGTCGACTTGTATGAATGACGTGTTAAGAGGGATTTTCAATTGTCAGTTAAAGGGATCGGCAGGAGTGAGATGATGTTTAACAGATCTAAAGGATAATCATATTACGTTAGTACGTTTACGAAAATGTTTAATATCGCAATTGGTAGGTTCGATTTTACCTGTTTTTTAACAAATCAAATTCCTGGATAACGAAATTTCCTATAAACAATCCATGCTTGACAGTTTGGTATCTATTGTTAGTAATGTTTAGTTTTCTTGCATGCACTAAAAACTCTTTTGGATGATTTTTTCAATTAAAATAAAATCCTGGTCCCATTCAACGCACATAGAATATTCCAGTAAAATTGTCAACGAGTGCGACTGTAAAATGTTATGTGTGCACAAATTGTGTGTGATACACAACAACATGATGTGTTACACAACAACATGGCAATATTATATAACATGGTTCATTTTCTCGACGTAAGTTATAAGAGATAGTAAGCGATGATCTGCCTTGTGACTTGAAAAAATTGGTGTGTATTACGAGTAGGTACAGTAAGCGTTTATAGGTGCTGAGGCACGCTAAGGATTGTATTGCTGTGAACGCACGGTCGAGCGTCCGTGCGTCTATATGTGTAAGTGGTCTCAATACAGTACGCACACCACAGCCACAGAGTTCGCCCAATCGCATGTCGCGCGTCACACTCCACGAAACATAAGAATATATTTCCGTTTCTTTTATTATACACGCAGCAAACCTTATTTGTGTAGCGACCTGTTCTTACCATTGGATAGTTAAAATTCACATCTATTGACCATGTGTTGATAGCTGTTGGGGTAATCAGTAGGATTCACGATCAAAGAGATCCGAGTTCAAATCCTGTTAACAACGTTTGGGGTTTTTGTTTCTTGATAACATTAGTTATTGGTTCATTATTTTTTTTTTATAAGAATAAGTTAAATATTAGTAAAAAAAAACATAGTATTATTATTCAACTATTTATTTATTATTTTAGCTGTTCGGTGTTGGAAGGTGGAAATAAAAAAGTCGTGGTGAATGATAACAAAAATGTTTATACGTTTTATTTATGTAAAGAAAACCAGTTCAATATAATAATATGTTCGTATTTTCCGCGTTATCGACAAAGCTCACTAAATGTCAAAACTGACAGCTGACATAAAGAAACCTATGAAGATTATGGAAATATGGATGCCAATTGTAGTGTGAAAGAAATCTCCGTTACAGTTATTAATTTCTTTATTTGATAAGATATAAAAAGACCTGAAATAAAGGCTTTAAATGTTGTTTCTTTTGTTGTTACAGGTGAGTGAATGTTTTGTTAACAGATACATAATGTAATTAGTTAAATATTGTAAGTACCTATTGTAAATAAAACTTTTGTTGTTACAGAGAAACGCAATTACGTCTTTGTTTCATTGTACCCAATTATTGAAGAGTATATTAACATTATAAAACAACATTTTTGCAAATATTTCAAGAACCATGGAAAAGTTGAGGTTTGATTTTGCTGTCAAATCAACAGAAGATGGCAAATCAAACATGATATGCATAACCTCGATAGCTACACCTCATGGACAGATTTTTGGAATACCAGCTGAATACCAACCTGCAAATCTACACCAAGAAATTACAAAGACTCCCAATTATACCAAGGTAAAAAAATCATTAAATAAAAGAGGATAACAGGACAAGGAAAATATGGATAACCTTGACAAATGATATATCAAAAATATATTTGGATGAAGAACAAAACTTACAGTTTAATGATTTTTACTTAGAAGAAACATCAGAAAAAAATATTAATGCTGAATCTTCAACGGGCTCAACTCAAACATTGGAAAAATTGTTAGAGAAATTGCTAGAAGATAAACAAACACAATCAGAAACTCAAAATTTAGGGAAGATTGCAAAGGATTTTATGATTGAGAAATTCACTGGTAGAAACTCAAATGCTGAACAGTGGATTAAGGATTTTAATAAAGAATGTGAACGTTTCAAAATCGCCAATGATAAAAAGAAAATTGAAATTTTAAAGAATTTTTTGGAAAACTCCAGTGTAGATTGGTACAACTGCATGCTAATGAAGCTTACAGTGGAATCGCAATGGAACACATGGGAGAAAATTTTTTGTGAGACATTCGCAAACAAAGGATGGTCTCCCATTAGATATGCGCTTGCCTTTAAATATCAAGCAGGTTCGTTACTTGATTATGCTTTGAAAAAAGAAAAATTATTACTGGAAGTAAGAAAATCAATTGATACAGGGACACTTATAGATCTTATAGCATTTGGCTTACCTAATTATGTAGCTGATAAAATTGACAGAGAAATTTTGGAAGGAACGGAAGATCTCTACAATCAAATAGGAAGATTGGAACATCTTGTTGGGAAGAGTAAATATGACAAAAAAGGTATTATTGACACAAAATCCAAAAAAAATGAAGAAAAACAACCATGCCAAATTTGTATCAACGAAAAAAAAGGAAAACGTTACCATCCGGAGGAAAACTGTTGGTTTAAAGGGAGAAATCAAAAAGCAGTTGTGAAAACCGTAAATAACTCAGAATTGGAAATAGAACTGAACGAGAAGAATCCAAAAAACTAGAGGTACCACCATTAATAGAAGTAAAGTTACTAATAAATAACATTTTAAAAATATCTGGAATTTATGACTCAGGTTCAAATGTTTCATTAATAAATGCAAAATTATTGAAGATACAGCCAAAAGAAAATACTAGTAATATGCAAATGGTAAAATTAAAGACTATTAATGGTGAGAAGAAAACAAAAGGTATGGTAACACTAAAGATAAAAATCTACAATATTGAAAGAATTATGGATATTTTTGTAGTAGACAATGAAAATTTTAATTACGATTTTCTAATCGGTTTGGATTGTATCAAACATTTCAAATTAATTCAAAATGAAGAATTAAAGATCATACAATGTAACAATCCTAAACAAAACAATGAAACCTCAAATGAAGTGGAAATGGAAAATAAAAACTACTCATCATATGATTCTTCAAATTCAACAAATGTCAAAATTCCTGATGTACTAGGTGACAAAAATGAAGAAGGATGTTTTTTACACTCAGAGGTATTTAAACAAGAAACTAAACACTTAAACAAATGTGAAATAAATTTCAATGAATATATAAACTCAAATGGTTTTGAAATGAGAGTAAACCATCTAAATTTGTATCAACAATCAGAAATTGAAAAATTGATAGAAAAGTACAAACCAGTCTTCGCTAAGGATAAATATGACATTGGTACTGTACGAGATTATGAAGCACATATTGACTTGATGGTGGATAAATACTGTTACAAACGTCCATATAGATGCACAGCTGAAGATAGAAAAGAAATAGAAAATCAAATATCAAAACTATTACAGAAGAATTTGATTGAAGAATCATATAGCCCATTCGCTGCTCCAGTAACTCTGGCATATAAAAAAGAAGATGGAAAAAAAACAAGACTATGCATAGACTTCAGAGAATTGAACAAAATTGTCACCCCTCAAGCACAACCTTTTCCTTGGATTGAGGATTTAATGGTAAAAACTGTAAACTGTAAATATTTTTCTACATTGGACATAAATTCAGCATTTTGGTTAATTCCTTTGAAAGTTCAAGACAGGTACAAAACTGCCTTTGTTACACAAGAAGGCCATTTTCAATGGACGTGTCTGCCCTTTGGATTAAAGACTGCTCCAGCCATTTTCCAAAGAATATTGAGCAACATCATAAGAAAATACGAACTCTCTAGTTTTGCAGTAAATTTTATAGATGACATTTTAATATTTTCAAAATCTTTTAAGGAACATATAGAACATCTATCAAGACTACTGGAGGCAATACAAACAGAAGGTTTTCGACTAAAGTTTTCGAAATGTACATTTGCAAATAATTACGCCAAATATTTAGGCCATATAATAGAAAACAATTCAGTAAAGCCTCTAAAAGATTATTTAACTGCTGTCAAAAATTTTCCAGTACCAGAAACAAGAAAAAATATACGTCAATTCCTAGGAAAAATAAATTTTCATCATAAATTCGTACCACACAGTGCAATTATTCTGGACCCATTACACAATTTACTACGGAAAGATGTGAAATTCATATGGTCTGCAGAATGTCAGGAATCATTTGAAAAAATAAAAACATTGCTATGTTCAAAACCAATTTTAAATATCTTTGACCCAGAACTACCAATAAACATTTATACAGATGCTAGTATCAAAGGAGTGGGAGCAGTGTTGAAACAGGAAGATAAAAATGGAGAAAATAAGCCAGTAGCTTATTTTTCAAAAAATATAACTGAAGCACAAAAAAAGAAGGCAATATATTTTTTTTTTTTTTTTTTTTTTAGATGGGACCACTCGCAGACACAACACGTTAAGGTTGTCAAACTGCTTAACCGGACTATCCTGTGGTGGCCAAAAATTACTTTAAGGCCCCCAGCCAGGGCTTACAAGCTAGGATTTTTAATTAAATGAACAACACTAAGGGCACTCCCTGTGGAGTTCGGGCCTCGGCTTAGTGAGTCATTGAGGGAGGGCAGCAAAGGTGGCTGGGTCGGATTATTATTTTGGGAATTTGAAGCTACATGCTCAGCGGCGCGGGCTGGCTCGTCGAGCAAGGGTCGGTCGGTGATGTTACAGGGGGGTTGCGCTCGCGGTACGTCACGGTGGCGGGGTCGGTTTCGAGTTCGCGGTTTGTATCTGTGTTTGTTTTTACGTAGAGTGCTACTTTCCCTACAGCTTTCTTGAATGAGGGTGGTGGGGTCATCGGGAATGAGTAATGTATGCCTGGGGCGGCGAATCTTGGAGATTTTAGATGGGGCATAATGGGCGGCTGAATAGATCAAGGGGTTGGTATGCTTCTCGGCCTTATCAAAGAAACTCTTAGAAAGACGTTTCATGAACTGTTGAATGGTTGGGATTTTAAGATCTACGTGAAGTTGCTCGTTCCTAAGGTACCACGGTGAGCCCGTAGCCCTTCGGAGAAAACGGTTTTGTAGGGTCTGCATCCTGTGGATTAGGTAGGGTTTTGAGTGCGCGAACACGGGGCACGCGTATGTCATGATAGGCCGAATGCACGCGGTGTAGATACGCAATTTGCACTTAAGTGACAATTTGCTGCGTGCATTCAGCACATAGTGGAGCCTACCAAGAGCGAAGGCGGCACGCGAGCGTACCGTCCTTATGTGCTCTCGAAAGTTTAGGCGTTGGTCTAAGATGACCCCCAAGTATTTGGCTTGCGTCTCCCAAGGGATCGGCTTGTCAAACATGGTGATCGGACTAGGGTTCGGGGGAACAGAGCGGTGGGGCCTGGTGAAAAGTACCGCCTGGCTCTTGTCGGGATTGACTTCTATTCTCCATCTCCGGAACCAATCGCCTAAGGCGTTTGCGGAGGTTTGGAGGGTGCTGGCGATTTTTGAGGGATTCCTTCCAGAGCAATAAATGGCCGTGTCGTCAGCAAAAAGGGCTAACTGGTATAGTATTATGCTATACTTACGCTTCATATTCACCATTCATAATACTATTTATCATGCTTTTTATTTGTTTATATATCTACACTCAGCAAATCGATTTAAATACGATTCTTTAACTTGGAAATAGCTGAAATAAAATATTATTATAATTTTCATGTTGTGATATTTACGTCAAGCGTCAAATTGTCAAACTGTCTGTTAGTTTTTTAATTCTCTTTCTGCTCAGTCTATGGTCTAGCTCTATGATTTCTCTTTTTGGTTTGTATAATTTAAATTATTTTTATCAATATGCTTAGCCAATGTATTTTATAAATTATTACGATTGTTTAATAACTTAATATTAAATGATTATATTTATAAAATTCTTTACGCACTCATGTATATGTCCTGGCCGACTACACTTGTCAGTTGAGATGATGGCCACACTAAGAAAACTAAGATTGGAAAAAGGAAGACTACTTTGGGAGAAACGAGCTGACGGACGCGGACGGCTGAAAAAAAAAGTCTACTCTGGAATCTGATTTGAGGAGTATCAGAGAACAGCTTGGTTTTGGCGGTGAGATTCTTAAACTGTCCAGGGGATCCAACGAAAGTTTCTCCTGGGACTTCTACTCCCGATGTTCGGAGGCTAACTACGTGCCTGTCCGTCTACTGGTCTCGCAGGGCTGTCCTACGTCTGGCCCTGAGTTCTGCACTGTCTTGCTGCTGAGCTGTCCTAGTGAACTCTGAGATCTGCGCTGCCGCCGTTTCTATTGCTTCAGAGCACAACTTCAAGGTTACTCCGGTATCGACCTGCTACCCTGACGCCTGTTCCCGTTCTTACAGTGTGGTAAACTCATTATTGTCCATCTAAGTGCATAAACTTTAAAACTGAGTGCGTGCTAGGTAGTTTTTTATAACTAGCTGTATTTTTTATCTTTCCTAAATTAAAATTGTATTTGAACAAGTCTGCTTATCCTTTTATTTTAAATAGGAGCAAGTAGATTTGTTACAAATTGGCGCCCCCCGTAAAATCAACTCGAACCCACTCATTTTTTTTCAAAATTCTAAAAAAACTAGCACTAGTATTTCTTTTTGGACTTCTTATTTGGCTTACCTACTCTTTTTAATATAAACTTAACTTATTTTTCTTCTTCAGCTCTCCTGTTAAAGACTCTTCTATTCCACTCAACTCTTCAACTAAACATCATCTAGGTATTCTTCACCCCTACACACATACCGTTATTGAAAGATAATTGGCACCCTTTCGGCCTCTTGGGAGTGTTAACCCACTTGTGAGTACTACCAAGTTTGGAGACTGGCTTACTTTACGACGTTTCCTCCTACACATAACTCTCGACCAATACATCATTACACTGCACCCCACATATTTGCACAACACTGCATTTACCTACTGGTAATCGTACTCAGTCTTCGCTTGTGAGTGTTCTTAAAACCATTCGTGGTCATTTACAAATTGGGGTTTGGCTTACTCTATGACGTACTATTTGAGAATATCCTGTGGACGTTTTTACAAACCTATACATCTACGTACCTAACTCCTATTACAAATACTTCACTATTCTCCTACACACTTATTATATATATTTATTCATATTTCATCTGGAAATCATACCGAAGTAAGTTTAGCATCGTGGGCTCTCAAAATATTTTTCAACTTGTTATTTGTCATTGGTTGCTAGGTAACAGGCCATGGAGTATTATGGGCATGGAGTACTAGTATTTTTTGCGCGGTGGCAAAAATAGGTACTAAAGTATAACAAACTTTAAGGTGGCAATCATGTGTACTACACTTTATGCTTTAGTTCCGAATTTTACCACCAAAACAAATAAGTTTTTCTTGGTTTACGATTTTTAATTTTCTTTTCTTGTATTATCATTAAATCGATCCTCTTTAGACTTTAATGTCTTACTCTTAAATTTTTAAACACTTTTGCACCGTGTCCAACACTCAGACTCTCTTGACGTTTTACTCGGAGCTTACCGGCTACTGTATTGCGGAAGCTGCCCTTACGTTTACTCGGAGCTTACTTACTGCTGCCCTTGACGTTTAACTCGGAGCTTACCGACTACTGTATAACGGGAGCTGCCCTGACGTCTACTCGGATTTTACTGTCTGCGGTGTTGTGGTTCTGACCTGACCCCTCTTTCCCTTATTCTCTCTTAAACTCCATAGGTACTTGAATCCCTTCATCCACCACAAGTAGGCTACTTTAGAATCCTATTTCAGAACTCAAATCCTATATACTCCAAGTTTATGTTCTTTTACACTGTTTTGCTATCCCTATACTCGTACTTTTTCTATTTTCTTATTATACTTATGACTCATCTCTTTCTTCTTTCCTTTTTCTATAATAGAGTTATTTTCGGCGTACTAAAACTCTATTTATTTTTTAATTCATTCATCGCTTCTTAAACCATTAAAAGATTATTCTTAATTTTCCTTCATACCTATTCTTCTCTTTTCTTCAAGTTAATATGACTAACTTGTTTCTTTTTATCGACTCTAAAAGTTGATTGGAGCGGATGACAACTCCATAAAAATAAGCCCATGTTAACTATCGACTCTAAAAGTTGATTGGAGCGGATGACAACTCCATAAAAATAAGCCCTTGTTAACTATTGACTCTAAAAGTTGGTTGGAGCGGATGACAACTCCATAAAAATAAGCCCTTGTTAACTATCAACTCTAAAAGTTGATTGGAGCGGATGACAACTCCATAAAAATAAGCCCATGTTAACTATTGACTCTAAAAGTCAACTAACTATCAACTAAAGTTGATTAGGAGCGGATGACAACTCCATTAAAAATAAGCCTTTGTTAAAATCTTTCTATTTTCATCTCATTAGTGGTTTTAGACGCGAGCGGATTACAACTCCTAAAATAAGCCTTAAAGTTAGTGACTTATCAGGTTGAGTAGTGATCATTGAATGTGAATCCTACCTGACCTAACTTCGTAAGATGTCGGTGTGTTTGAATGAGTAATGTAAGTTTTGTGAATGCTGTAATACTTTAACCTTAGCAAAATTTTTGTTCTAGGCCAAAAATTTTCTCGGGGTCGTTGGGGAAATATAGTATTATGCTATACTTATGCTTCATATTCACCATTCATAATACTATTTATCATGCTTTTTATTTGTTTATATATCTACACTCAGCAAATCGATTTAAATACGATTCTTTAACTTGGAAATAGCTGAAATAAAATATTATTATAATTTTCATGTTGTGATATTTACGTCAAGCGTCAAATTGTCAAACTGTCAGTTAGTTTTTTAATTCTCTTTCTGCTCAGTCTATGGTCTAGCTCTATGATTTCTCTTTTTGGTTTGTATAATTTAAATTATTTTTATCAATATGCTTAGCCAATGTATTTTATAAATTATTACGATTGTTTAATAACTTAATATTAAATGATTATATTTATAAAATTCTTTACGCACTCATGTATATGTCCTGGCCGACTACACTTGTCAGTTGAGATGATGGCCACACTAAGAAAACTAAGATTGGAAAAAGGAAGACTACTTTGGGAGAAACGAGCTGACGGACGCGGACGGCTGAAAAAAAAAAGTCTACTCTGGAATCTGATTTGAGGAGTATCAGAGAACAGCTTGGTTTTGGCGGTGAGATTCTTAAACTGTCCAGGGGATCCAACGAAAGTTTCTCCTGGGACTTCTACTCCCGATGTTCGGAGGCTAACTACGTGCCTGTCCGTCTACTGGTCTCGCAGGGCTGTCCTACGTCTGGCCCTGAGTTCTGCACTGTCTTGCTGCTGAGCTGTCCTAGTGAACTCTGAGATCTGCGCTGCCGCCGTTTCTATTGCTTCAGAGCACAACTTCAAGGTTACTCCGGTATCGACCTGCTACCCTGACGCCTGTTCCCGTTCTTACAGTGTGGTAAACTCATTATTGTCCATCTAAGTGCATAAACTTTAAAACTGAGTGCGTGCTAGGTAGTTTTTTATAACTAGCTGTATTTTTTATCTTTCCTAAATTAAAATTGTATTTGAACAAGTCTGCTTATCCTTTTATTTTAAATAGGAGCAAGTAGATTTGTTACACTGGGCTGTATTGCTCTTTGGGATGTCGCTAGTGAACAGCGTGAAGATTAACGGGGATAGCACCGAGCCCTGAGGGACACCGGCGCGAATCGGATGAGGGGCGGAAAGCGCACCCTCGATGCGGTACTGGAAGGTGCGATTCGACAAAAAGTCTCGGAGGATGAGAACTAGACGATCTGGCACACCGAGCCGATACAGCTTGTATATGAGCCCGTTGTGCCAAACCTTGTCGAATGCTTTAGCAATATCGAAGAACAAGGCACCGGTCATCATGCTTCGCTGGAAGCGGTCGCTGATGTGTTCTACAATGCGGTGCACTTGTTGGACACAAGAGTGTTGGGATCTAAATCCAAACTGCTCTTTCGGAATTAAGCTCTTTGCCTCGGCGTAGTCCTTGAGACGCTTATAAATAAGCCTCTCGTAGATTTTGCCTATGACATTGAGAAGACTAATGGGGCGGTAGCTGCTCGGGGAAGATTTAGGCTTGCCCGGTTTGGGAATACCAATAACGGTAGCCTGTTTCCACGACTGAGGGAAAATATTATTGGACATGGCGCTATTGAAGATAGCGGTTAGTAATACTATGAGGGCGGGGGAGAAAAGTTTGAACACCTTGTTGGTGATTCTGTCAGAGCCAGGGGCTTTCCTAGGTTTGAGACCTTTTATGATGTCCTCTACCTCGTCTGGAGTGACTGGGGGTAGTGGGTCATCAGGGTCTTCGACAGGGGGTAAGGAGGCCCGGCGTTCGACTTCAGCATCCACCTTAGCAAGGTGAGCTTGGTCTACTGGCTGGGTGCTGGGGGAGCATTGAGACTCTAAACTGTCGGCCAGACATTCGGCTTTATCGTCGTCGTCGAAGGCGACACTCTGGTCTGGGTTAATGAGAGGGGGCAAGGGAGTGACCTCAGAGGAGCGGAGTTTCCTCTGCAGGTTCCAGAAGGCCTGATGGGTCGGTTCTAGATCGTCGAGCATCTTGTCCCATTGTTCTTCACGCAGTTTTTTGACGCATCTACTTACTTTGCGTTGTAAGCGACGCATAAAAACTTTGTTATTGGCACAAGGGAAGGCTCTGTAAGCACGGATAGCCGCGTTCTTCTCGGTCACCAGTTCACATACGTCATCCGGAAGTTTCCAGCGGAGGTGATCCTCCGCCGGAACCTCCCTTGAGCATTCGCTCAGGATTGACTGAACGTGGCCAGTGAACAAGCCGATCGCGGCCTCCGTGTCGGCTACGGTTACTATGTTGTCGGGGATTTGATCTAAGTGAGGGGACTGGGTGGATTTCAGCAATTCGCTTACTTTCCCCCAGTCCGTGATCACTTTGGTGGGGGGGGGGGCTTGAGAGGGGTCAGAAGGACCGTATCTGGGGGCAAATTCTATAATCACAGGTCTGTGATCCGAATTGAGCTCATCGATCGTTTCCATAGAATGTAATCGCAAGTTTACATTCTCCAGAAGCGCGACGTCTAGCACATCGGGGGTGTGATTAGGGTTATTTGGAAAATGTGTGGGATGCATCGGAGCGATGACATCAAAATCGAGGGAGGAGCAGAGGTTGTAGAGGACATTACCTCTGGTATTGGACAAGCGGCTATTCCATGCGGGGTGCTTTGCATAAAGATCCCCCGCCAGAAAGACGGAGTCACTTAGGTTGAGTAGGGTAGTGAGGTCATCCTTGATGGAGGCGTTAATCGCCACAGAATCGGTGTTGGAGTTAGGAGGCGGAAGGTACGCCGAGATAATCGTAATAGGTAGATGACCTGTCATGCCCAGCCGACAGACAGAGACTTCGAAGTTGGAGAGGGTATTGGGGTCTAAGGGGATGCAGTACAGACTAGATTTATAGTAGATGAGAGTACCTCCCTTGTGACAGCGAGTCCTGTCATTGCGAACTAACCTGTAGTTGGCAATTTTAGGGTCTCGCTGGTGGGGTTTGAAGAAGGTCTCTTGGACTAGGAGGATGTCTAGTTGATGGTCGCGGAGGAAAGTGGCGATCTCATCACGTTGGCCATTCAGGCCTTCGGCGTTGAAGGTCCCTATTTTTAGGGATTTCGGTTTGAATCTACAAGGGGGGAGGAGCTCTATGGATTCCTGTTATGGGGGAGGTTATGAAGGGATTGCGTAACATCCGGGTACGCGTTGTATACTTGGAGCAAGGCGAAGAAGTCGCCGTTGCAGGCGATTATGTCTCTCGCCATTTGATGCCCTCTTGGGGAGTGGAAGACTGCAAAGGTGCTAGAGATAACCCTGAAGGGGTCAAATGGGTCTAGCGCCGGAGCGTTGTTTGTCATAGGGAAAGGGGGGGGGGGCCGAGAAGGTGTATGGTGCTTGGTGCACTTTGGCTGGGTGATGGGGCGCTAAGGGCGCTGGAGGACGGGGCGCTGAGGGCGCTGGAGGACGGGGCGCTGAAGGACGGGGCGCTGAGGGCGCTGTGGGACGGGGCGCTGAGGGCGCTGTGGGACGGGGCGCTGAGGGCGCTGGGGCAGTGTGTTGAAGGGGGGGTCGAGGCGCTGAGGGCGCGGTCGCTTTAATGATCGGTCTGGGGGGAGGGGGAGGCGTGACTGCCGAAGCCATCAGAGGTGGGATGGGCTGGGAGAGCGGCGATTGAGTGGGCCTCAAAGCCGGGAAGTGGGCTTGATGGTTCAATGCGTTCCAAGGGCTGGGACGCTGAGGGCTGAGAGAGGTGGGGAGTTTCTCAACTAGAGAAGGGCACTCTCTCATTTGCGTGTTTCTAGCACGACTGGTCAGTTTTGGGGCTGAGGATTTGGGGGCCTTAGGGCACCCGCGGTAATTTGCGGGATGCCCAGACTCGCCACACAGCACGCAGCTGGGAGGCTCCGTGCAGAGTGTGCGGTCTTTGGGACGGGTGCAGTCGGCAGTGCCGTGGTCTCCCAGACACTTAACGCAACGCGGTTTCCCGAAACAGTTGCGTTGGGCGTGGCCATAAAGTTGGCAGTTATGGCACTGGGACATAACGCCACTTTTGTGGGGTTTTTCAATGCGGATTCCCGAGAGTCCGCATATCTTATTAACTTGGTGGATGGGGTGGTGCCCATCCACGGGGTCGCATACGACTAGAACCATATTGTATGATTCCGAACTTGTGCGGCCGCCAACTTTGCGGTGCATACGGTGCACCTCTGAGACGGGGATGTTCTGTGACTGAAGGTCACTGAGAATCTCCTCAGGGGAGATTTCAACCGGGACGTTTTTAATAACAACCCTGGTTGGAATGTTCTCACGAGGGGTGTGGGTGTGGTAGAAGATGCTCTTGGAGCGAAGGAGCTTTGTTAGCTCTCTGTAGTCGTTAGGCGTTGGTACGCTGACTTTAATGCCCTGCTCAACAGCACGGGCACTGGTGTAATGAATCGAGCATCTCCCCTTGTCATGTATGAAAACGGGGGGGGGACGGGCGTATTTGGGCAGGGCAGCCTGGGTGGCTGTAGCCATAGGGCTCGGAGGGCGACTCTGGGGAGAGTCCGATGGGGCAACCTGGGAGGTTGTCTGTGAGGCAATAGCCGGGGTGGTTATGGCCATGGGGGTGGGGGGGCGGCTAAGAGAAGGGCCAGCATCCTCCTCCAATGGCGTGGGATTGATTTTTTTGGCCTTAACGACCGACGACGAAGAGGACTTTCCCTTCTTCCTCTTTCCCTTTCCGACGACCAAATAGTCGTCTTCAGAGGACGAGGTGGGGGTAGATTCAGAGGCGGAGGTCGCCACGGATTCATCGTCCGAGATGTGGATTTCCATCTCAGAGTCTTGGGGTGGGTTGGAGGGAGTTTCCTCCTCGAGGTGGGTTGGTGCCTCAGTAAGAGGCGGCATGAGTATGGGTGAGAGAAGGCAATATATCTAGAATGTCTGGCAATAACAGAAGCTGTGAAATATTGGCAGCACTGGCTTATGGGAAAAGAATTTATGGTATATTCAGATCACAAACCATTAGAAAATATGAATATCAAGGCTAGAACTGATGAAGAATTAGGGGATTTAACATATTACTTATCCCAATATAATTTTAAAATAAAATATAACCCAGGAAAATCAAACCAAGAAGCAGACTGTTTGAGCAGGAATCCAGTTTTAGAACCAAATGATAATACTGACGACATTTTAAAAGTCGTAAATTTAATAAAACTAGAAGATATAAAAAATGACCAACACACAAATCTAGACTTAAAAAATGGAAAATTTATATTGGAGAATGAAATTTACTACAAAAAAACTAAAAACAGAAAAAAAATTATACTATCAGAAGAACTCGGCAAAACTTTAATAAAAGATGTCCACGATACTAACTGCCACATTGGGAGAACCCAGATGACAAATAAAATAACACCTTTCTACACAGCAAAGAATATCATCGCAAACATTAAACAAACTTGTGATGAATGTGAAATTTGTATAAAAAACAAATCAAGGAGGAAGACAAAATATGGATTAATGTCACATTTAGGACCAGCAACACACCCATTCGAAATTATATCTATAGATACCATTGGAGGCTTTGGAGGATCACGTTCAACAAAAAAATACTTGCATCTTCTGGTTGATCATTTCACAAGATATGCATATATTTCCACATCAAAAAATCAAAGTTCCGGTGATTTTATTAAACTAATAAAAAATGTGACACAAAGTTACAAAATAGATATGGTATTAACAGACCAATACCCTGGCATAAATTCCAAAGAGTTTAAAGAATTTCTGAAAAAGGAAAATATAAAAATGGTATTCACCGCTGTGGATGCACCATTTTCAAATGGGCTAAATGAAAGGCTAAATCAGACTTTAGTCAATAAGATCAGATGTAAAATAAATGAAAGTGATAAAAAAATCGCATGGACTACTGTTGCACAGAGATGTACAGAAAAATATAACGAAACAGAACACACGGTCACGAGGTTTGCTCCAAAATACCTTTTGGAAGGCGAGAATGTGAATATTCTACCACTTGAATTAAAATCAAGATGTTCAAAAGAAGATCTGAAAAGAGATAGGGAATTAGCTCTTGAAAACACAATAAAATCTCACAATTATAATAAAAAAATATTTGACCTACATAGGAAAGAATATACATTGGAAGCAGGAGACCAAGTCTATGTAGAAAACGGAAATCGACTGAATAGGAAGAAAATGGATGAATTAAGAATTGGACCATACAAAGTTCTACAGAAGATTTCTAATTCAGTCTATGAAGTTGATGCCGGACACAGGAAAGCAGAATCAAACCTCTACCACATTACAAAATTATCACCAGTGTTTGTAAATAAATGAACAGTTGCATGCATTATCATTTTGCAATTGTTCCTTACTGAAGGGGGGAGATGTAAAGAAAACCAGTTCAATATAATAATATGTTCGTATTTGCCGCGTTATCGACAAAGCTCACTAAATGTCAAAACTGACAGCTGACATAAAGAAACCTATGAAGATTATGGAAATATGGATGCCAATTGTAGTGTGAAAGAAATCTCCGTTACAGTTATTAATTTCTTTATTTGATAAGATATAAAAAGACCTGAAATAAAGGCTTTAAATGTTGTTTCTTTTGTTGTTACAGGTGAGTGAATGTTTTGTTAACAGATACATAATGTAATTAGTTAAATATTGTAAGTACCTATTGTAAATAAAACTTTTGTTGTTACAGAGAAACGCAATTACGTCTTTGTTTCATTGTACCCAATTATTGAAGAGTATATTAACATTATATTTATTTATAAAATTAACAAACTTTCATGATAATTGTAACGTCACATTCCTACCTAGATGTAAAAAAGTTCTCTTGTAACCGATCATAAGATTTTTTATTGTATACGGTATACCCACTTACTTTCAACTCATAATAACATACTTAAGTAACAAGGAAAGGATATTCTAATCACACAAATATAACATATAGTTGATACCCACTTATTATAGGTATCGGTAATCAGCAGAGTTTATTGAAAACTAATATAGATAATTTAGTTAGAGTTTATGAATATATTTTTTTGTGACGTCACAATAAATGTAACTAGTATTGAGGTTATAGTTTAACTGTTCATTTTCCCGAAGAAAAGAAGATTGAAACTAAACCTCAATTTAAGATCAATATTATTACGGATAAGTATTCACAAAATATTTTGTTACACATCTAATTAAAACTAAAGCATCTAGGGATTAATTTTGTAGCATGACAGCTTCTAATACTTCTACATAATTAAGTAGAACTGTTGGCGCGTGGAGGATTGCGCCATAAATGAAGCCTAACCTTTTGACTTTATTTAAAAAGTCAGGTTTTTGAGTCTTCTCATGGTAGTATTCCAGTAAAAATCTAAATAATCCCGTGCGAAACGTAATCGTTCCTCTATAACTCTTTCTGTCAAGAAGGGCTTCTTAGCTGGTCTTCGTGATACAAGCCTTCAGCGTGGAGGGCACGGCGAACAGTTTGCGATGAGGTGTCAAATAATTCCACAAAGTGTCTCGTAGGTGTGAAACCATTTGTTTCTTATTCGCCAACCATATAATTATTATGTCGTCGCTGCGCATCGATAATAAGCGACGGCTTTCCACTTCACAGTATTCCTCTAAAACAAAAAACAAAAATATTATGTTAGGCAGCTTTAATAAAATACTGAAGTTATCATTCACTCTGCGTTTATAAATCCAATAATTATTTATCTTTTATGCCTCATGATAGATTTAAAATCAATTTATTAATCCCTAAGTCACCAAATAAATAAACAATAACAAAGTAGGCTTTAATTTTTAATAAAACTTTGTTACAATACAAACTACAACTACAATACAATACAATACTTTGTTGTTGTATTATAAATATAATACTCACATTAGTCCGGTTTCTTCAGATATTTGTGTTCTATTAAGACCACTTTTATGTAGCACGATAATATTAGTCGCCCTCGCCTCAATATCAATATTTGCCCACATTTTGAGAAATACCAACAACAATACCGCTATCTAATATATATATATCTATCTATGTTGCTTAGTGTGGCACTAGATGGCGCTGTGTGTAATGTCCAGCAATATTTATTATTTTTATTATTATTATCTATTAAACCACACGTCACTAACCAAATTTAACATAACCAAACGACAACGTTCATTTCGATCAAGTAAAATATTCATAAAACTCAGGTTTACCTCACAGAAATATAAATTCTTGACTTATTTTTCTATGATCTACCTTCTTCTAACTTTATGAAATGTGTGAACAAAGCGAGAATGTTTTTCTGTCCCATTACTTCCAATCGAGTAAACACTTACAAAAAGTCTAAAAGTAACAACGTGAGATTTGAACTCATGACTTACTGATTCACTCTTAGATGTGGACGCGCCTAACCACTAGGCCATCTTGACTTATGTTTCCATGTTGAAATTTTGGACTACATTTACTTGTAGATGACAATGTCTATTTTCATGAAAGTAGAAGGTCGTAAGTCAAACTAAACGTCAAGCTATTGCTTTGTGAGATTGCCTATCGACTTTTGGTCGACACTGTACCTATGCAGTTTTCTTTCAGAATTATTTTATTCTTCTAAAAAATACGGAAACATCTGATTCAAGTCTTGTCAATCGTTTCAGAGAGAACGTTGGAACCTTAAGATTTCAAGTCATGTTACATTCTGGTCTGGTTTCTGGTATTTCCTCGTAATACCTATTCCTAAATGAAATTTCAACCATTTTAAATTTGTCCCTACTTTTGTTCGATAACTGCTTTTCTAGCGGTCAGTACTTCACTAGTCAACTCAATAATGTCTCGACCGCTCGGCTCCTGTCACTCCCACGCAAAAATAGAAAAACAATAGAAACGGATAACTGAGTACAAAAACAAATCGTTTGGAAAAAAAAGCTCAAAGAAAAATCGTTCAAGTATTTCAGGGTCAATTTAATTTGTAAAAGATTGTAGAAGTCTGTCCTGATGGATCCTTATTTAAGACAAATGAAAACAATCGTTTCGGAGAAAGTATAATTGGGTTTCGGGAATTCGCCTGTATTAAATAATTTATATTTTTTAAAGAAAACATATTAAGTATCGTATTCCCCAGAACTAAATAGGTTGTAGAGGTCAGATAGGCAGTCGCTGTAAAATACTGGTATTCAGCTGCATCCGGTTTGAATGGAAGCCGACCCTAACACAGTTGGGAAAAAGCTAGGCAGTTGATGATATTTTTAAAGGAATATGAAACATACCATCTCACACCTGTAATCCTTGAAGGGTTAAGTAGAGGTGCAAACTTAACTTTATTATTTTTAATACCTTAAATACCGGAAAATCTTACAAAAGCCAGCGATAAATAAAACATGCAGCTGGTGCCTGCATAAACAATACCGGTAAGATCAAGTGCGAGCAAACTGAAGCTGATATTCAAAGCCGTGAACTAACAGAAAAAAAAGCAGCTAAATCTGGACAATTGTGTTCCGCGACGGTGTTGTACTTGACTCTATTGTCATCAGGCTTTATTCAGTTTTGTTTGCAAACACTTTTGGTGTCGGTAAAGCAAGAGGCTTTATAACCCGCCTACGTGCGCCTACGCGTAGGTTTAAGCTTTTATCCGACGAGGGCTCTTTTACTGCAAATATACGCTCGAGACGTTAATATTACAATTGAAACGTAAGAGCATGTGTGTAGTTACTAATGTTTTAGTACAAAAGTGTTATCCTATTTTAGCTAGCTAACCTGTACCACTAAACACTTATATCGGGATATTTTCCATTTTTCTCTATTTTAAGTTTTTTGTTTTGTTTTGAGTTCCCGATTTTGCGACCCTGATGCAAACACCATGATCACGGATACACACCTGTACTACCTAATGAGAGCAAGATATTAAAGATCATCTCAACCACTCCAGCCTTTGGGCAATTACTTAAAAAGAGTAAATAGTTAGTAATGTTTGTTTGGTTCTCCACAAACACAGCTAATAACGCCAATCGAAACTTTTCTTGTTTTGAGGAATTGCGCGTGCGAAAGTTGTGAGTACCCGCCATTGACATATATATTACTGCGTAAGGACTGGGTGGACCGCATGTTACAATGACGCCTCGAACGTGGTCCCAAAATGGTCTTCCCTATAGCGAACTAAACTAGAACGCGTTCGGCTGTCTTCGGGAGCGGTCGTAAATTTTACAAGCAAAAATGCCAAGTTGTGTCGTGAAGGGATGCGTGAACTACGACAAAAAGCACAATAAAATAAATGATAACATTTCTTATCACCGGTAAGTTAAAAAAAATATATTATATCAACTTCTAACATTATTTAAAACAATTTTCTTTCGTATTTGTCTCAACGTTTGGCAAAGACGACGCGAAGCCGCGTAAAATTTAGACATAACTTTGCAGCGGCGCGCGTTTTAGCCGATGAAATGAAAAGATTTAATAATTCATGTCATAAAATTAATTTTATATGTATAAAATAATTTTTATTGTTTAATACAAGCAAATTAAAATGTGTTTTTATGTACTTACTGGTAAAAATCTATAAGTACAGTGAAAATACGTATTTAATTTGCAGATTTCCTACTGATTCGGTGCGAAATGAAGCTTATTGTCAACTGCTCATCAAAAATACCTAAATCGCTATAGATGTGCCTATAATATTTGAAGAGTTCCCTCGATCTCCAAGATTTCATCATCAGATCGTGACCAAATGACAATGGGACCAACTTTGAAGTATAAAATCTCAGTATAAAATCAAATCGGTCCAGCCGTCTTCGAGTGAGTAATCGGGGAAAATATCCCGACGAATTGAGAACCTCCTCCTTTTTTTCAAGTCGGTTAAAAATACCCGCTCTTACAAGGTTACGTCTAGGGGCAGACCACGCCGATTGACATCGTAGTTCATAGTAGTTCTAATAGATGGCGTTAGTGTTTCTGTATGGCGACCGCGTTCGGCTAACGTTCGGACGACCGTATCTTTACTATTTAAATCAATGGTACCCGCACTCGCGAACTGCCTGCGTATTGACAATTTTTTCGATTCGATTCAAAACCTGTTTAGAAAGGTTTTAGGTTAGATTTTTTGACCATCCAGCATGCTTGTGACGCATAGGCACATTCCCACGGTCAATATTTGATTTGGCCTCATTCAACCCGTGCGTGTCACGCGTCTATAATTTTCAATAGCGTTACGTAACAGCTCGGTAAACTCCCAGCCTATTTCAGTAGATTTTAGCTTCGTGTTTGGAAAATAAAAAAAAATTGTGGACATAAACTAATATTTGTTGCAGTTAGTAACTGTAAGCATTATGTTTTTTATGTTGTTTCCTTTGTAATAAAAATTCCACATTAATAATCGCAAAGGTTTGTCTCCCTCTGTCCAACGAAAGCAATCATCCTACGGATGGGAAATCGAATTCAAATCGTCTTCCGTGGCCACGGGTTTACTTACTCTCGTTAAGTTGTTGTTGTAGTGGAAACAAACTCCACATTCATAAAGAATAACATTCTGAAATCTTGTAAGGCATTCAACATTAAACAAAAAGCGAAACTTTGTGCCAAACACCTGGACATGCGCACAAACGAGGATACACCTATTTTTATTACTG
This sequence comes from Xestia xanthographa, assembly GCA_905147715.2. Lineage (NCBI taxonomy): Eukaryota > Metazoa > Arthropoda > Insecta > Lepidoptera > Noctuidae > Xestia > Xestia xanthographa. Next base: position 21,960,408 of record LR990652.1, read on the forward strand.
AGCAACATACTGCAAAGGCTGCACGCCTACATTTCCTGGCACGTGACCTTGTGAAATCAAAAACTTACAAATACTGCTGGACTGCCTAGGGACGTGTTTATCTCAAAAGAGAAGACAATTCTCCATCCATTTTAATTAAAAGCGAAGCACAAATCCAACAGCTGATAAACCATCAATGACTACGTTATCATAACGAACTTCAGTACTGTTCTCACTGCTTTTTTATTTTTTTCCTGTTCTTTTCAAACTGGGTATGTAAAGTCTGTTACACCTACTCGACACTCACAAACAATACAACATTATTTCTTATTCCTCCAAATACACTGACAAACGCACACACACATTATAGTATTATGTTATACTTACGCTTCATATTCACCATTCATAATACTATTCATCATCCTTTTTATTTGTTTATATTTCTACACTCAGCAAATCGATTTAAATACGATTCTTTAACTTGGAAATAGCTGAAATAAAATATTATTATAATTTTCATGTTGTGATATTTACGTCAAGCGTCAAATTGTCAAACTGTCAGTTAGTTTTTTAATTCTCTTTCTGCTCAGTCTATGGTCTAGCTCTATGATTTCTCTTTTTGGTTTGTATAATTTAAATTATTTTTATCAATATGTGTTTAGCCATTATATTTTGTAGATTATTACGATTGTTTACTAAATAACTTAATATTAAATTATATTATAAAATTATTTACGCACTCATGGATATGTCCTGGCCGACTACACTTGTCAGTTGAGATGATGGCCACACTAAGAAAACTAAGATTTTAAAGAAGAAGACTACTTTGGGAGAAACGAGCTGACGGACGGCTGAAAAGTCTACTCTGGAATCTGATTTGAGGAGTATCAGAGAGCAGCTTGGTTTTGGCGGTGAGATTCTTAAACTGCCCAGGGGATCCAACGAAAGTTTCTCCTGGGACTTCTACTCCCGATGTTCGGAGGCTAACTACGTGCCTGTCCGTCTACTGGTCTCGCAGGGCTGTCCTACGTCTGGCCCTGAGTTCTGCACTGTCTTGCTGCTGAGCTGTCCTAGTGAACTCTGAGATCTGCGCTGCCGCCGTTTCTACTGCTTCAGAGCACAACTTCAAGGTTACTCCGGTATCGACCTGCTACCCTGACGCCTGTTCCCGTTCTTACAGTGTGGTAAACTCATTATTGTCCATCTAAGTGCATAAACTTTAAAACTGAGTGCGTGCTAGGTAGTTTTTTATAACTAGCTGTATTTTTTATCTTTCCCCTCTATTAAAATTTAATTGAACAAGTCTACTTATCCATTTATTTTAAATAGGAGCAAGTAGATCTGTTACAACATTACCATTACCATACATATTATAGAACCAAAAGTTTGTTTACTCTTCAGTCAATTTTAATCCATTACAGGTTTTGCACGAAACTAAATAGTTACAATACATGGATTAAAAATAATATTAATAACTAAAAATACATTGATCAATATTTACAATACAATAAAATTACTACAAACTAATGATTATACATCCTTAGAACCCATATTATTATACATATGGCATGTGTTCTTACGGCTTCAAACATTACATATAAATAATAGCCTGATTTTAAAATGTACCGTGTATTTAATAAAACATAATAATGGGTGATCAAACAAACTTTAAATGACATCGATAATTTGTGTATTGCAAGATCGATAGAATGCGATTGTAGTGAACTCGCTCACAACTATAACACAAATAAATCTGACCTTACCATAATTTCCCAAAATATTAGGAGCATATATTGCAATTTCGATGACTTTATACTAAATATGTCATGCCTCAATTTTGAAACAGACGTTATAATTCTGACTGAATGCCGACTTAATCTAAATAAACTAATACCGACATTATCCAAGTATCGCTCCTACGCTACAACTCGTCAGCTAAATCAAAGTGACGGCGTTGTAGTATATGTCAAAGACACCCTAAAAGCCAGTGTCACAGAATTAAGCTTAAGCCACGCTTCATGCCTACAATTAAATATATTGAATAATGTCATTTTAGGTATTTATCGTTCACCATCAAATACTAACGCGGAACCTTTTATAAATTCTTTGGCACTCCATTTAGATAACTTAAATACTACAAAGCGAAATATTATAATTGCTGGTGACATTAATATCAACATAAGACCTAAACACACCGAACAAACATATGAACTTAAAAATAGAACATTATACCTGGATATGTTATCGGATCATGGTATTCTCTCTGGTCACACCTTAGTTACAAGGGAAACCAATTGTCTTGATCACTTTATGTTAAAAATAAACAGGAAACGGCATTCTGCTTTTATTGCCATCCTACGCACTACGGTTACAGACCACCGTACCACCTTTCTATCGTTATCTAAAACAAAACTTTACCAAACTACATCAGCAATTAGTACCAAAATTGATTTTGAAAGTGCCTTGCAATATTTAAGAGAAAAAAATCTATCGACGCTACTTTTTTGTGATAACCCTAATTACATAACAGAATGTTTAACACAAGATCTTATTGAGTCACTAAAATAAATACTACTACTCACAAGATCCCTAAAAGTAAACGAATAATTAAGCCCTGGATCACTGAAGGCATACAAAGATGTATAAAAAATCGTAATAAACTTCAAAAACAATCCCGAGAAATAAAATTACATATGCTCGTTACAGAAATCATTGCAACAACCTTTTATAGAAACTAAAAAGAAAATATGAAAGAAACCTTATTAATAAATCGTTGAATAATAACAAACTTCAAAGAAAGGACATTTGGGTAGGTCGCATAAGTACTCAAACTGCTAGAAAGTTGTGGGAAAAAAAAACAAACAAAAAATAAAAATGTGGCCCTCATGGTCCCCATATTCACAATAAGCAAATAAAATTAGTAACAAGTACTTCACAAAAATCATTAAATGTCACAATGATAAAAAAGTAAAATACTTAATAAAATAAGTTTTCATGTCAAATCAGTAAATGTCATATAGAATAATAAAAAAAAGTAAAAAATAATAAAATACTGAAATAAGTATTCATGTCAAATCATTCAATGTCAGAGTGTATAATAAAGGAATTAATAATAAACAAGCGAAGTACGAAAGAAGACAGTTTTTTTTAGGCCCTCTTCGATGTTGCATAAATCTAACCGCCTTTGTGCACCTGTACTTGTGGAAATGCCCTCGGAATATACTTATAAGCGCCATTGTATTTCTACTACTTTCGGGTTTGGGTTAAATACTTTTCCTCGTTGTATTTTCTGTTTCTAAAAGCCCAACAAAAAGACATTATCATTCTTGTAACACTCACAAACATAAATATACGACGTTGTTCGATGGGATGTTCTAGAAATGAGCATCCAGTTGTAGGGTACTGCGCTGGGGTTTGATACACCCATACAAAGAAAAATAGCATTTAGTAGAAAAAAATATTAATAAATAATAATAAAATCATTTATTTCAGGTAAATAACACCCATTGCCAAATACAAATTAATACAAGATAAAAACATCATTACAATCATTACAATATTCATCATTACAATATTGAGCCTGATTTTAAAATATCTAGGGATATTTTACGAATGAAAGCATTGACCCCGGCCATAATATAGTAGCAAAACGTTTGGGTAAAACTCAAACTCAAGAGCACGTAAGTCGCTTATAAAACTTGAGGCTAAAATGTCTTCGGCTTAAGTTCCAATTTTACGAAAGTCAACCTGCTGAATATTTAGTTCGGCTAAAGAAGCCTTAATCATTTTTACTGAGCGAAACTCGCTCACAAAAGGTCTATCCTCAATTCACGCATCAATACTTAATTTTCTTTTTATTGACTTCTTCGAGTTTCTTGCCCCGCCTTATCAAAATGACGTCAAGTCGATAATTCAATCACCCAAGATTCTAGAATGTTTTCCAAATAAAAAGTCCTTATACTGCATCCGTCTGTTTCTATCCTATATCCCAAGCGAGATTAGCGGACAGCTAGAGTAAAGACTCGGAGTGATCAACGTGAGGTTAATAATGTTTCTGACCTCCAATCTTCTGAAGTCCGCCAAGGGGATTGCAGTTAATGTGTATAAAGTAGGCATTTTTTTTGTGTGCTTCAAACCCAATGCTCGCGTCAAAGTCTAAATTATTCCAACAATTTATATACTGTAATTAATCTAGTAGTAGATATTTGTTACAACCGCTGCATGTGTCGCCACTATGCAAGCGTGATGCGCTACTCTGAGGCTCATATTGAATGAATCAGACGTGTAGTTGTTATAACTTCATTGTGTTCCAGTTTTTAACCTGTATGTTCTCAGATGTGCCCAATCGGCCACGGTGCATTGTTATTTTAATTGTGTCTGTAATTGCGGGTGTCGAAAGATAATACTAACTTGCAATAATGTAATTACCCAAAAGTTTGCATTGTCTCAACACTTACGTTTAGCATACCTACCTACAGAGATTAACAAGGCTTTACCAAATTAAACACGAAAGCGCACGAAGCCTGGCTGGTTCCAATATTCACGTTATAAGTACGAATTACGAAGAACAGCGAGACCAAGACAGTAATTAGTGAACCAAAGTGATCGTCTCGAATGAGGAACCACCATATTCATAATAATTATGAGTAGAGCTTCCTATAAAACAAATTCCAATTTTTTTTTTTCTTTTTTTTTTAATTTTCAAATTCTTCCTATGTAGGTACAAAATAATCTAAGTAACGTTACTATCATTAATTACAGTTTCTGTAACTACCTTGTAAAAATGAGCGATACAAATCAAATCTAAACTAATCTAATTACAAACTGTACAAGAAAACTAAGAAACAAAAGCTAAATGAGAGTAAACTCGTTTCTAGACTAAACTACAGCGTACCATTCTTTTTCAGCATTCAGCCACATAAACACTAGTTCTCGTGATCTTGGTTTATTCTGAATAACAAATGATTGTAGAATTATTTAATTAACATTGTGGTGGGAGTCAACCTTGCGTGCTCAGCCTTTTAGTGGTACCTCGGTTATCTCGACGAGCTCCGATTATATTGTACAAGAGAACGCTGAGTAGTTGGGTTTAGTTATAAATTGAATATGTAGGTGTTCTGCATGAGATAGTAGCTTAGGTAAATGAAGTGTCTCGAATAGTAATATGTGTGTTCATACCCATACAATACTTACAAACGTACATAATTATATTATCCAAACAATTATTTTCAAGACAAAACGAGAAAACAAGCTACCGTATCTCCTAGTTAATCAAGTTACAATGTGCACTATGCAAAATCACTAAAAGGCATTATTCTTTTACAAATACCGTCATCATCTGCCTAGCCTTTTCCCAACTGTGTTGGGGTCGGCTTCCAGTTTTACCGGATGCAGCTAATTACCAGTATTTTACATGGAGCGACTGCCTATCTGACCTCCACAACCCAGTTAGTACCGGGTAATACGTACCCCTTGGTAAGACTGGTTGTCAGACTTTTCGGGCCTCTGACTACCTAACGACTGTCAAAGATCTACAAATGACAGCCGGGACCAACGGCTTAACGTGCTTTCCGAGGCACGAAGGAAACTCGGTATGTAATGGGCGGTCACCCATCCACAGACCAACCTAGGCAAGCACGGCTTAACCTAACGATCGACCCGAGCGGCTGTTATTATTTAGCCACGAGCTCCTCCTCTTTTACCAATACCGTGCCGTACCGTAAAGTTCTTAAATATTCACTTTGTCGGAGAACTTTTAATGAAAATGTTTCTAAAAATCAAAACGGAAATACACGGACGCTTTCGTGTTGTTTAATATGAAAAAAATGGCGTAACAAAGAAGCAAAATGGCACAATTTTATGTAGAAGGTAAACCAACTCAATCTGTTTCGAGAATTCTGTCTAGCATCCCTTGGTTATAATTAATCAGAACTTCAACATTATCAAAGACGTCCTTATTCTTTACTTACAACGTTCAAAATACAATGGAATATGGTTGATGATAATCTAAATTACGTAAAGATAACATAAAAAGATAACACGTCTGGTGTGACAGATGTGTCACATAGCTACCGTGACTCGCGCGCGCACGAAACTTACCTAATGACAGACAAGTTGGTTATGGTAAGTAATTGGATATTCAGACCGCACAAAGGATTGGAGTTACGAGTATGAGGCCCAAGTAAGTATGGAACAGTGGGTTCCTAATTTTTCGGTCTGTTGAACGCTGCGGGATACTGAAGATTTTCCGGAAAGTGGTCTAGTTTAAACGGAGCAGAGTAAACCGAGGTTTCAAAATAAACTTTTAGAATATGAAAGCTACAGAATTTAAATTTGTGTCAACGGTGGCGATAATTTTTGCCTACTACCATTTTTCGATTAAAGATGGTTTTAAATTTGCGTTTTTATAGATTGCATTTTTAACAATCAGGCGCCATCCATCCGGATTCCGCTGAAAGCAGCGAGAAATGAATCACGCTTTATCGCTGTTCTGCTTTAGCGAATACTTTGCCAGTTCCACCAGACATGTCAGTTTGTAGTCGTACCTAATGGTTATGAATGTCTTAAAATCCAACAAATAAGTAAATCAACAAATAAATTCTAGTCGTATTTAACTCTTTTTGGGAGGGAGAGAAATGCTAGTAAATTATGTTTGTGTTATGAGCCGCAATGTATGCCAGATCCGAATATCTGGTCAATTTTTGCTTTGTAACTGAAGGCGAGGCAAGGCCCATTTGTGAGACGTGAAGTTTGTAACTTGAAAAATTGCGCCAATAAGCTGGAAGCCAACTTGTAGCAAAATCTGTTAAATCTATAGGAAAAAATATTGATAATTCATCAAGCCATAAATTGCAGCAACTGTGGTAACGATTAATGCAGCCATAATGACCTGTATTTTGGACATCAGTATCAATTCAATTTGAAATGTCCCTCGTCATTGGATTCCCTAGCATCTTATAAACTGTTGCAGGTCAGGTTCTTAACTGAGTAACGTAGTAATGGTCGACATCCCTACGTGACCACGGTCGTGACCTGCACACCTGCACTACAGTACGTGATCTTAACTGCTCCAACTCAAAGGTATCCAAGTTGAATAGTTTTATTCATAAAATGAGATAATTAAAATATTAAAATCCGGTTATTGACATTTTCTATAATTAGCACGCCCGTTATGAAGCCAATATGATCAATGTCAAGATGATAAATCTAGTTTTTCCAATAGCATGTGGGCGCGGCCAATCAGCCTGATATGAACAGAACTTGTCTTATCTGAAAATAAGAATTTATGAGGATTTATTTTTATGAGTCGAGACGAAATGAAAGCAGTTTAGTACAAGATTTACGCACAGAAACTGAAGAAGAAAATGCAAACATTCAAAATATTGACATTCAGTACACTAAACGAGGAACAATTAGAAAACGAAGAAAAATGAACACAAGTCTAAATGAAAGAAAAAAGGCCAAGCTTGAAGAAAGAGAATTAAAACGGAATATTAAAAGCCCATGTACTCAGAAATGCCCAAAAAAATGTAACGATAAATTCACTCAAGATGCGCGGTTAAAGATTCACGATATTTATTTGAACCTTGGTTGGGAATCACAAGGAGTAATGATAAAGAACCTTACATCCGAAGTCAAGGTTCAATCAAGAAAAAACGTCGTTGAAAGCAACACTTATAAGCGCAATAAAACGTACAAATATTTTTTTCTGACAGATAATAATGAGAAAGTCGAAGTTTGTAAAACTTTTTTTTTGACGACGTTAGGATATAATAAAAAAAATGACAAACGATTATTAAAAATATTAGAAAAAGATATATCTGATCAAAAAGATAAGAGGGGCAAACACAACAACAGACAAAAAATAAACACGGAAAATTTAGAAAACCATGTTCTTCAGTATAACCCAGTCATATCACACTATCGAAGAGAACATGCCCCGAGAAGAAGGTATTTGTCGAGCGATGTGACTCTTAAGACTATCTACGAGGATTACAAAGCCAAGTATCCAGACCATAAAATTTCATACGAATTTGTAAGAAATTTCGTTACAAAACAAATGAATATTTCATTTGCAAGTCTTTCTAATGAAGAATGCGAAATTTGTACAGGGTATAAAATGCATAAAGAAGAAACTAAGCACAGTGAGAAAGAAATATCCTCAGATTGTGTAAACTGCAATGCCTATCTGAAACATAAAGATAGATACATAAACAGCAGAGAGGAATATCAAAATGATGTGAAAAAACAAGAAAACAATGAAGAACTAGAGTTTACTTATTTTTCAGCGGATCTTCAAAAGGTAGTGATGCTTCCACGTATAGATATGTTTAAAATTGTCTTGTTTACCCCTCGTATTATATGCTTCAACGAGAGCTTTGTGCCTTTGTGCAAATTCACAGACATACAGAAACCGGTTGCTGTTTTGTGGAATGAAGTGATATCGGGACGAAGACAAGAAGATATTGTGTCTGCTTTTCGTGTTTTTCTTTTGGAACGACGCGATGACAGAAATATAGTTATATGGACTGACAACTGTTCTTCACAGAACAAAAATTGGGCGTTTATGACATTTTTAGTACAAATGATAAATAGCAATGAAATCACTGCTGAGAAGATAATAATAAAATATCTGGAACCTGGGCACACATTTATGTCAGCCGATAATTTCCATCATTTGGTTGAAAAGTCTCTACAAAAGCAAAAGAAGGTTTATGACTTTAATGATTATGTCAATTGTGTCGCAACTTGTACGAAAAATGTTACTGTTAAAAAAATGAACGTAACTGACTTCTTCCAGTTTCAAGACAAATCATCTCAGCATAGGCTCCGAAATTCTCAGCCTTTTTTTTTTTTTTTTTTTTTTCGGATGGGAAATTATCAAATAACCCCTCCCGCTCTGGGCGGAGCAGGAGGGAGTGTCAGACTTTTACTGACTAAAACCCATCCATGTTCCTTCATCGCCCTTTGTGTTCCGGGGCCACGGTATCTCTTTCGAATAGTCCCGCAACCCCGGCAGGCTTCGGTCCTTACGGACCCCTTCCCTTTTGCTGACTCTCTTTGAGGCGCGCGTGGAACACGAACGCGCCGTCGACACGGCCTGTCGTCATGAGACGGACGGACGGCGAGCTAGCCCATAGCCCACCGTCCACAGGCCCGCGCCTACGGTGGCCGGGGGCCACGTGGTGGTGGCCCCCGACGCCCGGGGCGTCTCCCGCGGCGGCCGGGACGTTGAGAGGTTCTCTCCCTCTCACGTTCCGCCACCTCCTTCTCTAGCATTACTGCTTCGCAGAAGGAGGTGACGGCGTCCCACTCCGTCTCGCTCCGGACCATGGCTTGCACCAGGGCCGGACGCGAGAGGTCGCCGCCGCCGATCGCCGCTTCGAGGACACGGCGGTGCTCCGCCCACGCGGGGCACACCTCCACCGTGTGTTCCACCGTGTCCTCCGGTCGATCCTCACAATGGAAGCACCCGGGCGTTTCCTCCCGCCCGATTCGGTGCAGGAACCTCCCGAACACTCCGTGTCCGGTGAGGACCTGCGTCAGGCGGAAGGTGAGGACGCCGTGGCGTCTCTCAAGCCACTCCTCAAAGAGGGGACTTATCGCCACTATCGTGGCGTGCCCTGAAATTCTCAGCCTAGGGTTTACTTGAAAGACATAGTTGCTGTACAAGTTATCAGAGGGAGTTTTGATATTCATTACAAGATTAGCCATAAAGATGAAACATTCCAATCATTAAGCTTTTTACAGGTGAAAATACTTAAATTAAAAGAAATACCTAATCCTGATCCAAGAATTATTGAAAGAGGAATTACTGACGAAAGGAAAAAGCAGATAATTCAAAACCTGTGTCCGTTAATGCCTGTTACTCGTAGATTTTTTTGGGAAAATTTGTTTGTTAATAATGTTGAAAACTTGGCAATCGAGGAAGAAGTCGGAGAAAATGGGACACAGTAGCTGATAAAGTGATGATTAATATTTTTTAATAATCGTTAAAAACTGGAACAGGGCGTACTTTAAATTATAATTACGTCATGTCATGTTTACGTGCCTTAACTTTTGTATTTTTTGATTTTATAGAAATTATTTTATGTTAAAAAGCTCTTTCAAGTTAGATAATTTTGTATAAGTGATTAAGAGTAATTTTGTGCCAAAAAAGAGGTACCAAATGTGATATTTGATCTGAATAAGTCTTAAGTTTTGATAAAAACTCTATTTTAAAGAAGTTTTCTGTTTTTAATTATTATATTATTAAGTGTTATGCCAAATAATTAGAACTAAGACTGTTGATCTCATTGATTATGTTTTATAATTAAAGCGAAAGTCAGGTACTTGTAAGTTAGATTGTAGGAATAATTTTGTACCTAGAAACCAGTACCATTATGTGATATTCGATCTGTCTGATTAAGTATTAAACTTTGATAAATAATTATACTTTTAAAGAATATTTCTGTTTTTAATTAGTATAGCGTTATGCCAAATAAGAAGAATTAATATTGTGGATCTCTTTGATTACTTTTAATGAATAAAACTAGTTTTTGATATAGTTTTCAAAGATTTTTTTTTATTTTCCCTTCTATTTATAGACATACTGTTCAAGAAATTCTGAAAACTCCTTACTTAAAATACTACTCTAAAAAGCAGTAACGTTCTTTACTCCATAGTGAAATAGCCTAAAATATTTATAAAATCTAAGGTAAAGGGCAGTATAATGCGTCTTTACTGGTGTTTTAAGTAGTAATTTAAATTTATTATTTTGAATTCTGTGAGCAATATAGCAGTATGAAATAATACTAAGCAAGAGTGCAGTATCTATGGCAGTTACTGCCCTCTTACCTAAATATTAATTAAAATTAGTTAAGAAAATGGTAATGAAGACACGATTTGTTATGTTTTACGATAACCCTGATAAAAATGTTAAAATAATGTTATTCTACTGTAAAAAACATATTTTTCCCTTTCTTTTGACATATAGAACATAAAAATCGAGTGTATAGTTTTATCACAAACGCTTAAATTATGAAAAAAACTTTGCGCGCCGTTTTCTCGAAACCGCCTTTTCTGACTTACTGCTATATCGATTACCACGGCAGAATACAGTCCCTTCTTACCAAACCTAGCATTTTATTACTTTTATCAGACTCGCGACGGGCAAAAGTTATTGCAGCGGCATTATGTCTCCGTAAGTATAGTCGGTGTGAATTTTCGGTATTATGTTATTTTTAAATATGTCTGACATGATAATTATGTCAAACCTGTCTATCATTTTGCGTACGTTTTATTTGAAAGTCAATATTCGCATTCTCATTCGCGAATATTGAAATTGAATAAGTATTCGCATCCGCATTCGCAAATGTCAAAAATCAGACTAGAAGGTACCTATCGTAATAAACGCAACCGGGCGGCGCCGGTGCGGCGGCGCGGCGCGCGGCGACGCGCGGCGTTCTTCAAGACTTGATGTAGGTATGAACGTGGACGAGGCAAAACAATTATTATGTAATCGTAGTAGGTGGCGATCTTACTTTCTGCCTACTCCTACGGGGAAAAGTCGTGAGTTTATGTATATAAGCATAGGTATAGCCAAATGAATTGGTGGCTCGGAATTGCACCGCGCCGTATAGGTATCTAGGTGCGAAGAAACACATTTTTAGGTATCGACGATCGATGGCGAACCGGCAGACGAGGTGAAAGAGATAGAGTGCTCCGTGCGCTCAGTCTTTCACCCGCAGCTCAATGAATTCACTGTGTTAGATACGTCTGTCTGTACAGAACACAAACGCGTGTGATCCTGATCGGACAGTCGAGCATATTATAGTTTGTTAGGTATCATTCTGTAAAGTTGTTGTTGTTATTATTTCGTTATTGTTTTTTTTACTGTTGACTGGGTTGGACCGAGCCGTCATTTCATTTGGCTACACTACACCTTATAGGTACCATAATTTAAAATACATGATTTACTTGCGCGTTATCAACTTCGATAAGGTTACCAATGGATAATAATATTATTCCACAACTATCACACAACGCCATCTAGTCCCAAGCTAAGCAGAGCCTGTGTTATGGGTACTAGACAACTGATAAACATACTTATATATTTCTAAATACATACATATTATAGATAAATTACACCCAGACACAGAACAAAATGATCGTGCTCATCACACAAACATTTGTCCTGGGTGGGAATCGAACCCACGACCTCCGGCATAGCAGTCAGGGTCACTAACCACTAGACCAACAGGCCGTCGGTCAATGAGCTTGCGCAAGTGTGCGGCATGAAGGATACGGTATAGAGACGCGATCGTTTCTGTGTGTGCGCAATAGTTTCGTACTCTTCATCGCTGGCGCTATCCCTTTCTCGCGCGCCGCTTGATGAAATAGCAAACGTTTAGGCCACGCCTACCGTTGAGTTCGACCGAGCATCCTGCGTACTCTTAAGTCGCGGACAACATTTACAGAGCAAGTTTAAAAAAAAATCCTGTAAATCGTTCAAACGCGATTCGATTTTGAAGTCAAACGGAACTGCACAAGTAAATAGCGTGCGAGAAGGTGGAATAAGATATGTAATGGTTTGCTAGATCCTCAATAGGCGAGCCTCGAGTGAATTCAGATGAGCTATAAGAGGCTACAACAGATGAGAGCTGGTGCAGGTCACGGTGAATAATGCATGTTGCTCTCAACGATGCGCTCGGACGCTGGACATAGAGATTCAGTGTCGGAAGTGTCACAGAACGTGGACATGTCGATTGTTTTATTCAAAAGTTTAGGTGTTTGATCGTTTTGAATTTCAAAATTTCTCTTTGACTTGTCCACAATCTTCAATATAATATTCTAGATGAATTTGTTACAGAAAGTTAAATTTCAACGTTTACAATGTGTCTTAGAATAAAGATTTATTTTTCTTTCAAAGCAACTAATATGGTCAGGCTAGTTTTAGCTAAAACACTATAAACGTGCGTTTATCGGTCGCAAGCTGGATTGCTAATAATGAGGTTCTGGGTTCAATTCCAGGTCAGGCAAAGTGTTATTGTGTTTTTCCATCAGGGATTTCTCAGTGGCAGCCACGGATTCTAGATTAGGTGTAGTTTTAGGTAAATCTCTGCCTAACCCTTAAGGGATAACAGGCATGATGTATGTGGAACTAATTCTTTCAATAAATAGCGTGACTTACAGAGAAGAATCGTGTGCGAAGCTTATAAGTAAACTGTCAGTATACATTTTCACGATACATTTCCTTGGTATATTTCCGGTATTATTTTCGGTCATAAAAGTCAAAGCAGATGCTTTATTATTTATGAATGCAATAGATGTTAAGTCCAGACGAAGTTCTCCCGAATTTCAGACCCCAGTTTACAAGCGAGGTATTCGTGTCTACACTTGCAAATAATTTATGGTTCATGTACATTGGCGGAGGGAAATATCCTGATGCTTGAATATTTCTTGTATGACGAAATGTAGGTGACGTTGGCGAGTGTGGTCCATGTAATATACAACAAGAAGTTCTGTACTCCTACAGTATGGTACATGAGCTACAAAAGTTATCTAAGATGAAGCTGTGATTGGCAAATCGTTATGCAGAAGTAAAACAGAACTGGTCTTTAAAAATCCACACTATTTAAGGAATGACTGTGCCTAAAGGAACAATAATTCCGGAGGAGGTCTCGTTAAGTCAGATCAGGTCAGTTTAACCTTGATGCTTCAATACGGAGCGAGGTTGTGACCTAATTATACTGCTCAAGATTTTTCTTATGTAAATTAGAATAAGCATTTAGCGAAACGAGATGCGGCTTAAGTAATGTTAGAAACTTGCAAAGTTTTCATTAGTGGTATTAAATTATGTTTCCCACGAAACTTATAGTCTTGAAGATTTTAGTTTTTAACCGACTTCAAAAAATTAGGAGGTTATATTATGTTCGTGTGTATGTATATATTTTTTTATGTATGTTACCCGATTTCTCCCCCATTTGTGGACCGATTCTCAAAATTCTTTTTTTATTTGAAAAAGTATACTCCCAAGGTGGTCTCATTTGAATTTGGTGAAAATTTGATGCTGATCTTCGGAGATATCAAATCTGTCGCCATTGCTGCAATCGCTTGGATGTTTATTGTTTATATAACATCATGACGTAACATAACGCCTATATCCACTGAGGGGGTACTGATGTGTACAATACACCCAGATTTCGAAAGTTAGGTATATTTGCGGATGGGTAGACAAAGATTTTATTGGCATGTCAGAAGTATTGTGATAGGAATTTATGAATGTGTGAACCTTTACTTTGTTATTTTGTATATTATAATTTTTAAAGAAGTACAACACGTCTCTAATCCCCGAAGGGTTAGCGCTCATTTACGGAGACGCGGCGCGTTGCGCGGCGTGTCGTGCGGCGCGGCCCGCTTAAAATTCAAACATATGACAATGTATGAGAGCGTTTACGGTGAGGCGGTTTTACGCGTGTTTGCTTGAGATGCAGCGTTGCCCGCCGCGTGCACCGCCGCGGTCAACGCGGCAATACGCGTGCATATACAAACATATGACAGATGACACCGCCGCTGCACACACCGCCTCTCCGTACACGGAAAAACGCGCAACGCGCCGCACAACACGCCGCCCGACGCACCGCGTGTCCAGAAATGAGCACTTAGGCAGTGGTTTACCTAATAGTACGCCCACATTGGGCCAGTTATGTTGAAGCCCCACGTGATAGGCGGGCCAGCCTATTACCATCAACCGGGCATAAATCCAGACTTTGCCCGACCTGGGAATCGAACCCAGAACTTCATGCTCAGCAGTTGCGCTTACGACTACTAGACCAACGAGGCAGTCTTTTTAAGAAATAATTTAGGTTTCATGTTTTGGTTGAAGCTTGCAAAACAGAAGGTGTCGTTTGTGCTCGTCTAACTGAAGCGAGTGTGAGCGTCTCTGAGTCGCTCGAGGCAACCGGAGATCAAAAAGACGACACTCGCCACGGAATAGCTTTAACTTTGAGCTGCTCAAATATAGTGAACATAAATGCTAGTTTATAAGCACTCGAGATCAGTGTAAAGGGAAGATTTATGTAGTCTTCTTCTCAACATATTCAGTTTCAGACAGGTAAATTTCAGAGGGGCCAATGCTCTTAAACTTAAATAATGTATCACTATTATCGTACTACTAAACATAGATAACAGGGGCAGCCTCAGGGGACTATACAGTACTATGTACATAATTAAAGAGAGAACATTTGAAACATTAAGTAACGAGCCGACGGGCTGTACTGACGAGTTAATAGGCTCACGTGCCACCTTAGTGTTTATGTTAATGTTGTAAGTTATAGTTCGTATGAGTACCTACTTCCATTCAACTTAGTTGAATCGTTGCTACAGCGCGGCGTAGCACACGACCGCTACGTGAGCTACGCTGTTGTAGCCAGGCAATTATGGCCTAAATGAGTATCTACTTACATATTTTGTTTTAAGCCGTTGCTACGACTTGGCACACGACCGCTACGTGAGCTACGCCGCGTAGCACAACTTGTCGTAGCCAAAGGGGACTCAATATTGCACAAAAGTATTTTTTAATTGGACGTGTTGGTTGTTAAAAAACAACACCGAAAGTCATAGTATATGAGATGTGTCAATCATATCGTCTTCGGAAGTCCTGCGTCGTTTTCCGAGAGCGTTGCTTCTTTGAAAATCCAGATAAAACTTTCAGAATCTCAAGAAGTGCCGAACTAACATGTAACTGGTAATTTTAACACGGAGTCAAGAATAGTTTTATTGATTTTCTTCTGCGTCAGATTGCCATTGGATTAAAATATTTTGTTATAACAAAATTTACAGCGGTTTGATCCACGAAAACAAAGCAACGTAAAAAGAAGTAAAGCGTTTAATAAGCATTTTGCTTTTAGAAAGAAGTCACTGATCGAGAAAATAATAACGAAAGGATTATCTTTACTTTTATGAAAACGCTAGAAGAAAAATTTTCTTTTTTTTTCTATTACGTAATACAATCTTGATGATTCTCGATAATATTAGACTCGACAAGATAGATAGACTAGTCTAGACACTGTTTGAAGACTTACCTACTACCATACGTAGATAATTGTGTAGGACCGTCACCGTCTACAAATATTGATTTTGAAATGTTGGCTTATTGCCTAGAAATATAAGTACAATATAATTTTCAGAAGCACGCCGCCGCCACCGTCGCCGCCGCCACCGTCGCCGCCGCCCTGCGGGCATTGATAACGACGTCGACCTGCTCTTTCATTTCAACATAACATAAATTACGAGGAATTTATTATTTCCCCAACCTAAGAAAATACGTGATTGAATAATGTCGTTTTCATTGAGATATATTTCCCGGAATGAGATATTAATGTCTAAGTAAGTTATGAGAGAGATAAAAAAAATATTAAAACCTTTATTTTCAGGCAACTTTGGCCCATAGATAAATACC